>CM062649.1:87575885-87892611 GCA_031772095.1 Zeugodacus tau
TTTAAATTTCGCAAAATTTTCCTCCAAACATTAATTATTTTTGGAAAAGGCAATGGTAATTATCTTATTTTTAGTCGTGATTTTCACTTAGTGGCTTATGAATTGATGTCCAATTGCTTTGGTTTTTGATTTACAGAAGCAATTTCTCGTTAAATATTGTCGTGTCTCTGAGTATATGACTTAAAGAGGTTAAGTTAAGTTAGGTTAGAGTGGCTGATCTCTCCTGTGCCACAATAGATCTCACTTGGACAGGTGAAGTCAGTCTTTTGTGTTGCCGGAAAAATGGATGCCCAACGACACCCACTCAAGTAACGACAAAGCGCTTTGAGCTTTTCACGAATTTGTGAAGGCAACTAATTTGTAGCCGGGACTGGTTCTTCGAAGTTTGTACTGCCAAGATATTTTCCCCCGCAGTCTATCGAAAGCTGGACAGGTGCTGAAGAAGAAAGTGTCTCGATGTTTCAAACTCCCCTTCTTCCATGCAAGTTTCGTAATTTGCGTCCGTCAGGATATTTAGCCACACGGCATGTAACGCCATCGGACAGTGGCCAGTAATGACTCCTATCATCACGGCCAGTTGAACCTTACTAAGAGCAAATAGCTCAGTGGATCTCCTGCGATCCAACTTAGGCCAGAATGATCTAGCAGTCGCACAGGTACGGGTCAAAAGTCCAACGCATACTGTGTTCATTCAACGACCACTGATCCAATGCGGTGAGGCATTTAGAGAATTCTTTCTGTCATTCTTGACCACTTTGCTTAGACTAATCTCTCATTGTATTGGTATACCTCAAACAAACAAATAGTTTAGGTCTTATAGACCAAAAATTCGTCGGTTTTCCCATTAGAATACCTTTTAAAGCAGGCCGATCGAACCAAAATATTAAAATAAGGCATATTTTTTAAGGAAGAATTCCACTACCTATGACAAAAATAATATTAATGAACCTTTGAGTCCCTTTTTAATTAAAATAAAATATTAAAAATTAACAATTGTGAACTCACCTTGTTTACTGTTACTCTATTGTGAATATCTGATTGGGTTTCGAACCAAAGTTAAAGAAAGGGTTCCACTCCCTATGATAACAATAATATTAATTAGCAAAATGTTCATTTGTATAATATTTTACTAAAATGAATTCTTAAAAATGAACGATTGTGAACTCACCTTGTTTATGATCACACTATTGTGAATGTGACATTTTGAACCCAAAATAAAGCTTATTTTTAAATGATGGATTATATGTTCATTTCAAACCTTTTTTACTTATGAGGCATTCTCTGGAAAAAAAGCCACTTGAAAAAAAAGTTCTTTATTTTCTTTGGCAATGATATATCTTATAGTATATGTAATACCTAAAATAAAACATATGCTGTTAGGTCTGTGTAACGCGGGTTTTTTGTAAAAAAATTTTCGAATCGCCATAACTTTAAAACTAATGAACAGATTTTAAAACACCATGTGACTTTTTTGTACAGAATTTCTCAAAATTTAAAACTGTATATCGCAAAAATTTTTAAAATTAATAATTCATAGCGAAAAATAAAAAAAAAATGTTTTTTTTTGGAATATTTAACCCTTTATGTCGATTTTTTTCGAAAATATCTTAAAATGTTCCTTATTTCATCACCTTTTTATCCCCCAAAGGGAATTTTGGGACAGCAATATTTGTATGAGCTACAAATAAAGAACCAACTCAGAACATGGTGAACAATCATTGATTTATGCACTATTATTATCTGCAATTAGCGTAACCCAGGATTAACGACGTGGACGTAGCAGACATTTAATCCCTCTTTGTTTTTTTTATTATACTCTCGCAACAAATGTTGCTAAAGAGAGTATTATAGTTTTGTTCACATAACGGTTGTTTGTAACACCCAAAACTAAACGAGTTAGATATAGGGTTATATATACCAAAGTGATCAGGGTGAAGAGTGGAGTTCAAATCCGAATGTCTGTCTGTCCGTCCGTCCGTCCGTCCGTCCGTCTGTGCAAGCTGTAACTTGAGTAAAAATTGAGATATCTTGATGAAATTTGGAACACGTGTTCCTTGGAACCAAAGGAAGGTCGCTTTCGAAAATGAGCAAAATCGGACCACTGCCACGCCCACAAAATGGCGAAAACCGAAAACACATAAAGTGCCATAACTAAGCCATAAACAAAGCTATGGAAATAAAATTTGGTATGAAGGATCGCACTATGAAGGGGCATATTTGGATGTAATTTTTTTGGGGAAGTGGGCGTGGCCCCGCCCCCTACTAAGTTTTTTGTACATATCTCGCAAACCAATAGAGCTGTATAAACCAAACTTTCTGCAGTCGTTTTTTTTAGCCACTTCCTAATACAGTCCAAAAATGAAAGAAATCGGATAATAACCACGCCCACCTCCCATACAAAAGTTAGGTTGAAAATGACTAATAGTGCGTTAACTCACTAACGAAAAACGTCAGAAACACCAAATTTCACATAAGAAATGGCAGATGAAAGCTGCACTCAGATTTTTTCACAAAATGGAAAATGGGCGTGGCGTCGCCCACTTATGGGTCAAAAACCATAGCTCAGGAACTACTCGACCGATTTCAATGAAACTTGGTTTGTAATAGTTTCCTTACATCCCAATGATATGTTGTGAAAATAGGCCAAATCGCTTTACAACCACGCCTACTTCCTATATACCAGAACTTAGAAGATGATCTGAATCGTTAACTTTACAATATATAAAGTAAGCACTAGTGAAGATATCGGTGCAAAACTTTGCACAAATACTGTATTTATAGTGTGGCAGCCCATTTCTAAAAATCGCCGAAATCGGACCATAGGTTTTCAAGGCCCCATATATCGAACATGAGGACCTCGGTGCTTCTAACCTAATATTATGGTTTCCAACTTTCAATGGACTTTATACAATATATATGACGAATATGTGGGTCAAATTGGGTATTATATAATATAAATAAAGTTAAATAAATAAATTGCGAGAGTATAAAATGTTCGGTTACACCCGAACTTAGCCCTTCCTTACTTGTTTTTAAATATTTTTTTTAAATTTTTTTGTGTTTTTCAAATTTTTATTTTTTTTTTTTGTTTTTTTGGTTTTTGTTTTTTATTTAAAATTATTACGTAGATTAGATTCAAGTACCTGCCTCTTGCTTCTTATATAAAATGAATTGTGAATGTCTGATTTGGATTTCGGCTTCCCCAGCCGGTCACGGAAGCGCTAATACGTGAAGGTATGCAATAAAGCTTCGTATTTTGTTGCCAAAGATTTGCACGGGTGCGCTTCGTCAATTTTGCAGTTTTATTTTTATAACTGTAAAGGCATTTGATAATTTTAGTACATGATGATTAACATAAAATTCAGAAATAGGTGTTTACTTCTCCTTGAAGTTATTAATTGGTATATTTTTGATTCCTAGATCAGTGTTTAGACGTTCCAAATACGTGTGTGAACGCATAGATGGCGCTACTGGTCATTGAAGAAGATGTTATAAAGTTTTTTTTTTCGGAAAAAATATGGATATATGTACATATTATAGACCTATGGCTAGATTATAATTTATATATAATTCTCAATTAAACAAAATTAATATTAAATAAATTAATTTATTATATTTTTGCCATAATTCACCCTAAAGCTTTAAGCATTAAAATGAGTAATCAATTGCTGGCTAGTAACTCAATTTCTGCTATAGCCAGCCATCCAGTATAATTTGACTGCTGAAAGTCGCAGGTCAAGTGTACATCGCTGAGACCGCAAATAAATGTAAAGGAAATTAATATTTCTATTTCGTTGATGGCATCACGCTCGCTGAACGGTAGTGTACAGACTCCAGATGGCATGCCATGTAGAATGCACATATACATATGTATATATGTATGTATGTGTTCCTAATGACTTCCGGTCGAGTAATGAAATTTTGCATATTGGCTGCGGCTGCTTGTGCAGCAGACACACACACATACATACACACAAGTTCATAATGTTGCATGCTGTTTAGGTTGGTGTTGCAGTGTGCTTTCAAATCTTTGAAGTTCCTCGGATTTATGTAGAACACTGATGAGCTTCTAAGCCGTTACGCTACAACAACAGAGATGAATATATAATATGCCTGTATGTCTGTTTGTATTTAATGCATGAAAGTAGAGAGGTCAACGAATTATAACTTTTCTTTCTTCTTTTTTTTTTCAATGTTTCCCCTCCCCACATTTTCTCATTTCATATTTTTTTGTCTGTCGCTTTTGCTCTGGCTCTTGGTTTTTCTATTGTTATTGTTCAGTCGGTTGTACTTGTTTAGTTTCTGCCTTTCTCATTTATGTGTTTATGTATGTAGATGCAACATTCCATGTTCCATGTTATGCTCTGGGCAGTTTTAGAGTGTTGCTTCGGTCCGTTGCTTTGGAATGCCAACTTAATGACCACCAACTGTTTCCGTCGCTACACATATATGTACATACATATGTATATGTATTAATGTGTTTAGGGCTAGAATTGTCTGCCGACGAATTATGTGTAATGAATTGTTGCATTCTATTCTATACATATATGGGTATCTGAATGTAGACAATAAAAGCTTGCTTTATTTACATAATCTTTAAATTCTTCTAAATTATATACATTGGTGCTGGATTTATTCACTATCCCGTTATAATCCATTCGAGACCACTAAGAACAGTTATCTGAATAATACCTTTCATATATAAAAATACCTTTGGATATTAAAAATCATCAAATGCAACTCTGTTAAAAATTTGAAATTATATTGATTATACTCAGCTGATGCCTCAAGTGTTGCCACATAAACGATGTGTGTTCAAAAAATAACGAAAATTTTTAAATTTCGCGAATTTGGAGAGTCCAATTAAAAAACAATACTGCAACGAAGTCCTAGTCTCCATATTCTCCAGAAATGGCTCCTTATGACTTTTTCTTATTTTTAAAAATAAAGAGCACCTTAGGGGCCCGTCGTTTTAGAAGCATACGAGAAATCGCTAAAGGCTATCCCAAATATCGAATTTCAGAAATGTTTCGAGGATTGGAAGAAGCTTTGGCATAAGTGCATAATATCGAATGGAGACTATTTTGAAGTCGACAACAGTAATGTAGGCGAATAATTTTTATACTCTCGCAACAAATGTTGCTAAAGAGAGTATTATAGTTTTGTTCACATCACGGTTGTTTGTAACACCCAAAACTAAACGAGTTAGATATAGGGTTATATATACCAAAGTGATCAGGGTGAAGAGTGGAATTCAAATCCGAATGTCTGTCTGTCCGTCCGTCCGTCCGTCCGTCCGTCTGTGCAAGCTGTAACTTGAGTAAAAATTAAGATATCTTGATGAAACTTGGAACACTTATTTCTTGGCACCATAGGAAGGTTGCTTTCGAAAATGAGCAAAATCGGACCACTGCCACGCCCACAAAATGGCGAAAACCGAAAACACATAAAGTGCCATAACTAAGCCATAAATAAAGCTATGGAAATAAAATTTGGTATGAAGGATCGTACTATGAAGCGGCATATTTGGATGTAATTTTTTTGGGGAAGTGGGCGTGGCCCCGCCCCCTACTAAGTTTTTTGTACATATCTCGCAAACCAATAGAGCTATATAAACCAAACTTTCTGCAGTCGTTTTTTTTAGCCACTTCCTAATACAGTCCAAAAATGAAAGAAATCGGATCATAACCACGCCCACCTCCCATACAAAAGTTAGGTTGAAAATTACTAAAAGTGGGTTAACTCACTAACGAAAAACGTCAGAAACACTAAATTTCACATAAGAAATGGCAGATGAAAGCTGCACTCAGATTTTTTTACAAAATGGAAAATGGGCGTGGCGTCGCCCACTTATGGGTCAAAAACCATATCTCAGGAACTACTCGACCGATTTCAATGAAACTTGGCTTGTAATAGTTTCCTTACATCCCAATGATATGTTGTGAAAATAGGCAAAATCGCTTCACAACCACGCCTACTTCCTATATACCAGAACTTTGAAGTCAGTCTGAATCGTTTACTTTACAATATATAAAGTAAGTACTAGTGAAGATATCGGTGCAGAGCTTTGCACAAATACTATGTTTATAGTGTGGCAGCCCCATTCTAAAAATCGCCAAAATCGGACCATAGGTTTTTAAATCCCCATATATCGAACACAAGGGAATCGGTGCTTCTAACCTAATATTATGGTTTCCAACTTTCAATGGACTTTATGCACTAAATATGACGAATATGTGGGTCAAATTGTGTATTATTAATATAAATAAAGTTAAATAAATAAATTGCGAGAGTATAAAATGTTCGGTTACACCCGAACTTAGCCCTTCCTTACTTGTTTTTTCAAAAATCGAAAATTCCCGTTATTTTTTGAACACACGTTACTTATTGGTATTAAATGTTCCTTATAATTATTCGGAAGGCCTATCCTCATCCCTCAGAATATTCTAATTATTGTAAAAGTCTCTTAAAATATATGAAAACGAAAAAGTTGAAAGTCCCTGCCTCCCATTATCGCGCCTGTGTCTTTCATCGTGTAAAATGCATCTCTGTTTTATACTGTCAAAACTGTTCAGTTGTGTCTGTTCGTTCTTTTGTGTTACTCTATGCATTACATATGACATATGTAGGTTAAACATTTCAATAATCACAAAACATCTAACAAAAACAAAACGTTAATGTAGCTATCTACTGTGGCATACTAAGATATACATATGTATTTACAACTGCAATTTTCTTTACTGCAATACTCTATTCAACAAGGGATGGCACTGTAAAAATTGCCAAGCGATTGAGGAGCCTGCAAAATGAAAACTGTCTAATAAGCTAAAATGCAAGATAAATATGCAGATCTGTTGCTTGCTCGTAACGGAACTTAATGATTCCATTCATTCGTTCATATTTTTTCGCTATTAAGCTTTATTGAAGTTTTTCTGTTCATTTCTGTTTTACTCGCATATGAATGTCTGTGTAATAACCCTGCAGGAAAAATCACAATTTCCGGTCTGACCCGGTTCTCACACTCATAGCACCCTGCTAATTATTACATTTTTTCTATTTTCGATTTTTTCCAATTTTTTTTTCACGTCTATAGAGGTTAATTTGAGAGTAAAGTATGTTCTTGTTAATTAATTATGGCCTTAAGACTGTTGGCTAAATGAACATTTTAACATTACTAGTCACATTAGCACTAGTTAACATCTAGTCTTAAATCAAACTGGTACGAATGTTTTTTCGAACAGTATTATTTTTCAGCTAGCAATGACATGACTCATTACCTACATACATGCATATGGAAATCAGCAATTTGTTTGCGCGCCAAGCCATATCGAAGTCAGTTAGACTTGTTGTCAGTTCAGTTCACTGAGCAATACGCCGAGCGAGTGCAACATCATTTAAATGATTTGAACAGCGTGAAGGAAGACGGCATTTAAATATGGAACACAGCATGAAATACGTCCATACGTGATTCTCACAATAGTTTGTAAGCAATCAATTGCAGATATGCGAAGCTAATTCGTTCCAATTCGGTAAAGTAGGTAGTAGTCGAAAATGACAGATGGATAGTAAAAAATATTGTTTATGAAATGTCATTAATGATTTGAATTGGATCTATTTTTATAAGGCCTACCATGACTTTAAAAACTCGTGCAATTTGAAACAGAATCAAAACTGAAAACAAGAAACCCCAAAAAATATATTTTTTTAGAATACTTTACTGAGCTAACCCCTCAAAGAAATAGCTTTATTTAAATATTTTCTCGAAACAATATTACCAAAAACTTACAATCTATCATTAACACTTAAACAAAATTAATCTAAACCAACTAGAAATGCGAAACCATTAATCCACTCACGCAAAAGCCGCATTTCTTCAAATTCATTTAACACTGTCTCTTGGTTATCTTCGAGTGATTTGCTCGTACATTTGTTACACGGTGTATTTGTTAGAACACCATGGCTGTCTGGCTCTTGTAGAGTGCCTACCATGGTCTCTTAATCATCATGAACCTCACCATCATTACGGTGTACATTATTACCGACCGACCTCTACGTTATCGTTCCAATCGCCATGACCAACACCAAAACCGTTGTCAGCCCGCAATGTCACGATAAACGAGCCAAGCAGCGCGAATGAACGTACGAACGCGCGGCAACGGGCGACGAACGGCACGGTGGGTGCGCGACTGACATGTCGGAAAGTACCGAAACTAGGTCAACAAAAAGTAAAAAAAGCATGTTAAAGGATTTTCTATGCGACCACATTTTGTGCACTCTCTCTCACCGCTGCAATCATAGTGTGCAAGTTGTGGTGGTGTTGCTCTGTCGGCTAAATACACTCACTTGTGTTGTGCGCTTGTTTTCTCACCCTTTGAACCGTTGTTTGGTTTGTTGTACTCTGCCTCATTATACGTACTACCTATGAACATGTGTTTGTATGTTGGAATGGTGGTGCTTTTGTTTTTATTACTTTCGCGTTTATATCAACTTGTTTGCATTTATATACTAGCTACCGCAGTATGTACTGCTCAATATATAGCATATTGCCCGGCAGTTGCGAATTGTGGGTGGCTAACTAACGTTGGCAACCTTGTCGCGGTTGACGCTACGCGTGGAAATCGATTCGGCGCAAATATTTGTGCTTCGTACATTATTGCCTTTGTTGTTGTTGTTTGTTGTGGTTTTTGTTTCTTTCATTTGACAGCTACTGCATGTTTTTATTTCGCTTCAACTGTTTTCTTTTATCATCTGATATGCGTCCATTTGGTCGTTCCGTCAGTTCGTTGTACCATCTCCGTCGTTTTATCAAAGATTTTGTCAACCGCAAGCTCTTGTTTGGCTCTCGAAAGTGTGCTGATATCTCAATATTTCATCGCTTCCTTTGAAATTGCTTCGTGGCAACTAATTCGTGAGAGTTGGATTGTCCAGATCAACAAGTACTTATTGCGATAAAATTTGTATCGGGTGCTTGTTGTTTAATTCGTACACAACATTTTGGAAGGTACAACAACATAATTGTTGCTTTATTTTTTGTTTATTGAACAATTATTAGTCGTTTTTTGACCTGTTTTGACTTTACATGGGAGCGTTTGTTTTAAGCCTGTTTTTAGGTGAGTTGCGTGTGAATGAAGATGTATGTTTTGCATGTTTTCAAACCCCTCTCATGTAACACCCTTCTCTTCCTGTACCTACCGTTAGAATCTTTTTCTTCTTCTTGACTGGCGTAGACACCGCTTACGCGGTTATAGCCGGGTCCACAACAGCGCGCCAATGCATCTCTCCTTTTGGCAGTTTGGCACCAATTGGCAATACCAAGTGAAGACAGGTCTTTTTCCACCTGGTCCTTCCATCGGAGTGGAGGCCTCCCTCTTCCTCGGCTTCCACCAGCGGGTACTGCACTTTCCGAACTGGAGTACTTTCGTCCATTCAAACAACTTGACCTAGCCAGCGTAGCCGCTGTCCTTTTATTCGCTGGACTATGTCTATGTCGTCGAATAACACTTACAGCTCATCATTCCATCTTCTGCGGTATTCGCCGTTGCTAATGTTTAAGGGACCATAAATCTTCGGCAAAACCTTTCTCTCGAAAACTCCTTGTGCCGTCTCATCGGATGTTGACATGGTCCACGCTTCTGCACCATAGAATACCGTTAGAATGTATCGATGAAAACTTCCAATTTCTTGTTACTAATAATAATAAGGTTCAGAGTAAACGACATATATCTATAGATTTTTTTAGGAATGTTCGATGTATTTCTCTTCAATTTGTGGACAGTTTTGACTGAACTGACTGCTGGAAGTCATTTATTAGCCATTTTAATTTATGATATGAAATTTTTTAGTATTTAATAAGACTTTAATCAGTTGATATGATTTGAAGATTATCGTGATGTCGATTTCTCAACAATCTAATCGATATTTTTTCAAGAAATCATTAAGATTTCTCACTGTTATTCCTCTATATTCAATTTATAAGAAATTTAAGTATCAAAATCACCAGTTCCCTCCAAATTTATTTAAAAATCGATAAGTACTTAACACTAAATATCGTTACTTTATTGATTTCCGCCGTTAAACTATCTACTTAAGTGTTTCTATATATATTTTTTAATGTATTTGTATGTACATAGGACGTGGTGTTTGGTCACAATATTATCATGGGCTTTTCACACACAAACGCAAGCCTAAATCCCTTTGTATAAAAATAGAAAATTTCGGCATAGCTACCGAATTTAGCAAAATTATTCATTGAGGTGAACTAAATGGTTTACTTTCCGCGTACATGTGTCCTTTGTGTACTACGAGCTTAAATATTTAAAGGTTGTATATTAATACTAAATTAAAGAGTCAATTTGTAGTTTAAAGATTATAGAAGGAGATGCTGTTGTTAAAAAAAAAATAATTGATATTTTTATATTTATGTTTTATTTGAATTCCTAGCCAAAATAACCTCGAAATATTATTAAAAAGATATACATACATCTACATAACAGTTGAACTTCCATAATTCGAAGTTTCTTTATAGATTATGGTGTTTGGAGTTAGGGAAGTTCAACACTAAATATTATTAAAATTTCCTAAAATAACGGTTAATTTACTATTACTAATTTTTTTAATTCTCCTTGTCTCTTACAGATATTCCAGACATTCCTGATGACATCAAACACCTGCAGAATCTTCAGGTTGCTGATTTCAGCTCAAATCCGATTCCAAAACTACCAGCAGGATTTTCTCAACTCAAAAATTTAACAGTTTTAGGTTTAAACGATATGTCACTTACCACATTACCAGTTGATTTTGGATGGTAAGTTTTCTCAAGATATTTATTTATTGCCCGTCTCCAAAATATATTATATATTAAACGTTATCGATAATTTTTGAAGAGTATTGACACCTATTTGACATTGTCATAGTCGAGAAGTGCCTTCTTCGATTTGTAGATATGACATTGACAATTTTATTTTTGATTACAATAACTGCTAAAGATAAAAATTGTCAATGTTATTAGTAATTATTAGATAAGATTAATCTTTGGATCGCTTGAATCTAAAATGTTTATAAATATTAATTTTGCATGTTTAACTTATCAAATCAGACAATTCATTTTACTGTTATATTATAATTAAAATATAATCACAGTGTTTTGAACTTTAACTATTTTTTATTTATTTTGAAATGAAAGCTTAAACACTGCAGATCTTATTAATATTACCTTTTCATTTCCAGCTTAACACAATTGGAATCATTGGAGTTGCGCGAAAATCTCTTGAAACATTTACCCGAATCGATACGACAATTGACGAAGCTTAAACGTTTAGATTTGGGCGACAATGAAATTGAAGAACTGCCACCATATTTGGGCTACTTGCCCGGTCTGCACGAGCTCTGGCTCGATCATAATCAGTTAGAAAGACTGCCACCTGAAATTGGACTACTAACCAATTTGACATATCTTGACGTTTCCGAAAATCGGTAAGTTTCATTAAACAACAACTGCTTAGATTTTTTGAATAAGTTTTATATTTGTTATTATATATTTGAATTTTCTGTTTTACAGGCTGGAGAAATTACCAAATGAAATCAGTGGCCTCGTCAACTTAACTGATTTGGATCTGGCGCAGAATTTGCTCGAGTCTCTGCCCGATGGGATTGCCAAATTGAGCAGACTGACTATACTCAAACTCGATCAGAATCGTTTGCAGAAACTAAATCCAACTATGGGATGGTGAGTACTTTTTTATTTTTTATTATATTTTCTAAAAACTAAAATAACCGTTAATGATCTTTGCATTATACAGTATTTGTGTGTGTGCAAGTATACTGCGCAGCCATAAATATTCGGTTTTGCCATTGCACTCTAGTTCTGCTTAGGTGCATTGTGAATATACACAAGTACAAGTACGTCAGTGGCGCTGACGTCACCTCGCTTGATTTGTTCAGTCTACTACGGGGTTTCGTGGTTGACTAACCGCAATTGTTATCTATTTTCCGCTATGCAAACACACGTACCCGTGCATACTTATTTACCTAGTATACACACACATTTATTGTATTACACTATTATTGAACTATTTATAAACCCATTGGCGTTTTGTGCTTATCTCTTTCCAGTTGCGAAAGCATGCAAGAGCTGATATTGACCGAAAACTTCTTATCAGAATTACCCGTATCGATTGGGCAAATGACCAAATTGAGCAACCTGAACGTGGATCGCAATGCGCTGGAACACTTACCTGCCGAGATAGGGAATTGTGCAAATTTGGGCGTTTTGAGTTTGCGCGATAACAAATTGAAGCGACTGCCGCCAGAGTTGGGCAACTGTGCGGTGTTGCATGTGTTGGACGTGTCCGGCAATCAGTTGCAGTACTTGCCATACACTTTGGTGAATTTGCAGCTGAAAGCTGTTTGGTTATCGGAAAATCAGGCACAACCGCTGCTAACGTTCCAGCCGGACACCGATGAGGCAACAGGTGAACAGGTGAGTGTACTGACGAGTATTTTATGCAATATGCCGACGTTTTAAGCCAAAATACACAAGCGCATACATAGCGGCGAATGATGGATAAGTGGTGATTACACACAGATATTTGTATTTGTATATATACGTGTGTGTGTATGTATATACATATGTATGTATACTTGTAGAGCTCAAAGATGTGTCGTGTGTTAGTTTCTGCCGTTTACGTTGGTTTGTGTTGCTGCATGCGCGTGCCAAACGTAATTACGTGAAGTAGTTACGCCTTGTCGCTGCCCACTTGGCGCTTTTGTTGCAGCCTCATTACCCGAAGCATCGGCTAACTTACATACAAACATACAGTTATCTCTTAATATTTACATTTTACATATTTTCCGCTTTTTGTTTTCATTTTGAATTTCGCTTGTGTATTTCGGTTTGGTGCGGTTCGAATATAACCCGTTTTGTTTTTTTGTTGTTGTTGCATTTGTAAATGATTAACTAATATAATTGTTTGTTCTGTTTGTTTTTACTTTCCGTTAATTGCTGCTTAGGTACTGACATGCTTCCTACTGCCACAACAAGAATATCAACCGATTACACCAGGTGAGTTTCAATACGTATTTTATGCGGTTTGTTTACAAAAGCTTATAGTACATACTATATATGCAATACATTTACGAAATTATGATTATTGGTGGAAAATTTTTTGTTTAAGTGCGCGCAAATTTTCTTCTTCTTCTATATATAAATATATATTTTTGTAAGGTTAAGGCAATCTCGTTGTTGTTGTTGCTGTGTGCGATGACGTGAGTGGTGTAGTGGCAAATTAGCAATGCTATTGCCTTAGCATTTTGTTGTTCGTATTCTATTGTCAGAAATGATTGAATCGTACAGGTTTTCGCGGCGTTAGCGTTAGCCGTCCGTCGTGCGCGCGCTCGCTCCGTTATCTATGTTTTAAGGCTTTTGTTTACCACATTTTTAACCTGTTTTATTGCGTTGCGTTGCCAAGAATAGGCACAAAGCGCATACCAGGTTTTGTTTTTGTACACGTGAACACACAAACACACCTTAAAATATATACACAGGCACCCAAGATAACAACACATCGATCGTATCCACCATATCTCTAACGATAACATAAAGTAAAGTTAAGCAATCTAATTATTTGCGCCTCACTAAAGATATGAAATAAGCGAAAAATTTTCGTATAAGCACAAACGCACGGAATTTATGTACAAACATTGGAATGCCTATTAGAATAAGTTAATAATATAATTTGTAAATTTACACAAACAAACAAGCAGCGCTTTTATTTAGAGTCATTATGTAAGGTTTTATAAATTGACGATCGTGTAGCTTGGTTGGTTTTGGGTTTTTCTTTTGTATTTTGACGGCCTTAAATGAAAATTATATGCACGCGGCCACGCCCAGCTTACAAACATAATTTAATAAAGTTGTTTTTGTAGCTTAATTCTTATAAGAAGTTGATTCGAGCATTTTTTTTGTTGTTTAGTAGTAAATGCAATATTTTCAAAATTATTAATTTTTTATTTAAATATGTTTTGGAATTTTTTTATAATTTTTTTTTCAAAGTAAGTACAAAAAAAAAATAATAATGAAATAATATTTTAGAAACTAAAAAAAAAAATTTAAATTAAAAAAAAGTTCAGCGTACCGAACACTTAAAGAAAATCACAACTAAAAAATAATTTTGAATATTTTATTAAAAATAAATAAATTTATTAAATTAAAATATACTTTTTGTATAATTAAACTAAATTTATATTAAATAAACAAATATATAAAGTTACATACTTCCTTTAAACATTTAAACCTCTTAAGTATTCACACACGCACCTCTGTTAATAATATTCATTTGTGTGTTTAAAGACTACCCACCGGGTCTACTCTATAGATCGAGCGAGAAATTCGATTCGTCGGAGTTCCACATTTACCAACAAAAAGGTTTGCCGCCATGCGATTGCGTAATTTGTTTATTTTTATTATTTGTTGATCTTTGTTGCTCGAACCACATAGCCATAATATCAATTAAATTAAAAAAAAAAATAAAGTTGTGAAGTTGTATATCAATTAACCGCATTTGCATTATAAAATTGAACTTACAATATATATATTGTATACATATACTATATACAGATAAATCATTTAATGTTTGAGTAACGCTTTCCAATAATATTACATACATATATTTATTTTATGCGTATAATAAACAATAATAGTAATAAATGTAGCATTAATGCGTAGCCGAACCTTTAACCAAACTAGTTGAATACCAAATCGGATTTTATAAAAAATAAATAGCTTGAATAGTAGAGAGACTAAACCATAATTTCATGATTGAAAAATATTTTTCTGTGATTGAATAGCAACTAATAACAATTAAATGCTAATGAAGTAATTAAAAAAAATATATTTTTACCGCTTGTGGTTTTATTTTGCAGTATTTTAAACTTTTTATAATCTAATTTATTAGTTTATAGATTTTGTATTATTTTTGCTTATATAAGTTTATTTTCGCACATAAATCACTTCGTTTTATTAATTGGAGATATAAAAATTATAAAAAATGATAATCAATAATTCAATTGAAATGAATAATAATAAAAATTTTATTTTTTTTTTTTCAATTAGCTAATTGCATACACATTTAGTGAAAATTAACTAATTGACTCAATTAATAGGCTGTCTGAAATGCTTACTAATAATAATAATATTTTTATTAATAATAAAATTAATAAAATTTTATTTTATGTTTTTTTCAATTAGCTAATTGCATACAGATTTAGTGGCGATTAGCTAATTGACTAAATTAATAGGCTGTCTGAAACGAATAATAACAATTTTTACTATATATTTTTTTAAATTAGCTGATTGCGTATTAATTTAGAGCAAATTAGCTAATTGACTCAATTAATAGGCTGTCTGAAACGAATAATAACAATTTTTACTAATTTTTTTTTTTTTTAATTAGCTAATTGCATACTAATTTAAAGAAAATTAGCTAATTGACTCAATTAATAGGCTGTCTGAAACGAGTAATAACAATTTTTACTCATTTTTTTTAAATTAGCTAATTGCATACTAATTTAGTGAACATTAGCTAATAGACTCAATTAATAGGCTGTCTGAAATGAATAATAATAATTTTCGCTATTGTATTTTTAATTAGCTAATTGCATACTAATTTAGTGAACATTAGCTAATTGACTCAATTAATAGGCTGTCTGAAACGAATAATAACAATTTTTACTATATATTTTTTTTAAATTAGCTAATTGCATACTAATTTTGTGAACATTAGCAAATTGACTCAATTAATAGGCTGTCTGAAATGTTTACTACTACTAATAATAAATATTTTTTGTAATATATATAAATTTATCGAAAGCAATAGCCACACGTGTAGTTTATATACTCTTTTATAGGTGTACAATTAAGTCAGACACATTAGTTTAATTTTCAGTTATAAAAATTAACAGTTTCAGGCAATTTCGATATGCATACATAATAAAGTAATTAATAATATTGGTACATATTTATATACATATATATGCATATGATACACATACGAGTATGTTAAGCTATTAATTTGGCCATCAAATCAACAGCTTGGTAATTGTATCATTGAGAAGTGATAGTTGTAGACAGTCTCTCCACGTTCACTACACGCATATTATCTCGTAGTATTTAGTTCTCAAATTTATTCATATTTATCGAGTATATGCTTGAATCATGCCAGTACATCAATTTATTATTCTTTTATACAATTAATTCACCTATTTGACCTACATATCCAGCAGTGTATGTGCTATATATGTATAGACAATTTACCGGAAATGGGTTGCTACTGGTCTTAGACAAGTAAATGACTTTGCATACGCGCGCCAAAAGCTAATTTGAATTCTCACTCGGTTTTGTGCCATATAAAGACGCTTATAACGATAATTTATAACAAATATGTCTGAAAGTGTACATTTATGTTATGAACTCGGCTACCACAGTTATTTATGATAATGTCGTGCCAATTAACCGGCTACGTTATGATTTGCTGCTTGAGTCTTTTACTGTGTAGAATTAGTGACCATAAATTCGCCAGCGACTATAGATATTTAGATCCAACAGCTGATCGTTGCGAGCGGTGCTTAGACTACAGAGCGATGTTTTAGACAACCAAGCGACGCTTTAGACTACCGAACTCGTTTTGCGTGAGTGACGTAAGTTTTGCTGTGAGAAAAGGGCGTTGCCCAGCGCAAATTGTATGATTTCATTAAGAATTTTCAGATCATGAAATAGTTTGAGGTTGTCTGTTAGACGGTGTTCAAAAAGAATATCAGAATAGAGACGACGCAAAATCAACTCAAAAGCGGAAACATCATGTAACACAGATTAATGACGTTAATTATGTTTTTATGTAAATCAAAGCAAAAAAATAAAAAAAAAACAGAAGAAACTTAAACACGAATGTGTTGTCTTAAGCTGGAAACTTGTTCTTTTGTAGCTTTTGTCAAGGCAAAAACCTTTTTTCATTTTGCTCTTTGTTGCTCTGTCACCGACCTTGTTTAGTACTTCCGTTCAGTCTTTGCAGCGTTTAATTTGTACTATATTTTGTTTGAAAACTTTCTTTCTTTAAAAATTTATAATTTAAATTTATGAAAAGTACATAATCTTCAACTAAGCACGTTTTTGCAGGCTAATCAGTTTTTTAAATTCAGTTGTTCAGTCACCTGTTCATATAGTGTGCTATAGGTGATCACTTGCCTTAAAAATATCACAATCAAAATATGTATATACAGTGGTTTTCCGAAATAACGAACACATTAATTGTCAGGCCTGTTCGTTATATCGAATTTTTCGTTAATTCGAGTACTCACTAAGAGTTATGTTTTTCAATAGAAATGAGTTAAATATACGTAAATTGCAGTTTAATAAATTGTTTTAATAATTATTTGTTAAAAAATGAAAAATCATAACAAAACAAGTCTAATCCAATAAATTCTTCCAAAATGAGCCAATTCTGGCACTTATACTTCTATTTGGTGCTGATCAATAATTTTAAGCTTTTTTTATAAAATTCTAAATTTTTTCAATTTGCACATTTCTTCTGAATTTTTCCAAGTTTTATTTTTCATTCTGGTTCAATGTTATTTGATTTTTTCTATTTCTTCATATGTTTTCTTCCTGTTGTTCGTTAAACCGAGTACTCACAAATCCCCGATGTTCGTTATTTAAGGTACTCAATGTAACAGATTTGCTTGTTCGTTATAAGCGGTTTTCGTTAAAACGAATATTCGTTATTTCGGAAAACTACTGTATGTATTTATATAAATGATAATGATTATCGACATTTATTTCTGAATGGAATTTCATAGTAAAAATTATTTGATATGAAATTAATCATTCAAAATATTGGTCACCAAAATAGGTTATCATCGATGGCTGAAGGTCTAGTTGAACATTTCTTATCTTTACCATTGAATTGTAGTGAGTCGTAACACTCGAGGGATTACCAAAAATGATGGAAGAGCGATAAGCTTCGAAAATTTACTCACTGCTCACATGAATTCAACTTTGTACATATGTATATAGATTAAATGAACCTGTTCACGGTGCATTCCACAGTAAAAGGGTTTTATGAAGTATTAGATTTTGAGGTTAAGTTTATGTTTCTATTATAAAAATTGTTTTGTGTTCTTGGATATTATTTATGAAAGTTTTGATTAAAATTAAAATTAGTAAAATAAAAGCTTCTATAGATACCAAACAAAAAATATTCCAAAACACTATATCAGCTGTTCTAATATATAACGGTTAAGTGCGAAGTTGGCTGCGAAAAAATTCAATAAGATCAGCTGTTGGCATCAAACGAAATAACCTAGTGAACGACCCAATGTTTGGGTTAAAAATAAGTAAATGAGAAGTGACTGACTTGAAAACGTTTTCTATTTTAGTAAATTAGATTCTTATAAGGGCTGAAAATATTATTGAGTGAGATATCCTTATCGTCGAATCATTTTCTAAAATATACTTCTATATCCTTTCGACATTTTTGATTCCATTTTGTATACATATGTTTTAGGGATCTTACTCTATAACGGTTGAAATCGACTGCATTTGCACTGTTTTTTCACAGTTCGGACCGAGTACGACTTAGTATAAGTATGAACTAATTTCCTTCATTCTTGGAACATCCACTAAGGCTGAGAACACCGTTTTGTAAAAATATCAAGATAGGGACGAATCTCATTGTAGATCAGGCTTCATGCATATTCAGTTTTATATTTCAAGTTGAGATTTTAAGGTGGGATTTCCGTGCGCAATCTAATATATTTATTCAGTTCTAATATATTTAATTCAGTTCTAATATATTTAATTATATAAATACCGTTTGCAAAACATAGTTTAAACTTGTTCTCGTTTGTGTATCTATCTAAATCAAATTAACAACAGCAAAAACACTTTTTAGTGATCTTTAAACAAATATCTGTATTCAGCGCTTCACAACTGTTATTAAATACGCTTATACATAAATTAAGAAGGTAGTTAGTTGCAACGACTTAGAGGCACACCAAGCTGTGTCATGCCAAAGGCAGCGCATATAATATAGACTCTGGCTTCACTTAATAAATATTTATCCAAAACATTTTTCCCAGTTGTTAATTGATAATAAATTATATACAGCGACATTTTACGTGCGCTCTTCTTTCTATTATTTTCTACAAGTCTAGTTCTAGTTCAAGCAGTGGCGTGCACTTAAGAGGGGTGCAATTTCAAGAATTTTCTGTATTTTCTGAATACATTGTAAACTAGTCGTGCTAAGATTTTTAGCATACATTTGCCCGCTATTTAATTTTTCAATTATCACGATTATCCTTTACACTCTTCTTACAGTGTAAATTATGAATTTTTGTTTAGACGGTTTTACTTTGCGCAGCTATTCGTATTTAGAGTCTAGACTTGGTGCTATTGTGCAAATGACAAGCGGTCATATCTTCTAGATACATATGTACATATATAATATATAAGTAATAATATTTTGTTAAGCTCAAATTATCTACGTTAAGTTGCGTCTCGTATGCTATTACAATTGTTGTTATTACATAGTAGCTATTTAGTCTATGTACTTACACATGCATACTTAGGCACTTATATACCAAATACATATACATATGTACATATGTATGCCGTCTTATCCGAAACGCCGTCAACCTTCGATCTACATACGTGTACACCTATATACATACATATGTATTGTTGTGTGTGTTAATTTTTTTGTCATTGCTTAGGTATGTGCGTTCATATTAATACATATTATATGGGCGGTGGTAACAGTTTATTCACGCTATGCATAATAATAATATTTACATAAATCTTCATTCAAGCACCAAGAGAGTGCCGTGAGTAACGCATAATTTAATTGAATAATAAAAAAAAATTTAGAAGTAGAACAATAGGTCACAGCAATTTTCAGACATTCATCTAGTACATCTATTATATAGCCGAGCGCGATTTTCTTTAGTTAGCACAAGTGTTACTTTGGAATTTACTCGTACGGTTTTTTTTTCGAAAGAATGTGTGTTTATCTAGCAGTGTTTCTCAAAATTATAGCTGTCATCGATTGGCTAACTGCTATAGACAAGCCAATCGAACAAACTTTCCGAATTTCCATACAAACAGGCAGCCTTGAAATCGAATTGTATATACTTGGTCGCACTGAACTCTTCAACCACCGTCTATGTCTAACGTTTTCTGCAACAAATTTAATTTTTATTAAAGTTTTTTATTCAATAAATTCAATACAAATATACTAACGATTTATCTTCGCCTGCCCTTTTCAATTTCAAATTTGTGTATAACAATTTTTATTATTTTGACAGTAATTTCTTCTTTGAGCCGTTCACAATAGTAAAATGGTTCTAAAATGAGTAAAACAAAACTTGGTAGCACTCAGCAAGCGACTACTGAAATTTTAATGAGGTATTCGCATACTCTCCAGCACGAATTCAACTAGATATCTTTGTTGTTGCTTTCACATGTAAAATTTTTGACAGGCGAGCAGCGCCCAAAGATAGCGAGCAGAGAAGTGACCAATCGATGGCAGCTTATATTAATTTATGCAAATGCTGCTTTGAAGTTACTATTTTTGAAGAATTTTGTATGTTGCAATGGCGAAGTTGCTTCGTGGTTGTCAACAAGGCAGCAAAAATAATATTATTATGAATTTTAAATTTTCAATACGAACATATTAAAGGGAGATCTATTTCGAGGTTTCCAACTTTTTAAAAGAAAAAACACAGAAATTCAAATTTAATGTACAATGTTTTGCTCCAAGGCCTGAATCGAAGCGATATTGTTCGCTTAGACTTTAGACTATACTACACATACACATAATATATCCGTACAGGAAAAAGTCGATCGCCCCAAAACTTAAAATTATCTGCTCACCGAAGTGTTCGCTCAATAAATCCATTGATGCTATGTGGCGTCGTCTTGTTGAAATCAAATGGCGTCGAGATCACGAGCTTCAATATCAGGCATCAAATAGTCGGTTATCATGGCGCAATAACGGTCGCCATTGATGGATACGTTCTCACCGCCATCATTGTTGTAGAAATATGAACCGATGATTCCACCGGCACCCAAATCGGACCAAACTGTTGTTTTTCTGGATGATGGTCTATTCGGTCGAATACTATCCAATAATGATTGCTGGGTCTCAAGCTGGGTGATGGTTTTGCGAATAGTATGCTTAGTAGCTTATATTGGCGATAGGTTGAGCGAAGCGCGCGAAACACATTCCTTCCAGAACGTGAATTTTCGTAATAAAGTTGAACATAACAGTTTGAAATGACGCACGAGAGATCTGTGTAAATAAAAGGCTATTTAAGAAGATGTTCCGAAGCCTTTTTTCGTGTAAATTGTTAGCACATCTTGACCTTCGAACAATGAAATGACCGTTTTGTTCGAGATCGTTAAATTTTCGTTTCTGTTCGTTCTCCTGATATGACATTTTTGATATACTTGAGATTTTTGATATACTTCGTTCATCTAATCACAAAAATAGCAGTAAATATATTAAGATTTTATTAAATCTGGCTATATTCTTCGTGTTTTGAATCCTTAAGGATGATTCGGCTTTGATTTCGAAGTTTTTGTTTGGCGGTTTCTCCCAGTAATTTAATCAACTGCTTAATTTTTTACTTTAACTTTAGTAATTTTTTATATTTTTTTTCATTAATTAAGTTTTCGTTTTACCACTATTAAAAATAGCTTAAAAGTTTTTGGAACGTGCTGAAAGCGCTGATAGTAGCCTTTGATTATTCACAATCTAATTATGCCATATATTAAATAGTAATATATATTATATACATAACCTATAATATCCATAATTAGCAATGCTTGTGAAAATATGAAAATAACGGAATTTATTAAATAACAAATATATATTATATAGAATAACTATTTTATAACACCATATGACCCATAACAATAACCAATCATATAATCAAATAGAATGCCGTTAACGAAAGTCGCTACATGTATTGCAAGACTAAGAATTAATGCTAACTATAAAGTATATATTCCGCTTAAAATAGATTTTCCATAAATATAAATAATAATAGAGTGTTTAAGCTGTACAATAGCGCAGCTTACGCATGCTCAGCATATAAAAAAATCAATATTATTACTGTATTTAACCAAGAAAAAATAAATTTGAATTCCCATAACTATTATCTCCATATATAGAAGTCCCCATGGAAATCTCGTTTACTAACATTCTCTCTTCTAATCCTAGCACGCGAACTTGAAACCGACTCCGATGGCTGGGAGGAGCGTGAAGCTTCACGTACACATTCCGTTAAATTCTCCGAAGAATCCACACAGGAGAAGGACACACCGTTTGTCCGACAAAATACACCACATCCCAAGGAGTTGAAGGCAAAGGCGCATAAACTATTTGCCAAAGATCGCAGTCGACCGGATGAAGGCAATTTGGATACAGTCTCCGAAGAAGTGAGTTAACTGTTTTTACTGCCTGATTAATTTAAGTTTTGTGTTTTGAGCTTTCAAATTTTCAACTCTAAACGCCAAACTTTCAACACAATTAAACTTTTTAACATTCCCCCCATTTGCATTTACAGGCTTCAGCAAAGTTCGCTGTTAGCGGCACAGCCAGAATCGGCGCTAATTCCACCATTGTTGAGAATATAGCCGAGACAAAACCCATATATGAGAATCATCAACAACAGCCGGTTTCGCCGAAAACGCCAACAACAGCGATTTCTTTCGCTCCACAGACAGCGGGCACACAGCAACAACAGTCTGCTGTTAACGCCGTAACAGTACATGAACCGATTGCGAGTGTTGCGCCCGAACATGGCAATGCCGCTGTAGTGTTGGCTGCAGCAGCGGGCAGCGTTACCGGCGATGAAGAAGAGGAAGACTTTGTAAGTGTGGACACAAATCATTCGAATTTATTTATTTATTAACTGTTAACCGTTTCATGTGCTTAACATAACATTTCGAAATCGAATGTTAATAACATTTTATATTTTAACATTTCTGCTGTTAATTTACAGGATGATGCGGAAAGGCGTGTTGGCTTTCAAGTTGAGGGCGAAGATGATGACTTCTACAAGCGGCCAATGAAATTGCACAGACGGTAAGGGGGCTGCATTGTACTTATATGTATATGTATATTATGTGTTTCTAATGATACTTTTGTTGTAATTAATTGCTGTAATTAGTTGAAGTGCTCATTATAGTACAATTATAACTTAATATAAACTTCTTAATATTATATTTTCTTTTTCTATATTTACCGCAGTGACACCCCACACCACTTGAAAAACAAACGTGTACAACATAATCTCACCGATAAAAAATCTAATGAAATTCTCGCCAACGCTTTGAATCAAGAAAAGAAATCGGCAACACTGGCTCCTGTACAATCGCCCATACAAGAGAATGAGGCTGCCGAGCAGAGTGAACAACTACTACAATTGCAGCAGCAACAACCATTTACTGCACCAATTTCACCTATACCACCGCCAACGGTGCCTGGTCCACTGCCAGCAGGACAATTACTTGATGGTGAGTCTCTTTTTCGAACACTTCTTTTAACATTTCCAACGCTAAAATTTAAAATTAAGCATTTTTCAACTTGACCTTTGAAGCCCCTTCGTAAACCTTAATCAGTTCTGCAATATATTGTACACATTTTATACTTATATGCGAGTCTGTACTTAAGCTTGTGCCTCTAATTAGTGACGAATTGGCACATTCCTCAGCGCAAAACAATCGATAAATCAATAGATTAGGTTGCGAAATGTACTTATGACGTTTGTTACACGCTAAGTGATTGGGTAAATACTAAAGCTACACAATTTCTTTCAATAGCAATGTATTCTTCATATGTAAAGATTATTCTCACATATTATATACATATTAGTTCTCTCTTTTCATATAATGTTGACCAGCTATTAGTTAGTCAATGAAAATTGTTTGAGATACAAAAAATTAAGGGAAAAACATAGGTATCAAATAAGTATCTGACAAGATCGTACTCGAGTTAAAATAAAATGTCCTAAAAATTTCTTTAATTTATTCCATTGAAAAGGGGTCATCCCATGTGATGACCTGTTTTTTAGGGGGGTTTTAGATTTTAGTTTCTACATTCAGTAAATAGTTCGAGAAGGTCTGTGTACCCTACAAATTTCAAGTCTTTCGGACAAGTCGTTTTTGAGATACGATGGAGAAAAATTTGTAAAACACAGTTTTGAGGAAAATATCGTTTAAAGTTTCTAGCTGCCAACTCAAGGCTTCGAACATTTAAAATTCACACAGCACATTCTTCTAACTGCAAACAATTTTTCTACCGTATTCTAGACATGTTGAGAAAGTAATTTATGAAAAAAAAACATGGGATGGCCCCCTTAAGGTTTTCAAAGGCTTTACATATTAAATATTATCATTAATAACATCGAATAATTATTTTAGCTAGTTAACCAGAAAATAAAATATCTCCAAGTTAATGTCTTCATACTGAAAATTATACTCTTTTTAAATTTTATTTGTTTTTTATCCTAAAAATAAGCAGTGAGTGTTGTTAGATTTATCCCAAGAAAATTGCACGAAACAACGTTATACATCTTAAGGTGGTCGAAGGTGCTTACAATTTCCATCCAACTTTTCAGGTCGCTCAAATATATATTAAATTCTGCGATAAATGTAATTTTAACTTGGATCGAATACATATTGAGAAATTTATCACTGTATGAACCAAAATATGTAACAATAACTGAGATTTATAGAAAAAATATGTTTGAAATATTAGATTATTAGTGTAAATAAATATTGGGCGTAATCATTGAATACGTAGCGAATTCGATTTCGATACGATAAAGATTTTCGATCAAAAATGTTCCTACAATCATTGATTCCGTCGATAAACTGCTTTAACAAAAAGTGAGAACGTAGAACTATTTTATCGATCTTTATCGACAAATTCTACGAATTTGACAAAGTGTCTGTGCTTTTTGCTTTGTTCAAAAAAAAAAAAAATTAAAACTGACTTTAAACTATTTTGAGATTTCTTCCAAAAAAATATATAATTCGCCTGAGGCTCTTTGAAAAAATTCTTTCGCTATTTCGTGGAGGCTTTATATCGCTTTAAAATATCTTTAATTTATTTTTGTTAGTCTGTTTTTGTCTGTTGTCTCTAAAATACCCATTTAAAATATAATTTAGTCCGTCATCAGTAATTATTTACATCAAACTTTCCAAATGGTTTACTTTTAAATTTATGCAAATCATTCACCAACGAATAGATTTCGACCAAAATTTTCGATTTTGCGAATTCAATGTTTTCATAATTAGCGACATCTATTAGTCGCGGAATGTATTTTTTCGTGTCGGTAAGTGAGTTCAATGTGATCGTAAATTTTATTTTCGATATGGTTTCAATGATTCCGACGTAAAATTTTTCGATCGCAACGGAATCAATGACTAGGTCCATTAGTGCAGTTCACTTTGTATGAAAAATAAAATATATTCTTCCTGCCTTCTCCGCAAACGTGATAGTTATCTGAAAATGTCTTTGAGCTAATAATTTCTAGATTATACAATACATTATAAAATTCATAAAAATGCATAAATTATGCAATTTGAAAAATTATAATAATTCTACTTCCATTATAAAATTTTGGGTTACAGTTCTGAAAATTTTACTTACTTAACTTTATTTACAACCAATTACTTTAACTTGATTTCAACCAAAATGTGTGCTACCATACTGATTACTTAATATTTTAAATGAAATTAATTTAACCTTGACCTTAAATAACATTACAATACAAAAAACACAAAAAAATTAGTCTAAAATTATTCTCAAAACAGATAACCGATTTTTCAGCAACGCATTTGCATAAATAATAGCTTAACCGCACAAGAGCAGCATTACAAAGTCAATTATTTGACTGCGACTTTTATTGATTCGTTAAATGCGAAAAATATTTGCCAAACAGTGCAGTGTAGGTGAACTGAAAGTGAACTTTTTCCACAAGTGAAAATAATAATTTTTTCACTGCGTCACTCTTTGCAGTTATTTAAATTATAAATTTTTTCGGAGTCTAAATTTATTGCGTCATATTGATGCAATGCAACCAACAACAACGCAATGAATGACATGAATATGTTTTGTTGATTTTTTGTTGTTGTTGTTCATTTATTTAGTGTGTGTCAATAGATGTGTGTATGTATATTACTTCACAACTTTCGTCTAATTGGTAAAACAAACAAAAGCCATAATTACGAGCTGGAGGTGGTGAGCTTGTGCTCGAGCTCTCTGTTTGTTGGATTTGCCAACTACTGAGAAAATTAATCTTCTCACGTACGAGCCGAAATAATGTTGACAATGCGTTATAAAGCGAATTTTACTTTACTCCCGACACAATGAAACGATGCCCTGGACAACTATATGCGGCTAGCTGGCGAGCTACTGGCTCTCGTAATCGCATAATGATAAGCCAGGCAAAATAAAAAGCCTACCGACTTTTGATTACATTTACGGTATTTTTTGTGACATTGAAATCGCGCGCTGGTTGACACACAAAAAGCAGAAAAACGAAAACAGAAAACAGTAAAGGAAAATCAAACAAAAACTAGAAGAATGAAGTAATTTTTATTTGGAAAACGTGCAGTGGCAGCTTGATATAGTCGGCGCTTTCGATTTCATTAGCTGTGCCACGAAAATATGGATATCACGTAGAGTTTGTCGTACACAGCACAAACACATTGGCAGAATAGAACGTTGCAGGGACAGGTGGAGAGGTGGAGAGGCGAAGTAGACATACTCGACAGCACTTTAACTCTCACCTAGTTTGGAAAATATTCTCGAAACTGTTATTACGTTAAATGAGCAAATGAGCACATATGAAATACACACTACATACTCGTACAAGTATTCGCACATAATATGTCGTGATAAGGCTTGTTGCTCTTCATATCTGTTTGGTTATACTATATTTATCTACGTGCATGCCAATTCATATATTTTTAATATTAGCAACAGTTTTAATTTGAGTACCAGGTATGTTCAAAAAATAACGGGAATTTTGAATTTTACAATTTTAAAATTTTTATTTTTACTTTTTAATTTTTTGTTTTAATTTTTTTTTTATTTTTTTAATTATTTTTTTTTTAATTAATTTTTTATTTATTTTTTTATTTTTTTAATTATTTTTTTTCTTAATTAATTATTTTTACTCTTTTAAATAATTTTATTTTTATATTTTAAATTATCATTTTTTTATTTTTTAATTAATTTTTTTAAAATTTTAATTTTAAAATTTTTATTTTTATTTATTTTTACTTTTTAATTTTTTGTTTTAATTTTTTTATTGTTTTAATTATTGTTTTTTTACTTTTTAATTTTTTGTTTTAATTTTTTTATATTTTTAATTCTTTTTTTTATTTTTTAATTATTTTTTTATTTTTTAATTAATTAATTTTTAGTTTTTTAAATTAATTTTATTTTATTTTTTTAATTAATTTTTTTTTCTTAATTAATTTTTTTTTTATTTTTAATTATTTTTATTTTTATATTTTAAATTATCATTTTTTTATTTTTTAATTAATTTTATTTTTTAATTAATTTTATTTTTATATTTTAAATTATCATTTTTTTAATTTTTATTTTTTAATTAATTTTTTAAAAATTTTAATTTTAAAATTTTTATTTTTATTTATTTTTACTTTTTAATTTTTTGTTTTAATTTTTTTATATTTTTAATTCTTTTTTTTATTTTTTAATTATTTTTTTATTTGTATAATTAATTTTATATTTATTTTTTAATTAATTTGTTTTTTTTTTTTAATTTTTTTAATAAATTTTTTTTTATTGTGTACATATCTACATGCATGCCCCCCTACAACTACAAACACACGAGAAATTACTGAAAGAGCCAAATGCTGGCCCTCCCAAAAAACGAGTTTGAGAAATGTTTGGACTAAAGTGCATAATATTGAAGAGGGACTATTTTAAAGGCGACTACATTGATGTTGAAGAATAAATAAATAATTTTATTTTCAAAATCCAAAAATTCCCGTTATTTTTTGAACACACCTCGTACTTACGCTCACGAGCTTCAGCACGAAAAGTATAATTGTGCACTACACCTGTTTGAGGCAATCTTATTTTTGCCCAGCACCCGCCGCAGGCCGCCGTCCGCCCACTGTCTATGAGCGTTTTTGTTTTGAGCATACTCTGTCTGTGTGTTGTTGCTATTTTTGGACTTTTGCGCTGCACAAGTGGAGCAGTAAAAATTATTTACTCTCCAGCGCACTACGGCCGCTGCCAACAATAACAAGTGCAAACACACACACACATACACATATATAGACTTATAACGGCGCGGTAGGCGCGGATTGGTAACACGGCATTGTTGAGAGGCCCGTTATTTCGATCCATATGCAGAATTTGTCGTAGGCCTAAGACCATATGCATATATGTGTGTTTGTGTATGAAAATATATCGATAGCGGTGGGGTCAGCAGCGCGGGTGAAGCCACTCATACACCTATATTTATAACTGAGTGTGCTGAGCGCGCCGCTAAAAGAGCAATAGCAACCGACTGGCACTTGTACGCTTGTAGGGTCGGCGGCGCCGGCGGTGTGTGCTTTGAGGCGATATGAGGTGCAAGTGCTCTAGCTACATACGCTGGCTCATAGCTCAGTTATTCAGTATTTTCACTTGTCGGTACAAAGAGGTGCTGCACACGCTTTAACGGCAATTCAACGACGACAGTCATTTACGTCGCAGACTTAATTATTTCGTTGTGACACCTTTGGCTACGTGTGACAGTCTTACACAAAAATAATTCGGTTAAAAGCAGAAGAAAGCCATAAAGCGAGCTGAGAACAGAAACAAGAATATAAAAAAAAAACAACAAAAATTGAACTGAAACAAGTACGAATTTAATACACAAAAAACAAGCCGGAGAGCTGACGGTTGAAGCTGAAGTTATTAGTAGCAGACATTTGTTTTGGCAGTGTTGTTGTTGTAGTGTTGTGTCGAAATGAAAACAAATTTACGATACTTAAAGCCGTGGCTAAAGAAGTAGCGCCCACATTAAGCTTAGGCAGCAATACAAAAAAAAAATAAAGCAAGAAATTGCAACAACAACAATAAGCAGCAGCTACAAACGCGCATTACTCATACTCCCTGTAGCACCGCGCGCGCACACGGGGTTTTTCGCATGAAGAACACATAGCACGCGCTGCAGTTGAATTACGCGTTCATTTGCTGGTGTTAATTTGAGCATTTTTAATTTTTTTTTATTTTTCCAACAACAACAACACACCCCAAACACTACGCGCCCCTTGCGTCCAACTTGCGTATTATTGCAATATTTGCTCCTGCATGTGTGTGTGTTTGAGTGTTTGAGTGTTTGTATTATCTCTTATCCATCGACTGCATTAAAGTTTATTGTGCAAATTTTAAGCAGTTCGCATTCTTCACTTGCAGTCCCTTCACGTCAATTTGTATTCCATTTGCGCGCTTCGTTCGCCCTCCGCTGCCTGCACCGACTCCCCTGCTGCTGCTGTTGACTTTGCTGTTTTTTTCGTTCGTTTGCCGTAATTTGTTGCATTTTATTTGCATTTGCAATTTATACCAAAGAAAGAAAGCAAACCGGCAAGCAGCAGCGTACAGCAAGTAAGCATTTAGTTACTTACAAAAGCACCGGGGGCGCAACGACGCCGGGCGCTGGCGTTGGCATTGGCGCGTCGGTGTAAAAATCCGAATTCTTAGCACAAAAGTGGATTCACTTGTTTAACTTTAACAAAATACAACAATAAGCAGTGCTGAAAGAATTGCAACAACAATAACACAAACTCGCATTTGAACTCGGAACTCACTTCGTTATTCCACGCATTTGTGGCAAGGAGCCAATAGCGATTTGTATTTTATTCTCCGTTTCCATCTTGTTGAGCAGTACTTCCTGCTTATTTATTTATTTACCTTTTTCTTCCCTTTTTTAAATTTTTTTTTGGCATTTTTTTTTTGGAGTTTTTCATGCTTTCTGCGGGGGTGACGACCGTTGCTCCGCAAATGCCCTTACGTTTTTCAACTCCTGCTTTTTTTTCTAGCTTATTTTTGCTTTGGATTATTTTCTTATTCGCAAATTTTATTTGCATGCATAGTGCATACGTGCGCTGCCTTATTGGTTGGTTGCACAGGAAAAGCAAACAATATGCGTTTGTTATTGCATTTCAATATGTTCCCATACGCGCTTGCCCCTGTTGTAATAAATCCAAAAGAAGTGAGTGAGAGTGTCCTAGTGCATAGTGAATTTGCATTTAGTAGCTCAAACTAGTGGGTGGTGATGTGTAGAATTGTGCTAATCAGAGTATATTGTGAAGCTGGAGAGATTTCGAAAGCAATGGTTATGTGTTTAATAGCAGATCTGGAAAATAATGAGGCATTATAATTAGATAATCCTATATTACGACACAATTTTTCGAAAATTTTTGAAAATCTCAAAATTTTTCATTTTATATGGAAATCGATATATTTATCGCTTCTTGATTAAACATTTTGGATTACAAAAATGTATCATATCTCTATTGGGAAATAATATTGATGAAATGAACTAATTGTTATCAAAAATAAGTGCGCTGAGTTCGAAAATTTCAAAATGTTCCTCTTTGAAATCGAAATCGATATATTTAACGGTTCTTGATTCGAAATATTTTGATCTTACAAATCTTTCTCATCTTCAAAATCATGTAACTGACATCAGAATAAAGTGTGCTGAGTTCGAAAATCTCCAATTATCCTCGAATATAATCGAAATAGATATATTTATCGTTTTTTGTTTAAGAAATTTTAGAATCCAAAAATTTCTCATCTCACCAAAATCACCTAATTGGCAACAGAACTATGTGCGCTGAGCCCAAAACCTAAAATTTTCTTCTGTCCAAAACGAAATCGAAAAATTATCGATTTTTGTTCCTCAAAGTTTGATTGCAAAAATATCTCACGTCTCCAAAATCACCTAACTAACATGAGAACTAAGTCCGGAAATCTCAAATTTTTTTCTGTCAAAATCGAAATCGGACAATTATCAATTTTTGTTTAAAAAAATTTGGAAAAAAACATTGAAATATTTTTTTAATTAAAAAAAAAAAGAAAAATTACGAAAAGAATCAAGATCACCTAACTGACAACAGAATTAAGAATTGGAAATCTCAAATTTTTTTCTGTCCAAATCAAAAAATTATCGATTTTTGTTTAAAAAAAAATCTAAAAAATTGAAAAAATCTCTCAAATCACGAGAATCACCTAACTGACAGAATTAAGTCTAGAAATCTCCAATTTGGAATGAATCGATTATTATTTAAACAAATTTCGAAAAAATTTAAAAAATATTGAAAATAATGTCTCACATCTCGAGAATCACCTAACTGACAACAGAACTAGTTGCAATTGAAAATATTTTCCCACTACTAACAAGCAGCTGTAACTGAAGAGTTAATACATCACACAGACATCCTTGTATTTTTGTGGCAAACCCCTTTAGGCGGCTGCAGACGTTGATTTAGGTTAGGATTTGTGTTTATTTCGTATCAAATATTTTCTCTATTTATACTGCTTTCGTGCATAGATATGTGAGAACTAGCATCTTCCGCCCGCATATTGATGCTGGCTGTTGCATTACACACTTGATTGCAACACACATGTGTATGTGTGTGTGTGTCTACGGCACATATCAAGCTCATTTTTGTTGATCTTGTGGATTTAACAATTTTTGATAACCTCAAGGTTTACACTATTTCGGCAACGTCTTGCCGTAGATTTTTATGCCAACAAACACTCGCATACATATGTACATACAGACAAGCTGAAATTGAAAGGAGGAGTGAGTGGGATATGTGCTTGTGATTTTATTGCTATAGCTTTGGGTTTTAAGCGGAAGGAAATAGCAGAGTTATTGCTGAAGGAAAAGCACAATACAAGTAGATTGCATCCTTCACAAAAAAAAATTCGAAAAAATTCAAAAGAAGAAGAGCAGAGAGTGTAGTGTTGTTAAAAAGCACATAAAGCATATTTGCGCTGAACTTATTTAAACAGAAATTGCTTGGCATGTCTTGTACAAAGATATTTACACCCACACATATGTAATATATTTATATATAAATATAGTTGTATATATGCTTGTATGTGTGTGTGTGTTTGTGTCTGTGTAGTGGTGTCATATTTTTAACCCAATCGATGACCTTTATTTTCCGCTCGCTAAAATATTTACTTACTCTGCTTTTGTCAGCCAATTTGTTGGTCTCTACTCCTCTTCACTTTGTGCGCAACACTTTTACAAAGTACCGTTACACTAGTATTTTTTCAGCACTCATATTACAAGCGTTGAAAGGCTGCTGCTAAAGTGCATAGCGCGCGTAAAAGCTTTAAAATAGCACTCGAAGTGCTGTTAATATAATTTTGCAATTTTTTTTCCAAATTAAAACAATTTTTTTTAATTTTTTTTATTAAAAAATTTTTTTTTTTTTTTTTTTAATATTAAAATTTTTTTTTTAATTTTTTTGAATTTATAAATTTATTTTTTTTTTAATTTTTATTTGAAAAATAATTTTTTTTTATATTTTTTTAATTCTTAAAATATTTTTATTTTATTTTTAAAATTTTTTTTTTCAACTTTCATTCACTTAATTTTAATGCATTTCCTATGAAAAATATCTATTTATGCCTGTATGCCTGGGAAATGATATACTTTTTTTTATGCACTCAGCAATTTTCCTCTTTGCTGAATTATTGATTTGCCTTAAACGGCTGTAAATGTGCGGAAGCTTGTGGGACGCACATATGTGTGTGAGTGTGTGTGTTTGTGTTTTGTGGAAATGTGCTGTAAAAGTGCGTTAAATAAATTAAACGTGACTGCTGTTTGTCGGCTTTTTTATATACATATCCACACTCACGTAAAAATGTTGGCATAAAAAGGCTTCAGGCTTGTGCTTATTTAAGGGACTTTTTTAGAGCACTTTTTTGCCTCGGTTTAAGCCTAGAAAAAATGCTTTAACATTTATATGCCGTTTTATTGACACCAAATGGCAAGTTTTTATTTATTTTTTTACAGTGTTTTGTTGTAGGATTATGCGGCAGAAGGCCTAGTTTTTCATTTCTAAGCAGTTAGTTGTTTGTATTTTTTCCATACTCTAGTTGTGACATTGTTTGCAAATAATAAAAAAATAAAATAAAATAGAAATTACTGCAACATACGCCATTAGCGTGCAGAAACATGATTATGTTTTGCCAACAAACTTTTTAACACATCACTTTTTAATTAACAATTTCCTTTGTTTTTGTTGGAGAAAATATATAATTTAATTAGCAGAAATGCAAACATACGCGCTAAAATATAAAGTTCTTTACGTGGTTGAGGGCATGTAGATGGCTACTAATATACATAAGTGAATACATACCTACTTATATATTCCTATACATATGTACATATATGTATGTAACTTAAACTTATACATATAAATGTTGAGCTACCACAATTTGTTAGTAAATTTCATTAAAAGAAATTTTATCAATACTTTTCAAACCCTCAACTACTTCACTACTCACTTTTCAAGGTAATGATGTCACTTTGTTAAACAAATATAAATTTGTATGTATAATAAACAAAATTATATCGATAAGTTTACCACATTTTCAATATCAATTTACCGCTGCAGATTAAGTGATTAATATTATTATTTTTTTGTTTTTGTTTTCTGATAACTCAAAATTGATATGGAGTTCTACTTACATACATACATTGAAACCTTGCATACACACGCTTCCAAAAGTATATCGGTGGCATAAGTCCAAATATTATTACATTTTCGTGGTGGACAGTTGAACTAACAAGGTCAATACTAAATTGTGATGCAACCCAATTGAAGTGTGCTTTGTTATCAAGCAGGAGGTTTTGTAATACACCTGTCATTCATTTGTAGGCTTAGTCATATTCGAATCAAAGGTGCTCTATTTAATGTTATTGCATATATTAATGTTTTTTATCGCGTTATCAGGTTTGGCAATCGTGGGTTCGCCGTAAACTTGCATAAATAGAAGTGGTGTTGTGTGAGTAATGCATGTGTTTGAATACATATTTTTTTTTTGCTTTTGAAAATATACATATAATACATGTGAGAAAATTTCTAAATTTAATAAAAAAAAATTTAAGTAAATGTTTGGTGATTAATTTGCGCAGACAGTATTCAAAATCTGTTCTAAATTCTAAGTAAATGTGATGATAATTCTTTCAAGTCTTCACTATTTTTAATATAAATATTATTTTTTTAATATTTTGCTTTTGTTCAGATTATTTTTTAAATTTATTAATTTAAAACATTCTAAACATTCCACAAAATTATCAAACAAATTACTTGTAAAGGCAACATCAACGTTCAGTCCAAATCTATAGAAGAAAATATTTTAATATCTCTAAAACAGTGAATATTTTATTTTATTCATTTTATTTTATTTTATTTTTTATTTAATTTAATTTTATTTTATTTCATTTCATTTAATTTAATTTAATTTAATTTAATTTAATTTTATTTTACTTTATTTTATTTTATTTTATTTTATTTTATTTTATTTTATTTTATTTTATTTTATTTTATTTTATTTTATTTTATTTTATTTTATTTTATTTTATTTTATTTTAATTTATTTCATTTTATTTCATTTTACTTTATTTTATTTTATTTTATTTTATTTTATTTTATTTCATTTTATTTTATTTTATTTTAATTTAATTTAATTTATTTTATTTCATTTCATTTCAATTCATTTTATTTTATTTTATTTTATTTTAATTTAATTTATTTTATTTTATTTTAACTTAATTTATTTTATTTTATTTTATTTTGTAATTATAATTACCTTCACTTCCTCTAAATTATATTATTTATATCCTACCCTAATGCATTACCTTGTTTGTATTACTGTTCTTTCAAGTCCACACACACTCTCTCAAACTTATGCCGCCGCATTTTTTTCTGCTGCAAAATACACCTGCTCTCCCCCTTTATTATATTCGCTCATTCATTTATCGCAATCTTTTGTTTACACTTTGTGATTAGCGCTTAATATACCTTATACCAGTTGGAAGTTTATTACGTTATTTTATGAGCACACACATGCATACATACAAAGTATGTTTATCATTCAGCGAAGCGTTTTGCTTATCAGCCTTTGATTATTGCATATGCTTGTGTGTATGTATTTGTGTTTGTTCTTATATTCTTTTGCAGAATATTAATTTTTTTCCACACTCTCAGCCATTAAGTCAACTCATTGATTTCGCTGCTATAAATGTAACAGTAAAAGCGCTCTAATTTTGGCTTTGATAGTGTGTTTTGCTCAATACTAATTTGTCATCTACATATTATTACATATTACATACAGGTGCCTAGCTATATAAGACTTCTTTGTTGTTGTTTTTGTTCTATGCTATCTATGGAATTTTTGTAGTTGCAAGATAACTGAAAAAAGTTATTTATTTGTTATGCTTTTCCTTGGTGTGCCAACCAGCCCAATTGACTGCGCGACCCAGTCAGGGCAGGGCACAGCACAGCGAACACTGATGACGAAACATTTCCGTTGACTGATGTTTGTTTGCTTTTGTTGTTGTTGTTTTATTTCCAACTTTTGATGCACTGACTCAGCTACACAAGTTTTCTCTGTTTGGCTATTTCGATTTATTAAGTGTAACACTTTGTGTTGTTTTGTGTTGTTTTCGTTTCGTATTGTGACTTTTAACTGTTTTCATCACCGATTCACTATCATTTTCGGCTGTTCGAATTTCATCAACTCGTTTCATGCTTTGCCACCTTGCAGCTACTGTCTGTTTTTGCTACTCGCTCTTTTGCTATTTTCTTTTTCACTTTTTTTATGATTCTTGATTTTGTTGTTTCTTTGTTTTCTATAGTAAAACTTTCTTCATTAATTTTTAACGGCACTACTTTTGCAGTTTGTTTGTATGTTTGTCTGAAAGTGTGTTTTTATTTGTTTGACACTTTTCAACGGTTTATTGTGTAATTTGTCAAATAAAATGCGCGAAGATTTGCGACAATTAATCATTTTATGCGCGGCGTTGCAAGGAACCTTTGAACATTCGGAGCATGAGTGATTCACTGAGAGCGAAAATGAGTAAAATTTGTAAATAAAAAATACATTTTTTTTTAATTAAAATTTATTTCTTTTATAAATTAAAAATTAAATTCAAATTTAAAATTTTTATACTCTCGCAACAACAAAGTTGCTAGATAGTATTATAGTTTTGTTCACATAACGGTTGTTTGTAACACCCAAAACTAAACGAGTTAGATATAGGGTTATATATACCAAAGTGATCAGGGTGACGAGTAGATTTGAAATCCGGATGTCTGTCCGTCCGTCCGTCTGTCCATCTGTCCGTCTGTCCGTCCGTCCGTCTGTCCGTCTGTCCGTCTGTCCGTCTGTGCAAGCTGTAACTTGAGTAAAAATTAAGATATCTTGATGAAACTTGGCACACTTATTTCTTGGCACCATAGGAAGGTTGCTTTCGAAAATGAGCAAAATCGGACCACTGCCACGCCCACAAAATGGCGAAAACCGAAAACACATAAAGTGCCATAACTAAGCCATAAATAAAGCTATGGAAATAAAATTTGGTACGAAGGATCGTACTATGAAGGGGCATATTTGGATGTAATTTTTTTGGGGAAGTGGGCGTGGCCCCGCCCCCTACTAAGTTTTTTGTACATATCTCGCAAACCAATAGAGCTATATAAACCAAACTTTCTGCAGTCGTTTTTTTAGCCACTTCCTAATACAGTCCAAAAATGAAAGAAATCGGATTATAACCACGCCCACCTCCCATACAAAAGTTAGGTTGAAAATTACTAAAAGTGGGTTAACTCATTAACGAAAAAGTCAGGAACACTAAATTTCACATAAGAAATGGCAGATGAAAGCTGCACTCAAATTTTTTTACAAAATGGAAAATGGGCGTGGCGTCGCCCACTTATGGGTCAAAAACCATATCTCAGGAACCACTCGACCGATTTCAATGAAACTTGGTTTGTAATAGTTTTCTTACATCCCAATGATATGTTGTGAAAATAGGCCAAATCGCTTCACAACCACGCCTACTTCCTATATACCAGAACTTTGAAGTCGGTCTGAATCGTTTACTTTACAATATATAAGTTAAGCGCTAGTGAAGATATCGGTGCAGAACTTTGCACAAATACTATGTTAATAGTGTGGCAGCCCCATTCTAAAAATCGCCGAAATCGGACCATAGGTTTTAAGGCCCCATATATCGAACACGAGGACCTCGGTGCTTCTAACCTAATATTGTGGTTTCCAACTTTCAATGGACTTTATACAATATATATGACGAATATGTGGGTCAATTTGTGTATTATATAATATAAATAAACTTAAATAAATAAATTGCGAGAGTATAAAATGTTCGGTTGCACCCGAACTTAGCCCTTCCTTACTTGTTTTTAATTAAAAATTAAATTCAAATTTACTATTTTTTAAACCAAATTTCAGCAAATATTTAAAATAAATTTGAAATTTTGATTTCATAAAATTGTCATGCTGTCATAAAATCTACTCACAGAAGCTATTCTCTTGCATTTAATATTCATTTTAACTTTCTCATTTAATTGTGCTAGTCACACTTCATTTGCGTAAACATTTCCCATTAAAGTTTTATCAAATTATGCTGCCTGCAACAAGCAAGGTCATGTTCAAATTTCCTCTTAACTATCTGGCATTAATTATGTTAACTGAAATTCATTTAGTAGTGTTTACTTGTGTTTTACTGTCATGTTCATTTTGAAAGTTTTGTTATTTTTGCTAATCCTACAAGCCTGTCATTTGCATTTAACTTTAATGCATTTCAGAGTCATAGCTACTTACTCTTGACCTAATTTGTGCTAATTTGTTTGACTTAAAACAAAATCGAGCGCATTTTAGATAATTTAGAGAAACTGAAAGTGTGTGCTGGATGTAGCAATTAAATTCTGACAGATTTACAGATATTTAGCTTGTGGGAATGTGATTATTTATATATTTTTTCATTTTATCATAATTAACTTCCAAAAATATTTCCATTTTTTTTTTATCCTTTACAAGTGATTTTTTCAATAATCCGGGTGTTCTTTTGCCGCCGCTTATTATTGCTTATTGCTATTTAAATTTAAGAGGAAATATACGAGGTGTGTTCAAAAATTAACGGGAAGTTTTGAATTCTAGATATCAAACTTAGTGCCATAATCTAACCTAATATATTTAAGATATCTCAAGATATATATCAATAAAATCAAAAATTACCGATAATTCATATATGAGATCCGTTCCAAAAATAGCGGGATTTTTCGTTTTTTGAAAAAATATTTAATTATTCGTCTACATCAATGTTTCAAAATAGTTCTCATTCGATATTAAACGCTTCTTCAAATCGTCGAAACACTTCTCAATCTCGATTTTTAGGATAACTTTACGGTTCTCTTTATTTTTAGAAATAGGAAAAGGACACACGGAGTCATATCTGACGAATATGGCGGCTGGGGCATCTTTACAATGTTGTTTTTTGACGATGAATTCAAGAACAATCAACGTAGTGTGAGCTTTTGAGCTTTTGACAAATTGGACTCTCCAAACTCATGAAACATTACGATTCCTGTTATTTTTTGAACACACTGTATTGTATGAAATTCTTTCAATGAAAGCTTCTGCTAAATATTTTGGTGTTGTTAAATATTTCTATTTAGGTGTTGTTATTTTTATAATTTTATGACCATAAATTGAGTATTTATTATTTTTTGGTTATTTTTTGTAAAATACTAAAATTTTTTCTAATCGTTCTTCAAAATATTATATTTTCAACATTAAATCCATTATTATTACAAGAAACTGTTATACGACTTTAATGACAGTTTCCTCTAGTTTCTTTTATCGATTTTATTGCCATTGGTATGTGACTAATTGAAGTTCAATTGCTTGACAGATAACAATTTTTTTGCATTTAATTAAGCTAGAAGCACAATTAGTAATCGTTTAGCTCATAAGTAGCAGGTAATTAACCTTTTAGGAATTTCTACTCTCAAGCGCAAAGCGTAGACTCAAGGGCAATGATGTTAAGAAAGCAAGTACAACGCATAATTAAGCCACTAATTGAATTTGCATTTCCAATAATTAGCTATTTTTCATTGATTTTTTACATTCAATAACAAAAGCTGCATTATAAATTAATATTGGTCGCGCTTGCATTTGTTAAATTAAATAAAGGAATATTGTAATATCGTATATAATATTCCTATGCCATTACTACCAAACAAATCCATTCAGTGCGACTATTACCATGCCGATTAATTGAACAGCTGGCCAGCTGTTTTTCTGCAATGTAGTACTTTATCAAGCATTGAACTCTGGAACTCTGGCCATGGTCGAATGGTCTCGGTCGGTGTCTTTGGTGCGTCAGCATCTCAAGATGCTGACCGGCTGGCTGTTCGACTCATTCAATGCTTGACTGGCCAGTAATGCCGTATAAATAAAGCATACCAATTTGCTCCTCATCATATTTGCTGCCATTACTTATTACGATGCTCTTGATTGTTGCGCTGCCAGTGAGCTCCGTGGTATCTCCTTCTTTCTCCCGCTTTGTCTTTTCCTTGGCGCATCGGATGCCTGGCTGTTGGGCTGCTGGTCGCTGTTGTGTTGTTGTTGTGTGCTGTGCGATTGCTTGCTGTAAAAGTCAATCGGATTTTCGTGCCAATATGCTGTTGCTGCTGCTGCTCCTGCTGCTTTGTTTAGTCGTTCGATTTGAAATTTATGATCATCTTCTTCGTTCACGCTTCAATGCCATTCACTCTGCACAATTGCAGAATGAGTGACATGGCTGGCGTAAAAATTTGTTTGGGATTTATTGTGTTCAATGTGGTTTGTTTGGCAAACATTTTGGTTGTTGTTGTTTGTTGTTGCGAAAGTTGCGGCAGCGCTGAATTTCATTTCAGCTAAAGTTATAAACCATTTCATTTATTCCTTGAAGAGATATACAATTTTATGTCTTTTATATGGATCCGACGTCTAATCTGCATCTCAATGTCTGCACTTTGTTGTTATTCGCGCATATTTGTTGTTACTTGTATATTTTTGTTGTAAATTTTTATCGATTTCCTTTGTTGTACAATCAAGTGCTAGAAATCGTAAAATTTGTTACTTGCTTATATTTTTATAAGGACCAGAAGAAATATACAAAAAATCTCGTGGATTTTTCATTAATGTTTAATATTTGTCTATGCACAGTGGTGGTCATATAAATAGGATCGATTTTTTTAATGCGAATATGCGAAAGAGACTTATTTGCTTCTCGTTTATTTTTATCATACCGAAAGCAAGCTAAAATAAACAATTTGCCAGATTTTGATTTCATGTTATAATATTATACAGTGGTGGTCAGATAAATAGGGAACTTTTTTTTTTAATTCGATCTATTTGTTTAGTGGTATCTAGAAAATATTTCTTAGTACTAGTATTTTTGTACATAATTTATTTTAATAAATTATCTTAAAAGCCCTTCTGCTTCTTTTTTAAATTCTTTTTTGCGATAAATCATAACTTATAGAAATATATAAATTAATTTAGTGATAATTTGATTAATTTTCTTATAGTCCTTAGTTAGCTGGTTCCAATTGGCAATCGACTTACTGCAGTATTATAAGCCTCTTCTTGCTTCTGGCTTCTCGACCTCCCGTGATCCATGTCATGTTCCTCATGTAGCGGTCTTTCGGCCCAATAAATGAATTTTAACGCTCGTTTTCACTAAAGTACCGGTATCCACACCTCTGTAGAATCATAAAATAGTAGTTGGTGTTTCCCTAATTGTTAATATGAAGAGTTTCTCGATTGGTCCACCACGTGCGTGTTTGAAGGGGTTAGGTGGGTTTCAAACTTTCAACTCAATTTGAAAATCATTTGTTTGTTTTTTAAATATAATATGTTTAAAGTATTCTTCAAAATTTTGAAATCGATCCGAGTAAAATTCTGAGAGATAGACCCTTTAGAAGTTCCGCCCACCTAACCACGTTAGTTTCAATTGAAAACATTTCAATTAAATTTTTCAGTTGGTGGAAACGAATTCACGGGATTTTATTCAAATTTTGCACACATCTCTCTCTTAAGTCACGGTAAGGACTCGTGATGTGGTTGGCAGGATATCATCTCGTTCAGATCTGTTTTGAGGCTCAGTCTCTATAAAATGACTAGGATCTTCATAGAGCATGATCTCTTTAGAAGATAGTTTTATTATTGAGTCCAGCAATACTTAGTAAAATTCAGGAAAATCACTTTAGACGACAAAAGAATTTCCAAAATCCCTTATTATCTTTAATTTTACTACCGAAAATCAGTTAAATGCAATTTGAATTTAAGTTCAAAAGAAACATCTAAGAATACTTGCAATAAATCTACAAAGTAGCAAAAAGCGATATAATATTATTGCACTCCGCTTAGTCGCACGATTTAAGCGATGAATTGTGTAGTCACTAGTCACTTTCCAAAGCTATTATCGATGCAGTTCAACGCATTAAAATCCAATAAGCAAATATATATTTTGTAAAGTGCCTGCGATTTCTTTACTGCTTGCTGCATGCTGCACACACAAACACACACACACACTCTTCACATAAAGGCTCATGCATATATGCATATGCTTTTTACTTTAGTTACTTATATTACTTTTATTGGCTCTTCGCTGACTGCCTCAGCGCTTCCACTGCACTGCAGCTGCTGCTGAAATCTTTCTCTTGCGATTTTTTATATAAAATTACGTACGCATAGATGCCAAGCTACTTTGCTTCAGCTAGCCGTTCAGTTGCCTCGGTTGCAACTGTTGTCGAGAGGACGCTTCGATGAAATTGCACAAAATAATAAAATTGATAAAAGCTCTTTACAGAATGAGGATGCATTAGTTGTACATATATATAGTACATATATGCGTGTATGTGTATGTGTGCTTACAAAAGTACAAAGACGGCGAGGCGGATATGTGATCCGTTTACCCAAAATCTGTTACATTTACGCATATAGAATACATAAATATATAAATATAAAGAAAGCAGCAATATTATTATTGTTTATAACGAATACGTGAAGCGTATAAGCCGATTTTTGATTTATACCACCGACATACATACCGACAAACATTCATGCGAATGCATTATTGAATAGGCGAGTGTGTAGAAAACGAAGAAAACACCCATAAAACACTAATATGTTCAACATAAAGCTAAAAATTAAAGAGGGCGATAACACATTTCCACGCTCAAGGCGTGCCGGTTCGCTGGCCAACACCAGCGGTCGCAGCAGTCCGGCCAATATGAGCTTACGCAGTTCGCTCGCCTCCTCGAATCGCAGCCCCAACAATTCGCTGAAACGCAAGGACAAACGTGTGCGCATCGTAACGACGTACACTGGGGACTTGGAGCGCAACAGACAATATGGTAAGAACTTATATTTGTGGTAACAGTAAATGGTAGCGGTAATGATGTTGCTGCAGCGGCTGTCGGCAGGTGAAATCATAACTAAATACCAGTAAAAAGCAAGCCCACAACTGGACTCACATGTATATTTCAAGTAGAGCTACGGAGCTCGAGAAATTTAAGTGCCCTACATTTTTGTGGCCGCAGCGACTTGCTACATGGTAATAACAAAACGTGACGTGCATAGCAAACAAACCTTTTGTCTTCGAGGACTTTGTGAGTGTAAAAGTAAAATAACACAGTCTAGACCAATGAAACTTGGCTGAACTGAAAACTTCTCGGAGCATGTGATGATGAAAGTGAAAATGTCATAAATTTTTATATAAATGTTACTTTCAACTCGTATTTACTGCTGTACCCATACTCCTTCGCCATAACCTATAACATTATTTCATGTGCACTCTCTCTTTTGTCTTCCTCTCTTCCAGATGCCGTGGACGGTCTCACCGAACTCCGACTCGAACAGTACGAAATCCACATTGAGCGCACCACTGCCGGTCTGGGCTTGAGTATAGCGGGCGGCAGAGGTTCCACACCGTTCAAAGGCGATGACGAAGGCATTTTCATATCACGCGTTACCGAAGGTGGCCCCGCCGATTTGGCCGGCTTGAAAGTTGGCGATAAAGTACTAAAAGTGAATGGCATTAATGTGGTCGACGCCGATCACTATCAAGCTGTGCAGGTGTTGAAGGCCTGCGGTGCGGTATTGGTGTTGGTGGTGGAACGCGAAGTCACGCGTCTAATAGGTCATCCGGTGTTTAGCGAAGATGGCTCCGTCTCACAGGTGGGTGCTATTTACTTGTGGACGTATTTGTATATATGTACATATGTATATATAATGTATATGTATGAAGAAGTCGAGCCATTTGTTGATATGTCGCTTAATTAAATGCTTGCTGCGGTAAATTGTGTCGTTAAACATGCAATTAGCGTTGCGTAAGTGCGAATTGTCGCTTAAATACATGTTGGCAAATTGATTTTTATTTACTGCAATGAAATGCCACATACAAATACAACAAATACAATATTTGCAAATTAAATTTTCTTCACTTGCAGATATCGGTGGAAACGCGTCCATTGGCCGCGGCAGCGCAGCAGCAGCATGAAAAATTCATTCCGGCACCGATTGAAATTATACCAGAACAGCAGCCGCTACAACTACTACAGCAACAGCCACTGCAGCAACAACAACAACAGCAACTAGTGCAACAAGCGCCTGCCAACTTCAACAGCTATCAAGCGAATGTATTTACAACACCAACAACAGCAGCAGCCGTATCAACAAATGCAGCAAATTTATCACAACAGCAGCAACAACAACAACAGCTGCAACCGCAACATGTTGGTGTGGGTGCAACAAATGGCGTTTTGGAAAATGGCAAGGTTGGTTTTGGTTGTAGCTTGTGTCTCGGTCAGCAATGCTGTTGAATTTCCAGTGTAAAATTCATGAAAAATGGTTTTGCAAACGTAAATTAAATGAAAGTAGTTTTCAAAATTTTTCTCTCATGCAGAAAAAACTGTTGCAGAAAGCTTTGTAGAAAAATGTAATTTGCAAAATGGTAGATATTTGGTAAATAATAACAAATAATAGCATGAAGCATGCAGTTCCACGAAATGTTTTAATGAATATTGAACTGCTCTTTTTTAATCAAATTAGTGTTATTTGCAAGCATTGCTGTTAGCCAATATGCTACTGTCTTCATATTATATTGATATGAGTACTTAACACATGAGCAGTTCTCTCTTTTTTCAATTGTAGTTGAAAAAGTGAGGTTATACTCTATACAAGTACTCACTATAAATGATTCCCACATTTACACAATTTCAATTTGCCTTTCGCCTTTTCACATATGTACATTCATCTCACTCATTGCAGGATGCCCCCTTGAGCTATTTACAGCTGCACACGACTTTAATTCGTGATCAAATCGGACAGGGCTTGGGCTTCAGCATTGCTGGGGGCAAAGGCTCGCCACCATTTAAGGATGGCTGCGATGGAATTTTCATTTCACGCATAACTGAAGGCGGTTTAGCGCATCGTGACGGCAAAATAATGGTTGGCGACCGCGTCATGGCTGTAAGTGCATTAAACCTATACGGCAACAACAACAACAATATGCAGCAGTTGGATATGCTATAATGACATACGTACAACCATATATATATATTTTTATCACTTTTATTCACATTCACAAAGCGCGTTTCGCAATTATACATTAACATTTGCAATTTGTCGCGGTTGTCATTGCAATATCAAACTGTTTGTGTTGTTGTGCTGTGTGTGTTTGTGTTTCTTTAATCCACCATTGTGTGATTTGTATTTACAGATTAATGGCAATGACATGACGAACGCCTGTCATGACGCGGCGGTGCAATGTCTCACCGAGCCGCAACGTTTTGTGCGTCTGGTGTTGCAGCGTGAGTACCGTGGTCCCTTGGAGGCACCACTGAGTCCACGCAGTCCAGCTGTTTTGAATTCGCTTAGTCCATCCGGTTATCTTGCCAATCGACCAGGTACGTAAAATAAAAGTTTTAAAATTATCTTAAAATTTTTTTTTGAAATTCTACTTAAAATTTTTTTGTTTCAAATTGAATATCGTTTCTTGCCTGCTTACACTTTTCTTTTCTTCGCACTTTCTTTATTCCAACAGCGAACTTCAATCGCTCCATCGGCGACATGATATCCGAACAAGCACAAACTAATCTGCAACAGGCGCCCACAGCGGCACCACTCTTGCAGCAACAACAGCAATACCCGGCACAACAACAATTTAACTATACGACACAGCCGGCGGCTTATGAAATAAACAAAACAGTTACGTTACCCAACACTACAGCGGCAGCAGCAACAACATTAACAAGCGCCACTGTAAGTGCTAACAACGCCCCGAAAACAAATGGTTTTACGCCAGCGCCAGCAACAACTGCGGCATACCAACAGCCACAGCAGCAACAAATCGATAAGGTCACAGGTCAACCTGTGCCAGCGCCCAGACGTGCAAATTCCATACCTTTGGGAGATGCGCCAACGGAAGCCACACCAGCCAACGGTAATGCCGCACAGCCACCAGATGCGTCGAATAAGCCGACAGCGACACCCAACACAGCCACAGATGCTTCTGCTGAATCACAGGTATGTAGTAGTGAAGGTTTGACTTTTTCTTTTTCGTTAACTCCACATTAAACTATATTAATTGTGTGTGTCTGTAACTGATTTGTATTCAATACGTTAGCGCATATAATACGCATTGGTCGTTAGTTAAACATAATTATTGTTTTGTCAGTCATCAATACACACACACACACCCACCCACCGCCATTCAATGTATTTACTCATTTTCAGCGCGTAAAAAATTTGAAAAAAGTCCAATATTACCTCTTGTCGCTGACAGTTGTTGATCGCTTTCAAGTTATATATACATATTTCACGCGCTTAATTGCTTGCATTTAAATCCTTTAATAATTGCATTAAAGTAATTTGTGTACTTTTGCTGCCATTCATACAGACGCGTGCATTATTCAAAGCATTATCTTGCACCTTTGTATTCACACACATGCTTACGAGTTGTTTAAGTGCTATTTGTATTTGTACCAAACACTAATTTTGAGTTAAAGGTTTTCGAAAAATAATTGTCAATGTGAAATCATAATTTACTCGTAAAATTTCAAATTACTCCATAAGGTAAGTATAATAGGGTATTTTTAAGAACTCTACAAATATTTTAATGTTAAAAAATATAAATTTCGAAAAAAATATAAATTTCGAAAAATAAAAATTAGTTCAGTATAGTAAGGTTAGAAATGCTTAGATTAGCTTGATCAAATTGAAACTTTTCGGTTACGAAATTATTTTGATTATATGAAATAATTTAGTATTAGCTTGTAATGAAGATAATTTCGGTTAGTATAGGTAGCTCCGCTGAGTCAAATTTTATTTCTTTTAGGTTAGAAAAAATATGAAATAGTTTGGATTTAGTATTCACTTGAAATTAAGAGCATTTCGGTTAGAGTAGATTAGATTGACTGTGCTGGATCAGATTTAGAACATTAAGGTTAGAAAAAATTCGAAATTGTTTGGTTTCCAAAAAATAATTAGTAATCAGTTGAAATGAAGATAATCTAGGTTAGAAAAACTGAATTGTTTTGATTCAAAAAAATAATTTAATATTAACTTGAAACTAAGATAACTTTGGCTATATTGGCAGCTGTTCTGGATCTAAGTTAGAACTTTTAGAGTATAAAATATATAAAATTGTGTTGATTCTTAAAATATAATATTCACTTGAAATGGAGATGATTTAGGTTAAAATAGGCTAAATTGGCAGCTGTGTTGGATTAATTTATAACTTTTAGGTTAGAAAATAAAAAAATAATAAATAAAAAATAAATAAATAATTGTGTATCCACTTGAAATAAAGATCTTTTAGGTTAGAATAGGCTAGATTAGCAGCTGTGCTGAATCAACTTGAGAACTTTTATGTTAGAAAATCTATAAAATTGTTTTGATTCTAAAAAAATAATATAATAATCACTTGAAATTAAGGTTATTTAGATTAGAATAGGCTAAACTATAAGAAAATTTGGTTCAATTTAGAACTTTTAGGTTAGAAAAAATTCGAAATTGTTTTGATTCTACAAATATTTTAGTATTCACTTGAAATGAAGATCAATTAGGTTAGAATATTTAATAGACATCTTTTCTGGTCAAATTTGGAATTTTTTGCTGGGCCAAGTTTGGAACGTTTAGGTTAGAAAAATATGAAATTGTGTTGATTTTTAAAAATAATTTAGTTTTCACATAAAATGATGATCGTTTAGATTAGTAAAGGTAGATTGGTATCTGTGCTGGGTCAAATTTAAGAAGTTTAAGTTAGAAAAAATTCGAAATTTTTTTATTCGCAACAGTAATTAAGTATTCACGTGGAGTTGAGATCATTTAGGCTAGAGTGACATTTGTGCTGGGTCAAATCGAGAATTTTTAGGTTAGAAAAAATACTTGTTTTGATTATATAATAAATAAATTGAATAATTTAGTATTAAGTTTAAATGAATATAATTTAGAATATAAGAGATTGACAGCTGTGCCTTGCTTGGAACTTTTAAGTTAGAACACGTAAGAAATTGTTATGTTTCTAAAAAATAATTTAGTAATCACTTGAAATGAAGATATTTTAGTTAGAATAGGCTAGATTAGCAGCTGTGCGGAGTAATTTTTTTTTTGACTCTTAAAAACTAATTTTGAATTCTCTTGAAATAAAGATCGTTGGTCATTATAACATTTTCATAATATTTTGTATTGGAAATTGACGGAATATTATTAAGTAGACTTACAAGTATATAAAAAAACTTCGGGATCCCAATTAAAATAAATTTTAATAAATGAATTACCTTTAAATGTTCTGGAATAGAAAATCAAATAATTATTATATCTTGGATATTATTATTTTTTTAAATCAATTTATGTTATAGAACTTCTCCTCAAAGGTGAGTACACATTTATGAGTGGTTTGCAAAATTTTCGTGGTAAATTATGTATTTCACATTGGATTTGCGTGTGGCAAATATTTTAATTCTTTCACCGGTTAATAAACAATTGTTGATGATATTTTTTTTGCCTAATAATTTCCGCCTTTCATGCGGAAGTTTATATTTTTAATGATTATTTACTAGTTTATTGTGTGCTAATCTAAAATAAATAAATAATCAATTTATTTCCAATTAACCGCAATATTGTGTTTGTGTTTGTACGTATATTGCATGAATACATAGAGTTTAAATGTGTATTTGGATGAATTTACTATTTTGTATGTACTATTTTGCAGAGCCCAGTGTAAACTACTGCAACCCATATGGTATACATATTAATAAAAATATATATATAAACATCCTTTATTACACCTGCATAAACATATAGACATATATTTATACTCGTTATATATATATTTTTGTAACAATTCACTGCAAAATTATACTTTATGTATTATCGGGTTTTGTGCTAGATTATATGCTTAGGTATTTTTTTTGATTATTTTTTAGTTAATGCATTTGAATTATTCAGGGCATAGAACCGTTGTTAGTCATATTTTTTTTAATTTTTAGTTATAATTTTTATTTATTTTGTGCATATTTGAAATCAGTATTCTAGGCATCACTTTGGCTAATTATAAACATCCTTATAAATAGTATGTATATGAGCGCAAAATTGCTTTAACACATCCGACACTAAAATCTAGTTATTTAAGCAGAATTTATAACCCAAAAAACCTAAACAAGCATTATTTTCTCTTTTCTTTCTTTTGATTTAATACAAATTTTTGAAACTATTTAACCAAAACGCAATCCAACCAAACAATCAAACAAACGCACGAATGCATTGTCAATGAAAAAAATAATCACCGATAAAATGACAATTGTTGTATCAAAAAACAACAACGAAAATTATATAAAAATCTTGTGTAAAAAATGCAACCCTGCAATGCGCTCACTACAGATGCCGCCACTTCGACCGCTGACCAGTGAGGATTTCCAAGCAATGATACCGGCGCACTTCCTCAGCGGTGGCAGTCAACATCAGGTGAATGTGGCGCGTGGCAATGAGGTGGGTGTTGGACCCTCGGTCACTGTAACGGTGAATAAAGCTGTACCCGATTTGCCCATGTTCCCAGCAGCACCCACGGAGTTGGGTCGCGTTACGGAAACAATAACGAAATCCACATTTACGGAAACCGTTATGACGCGTGTCACCGATAACCAGTTAGCGGAGCCACTGATCAGTGAGGTGACTATCAAACAAACAAAAATATAGACAAATGAAGTAAAAAAACACACCAAATACTTTTCACAAGTGTGCACCACAAATGCAAAAACAAAAACAATTACAAAATTACAACAGTAAAAGTAACAAAAAAAAAACAGTTGCAGCGCTACACTTTAAAATCACACGGTATATTCGCCAGTTGCGGAAAGCTGTTTTGAACATTTACAATAGTTATTGATTGCACACTTATCCATGCATCCATGCCTTCGCTATTATGACTTATGATTGACTACTGGCATTATTCATGGTTTTCTTCAAATTAATTACATAATCTTCATATATATTTATAGTTTTTTTTGTAAATAATTAAGAAGTTTCAACGGCGAATGCTAACCGGATGCTTTAGGTGCACCCATATCGTATAACTAACTCTCATATGTATACACACAAACAAACTCTTAATGGTCAATGGTTTTCAATTACTTTTCGAGTAGTTAGTGCAACTAAAATTTTCACAGTTTCACTTTAACGGTAGTTGTAAAGGTTATTGAAATGGGCGCTTAAAATTATCTACCTTAAAAGCCAGTATGAATGAAGCGTAAAAGTGTAAAAACAGATGAAGACTTTATTAATGGAATTAAATATGTAGTTATATACGTGTATTGCATGGAAAAAGTTAATGACAATTTTAATTTTTCTTCCAAACTTTTCAGTGTAAAAAATATCTTTGAAATCATTATAAAATTATTAATTTAGTAAGCGATGTCTGTTTTCACGCGTTGAACGCTTGAATTGTTTTAGTTATAGATAAATGTATGCATGTAGTTACTTATTCCTCATTTTGGCAATGAATGCCGTTGATTACAACGGTCAACACGATTTTTGGGTGTGACATCTACTTGTTAAATTTTAGTTTCTCCTATGACAAAAATAAAAAAATAAAAAAAAAAAAGTTTGCTTTCGTAGAAATTAGAGCAATTTTTCGATTTTTAAGCAGAAATGACTGATTTTTATATTTTTTCTACAATTTCACTATAGATTATTTTGATTATTGACTTTTAGGTTAAAATAGGCGTCAAAGGCTTCACAAAGTTTCAAATTTGTTGCAAATTTTTTACTTCTAACTTTAATAAATTCACCGCAAATAAAACAGAATGAATCAACATCATTTTTACACTGACTTGATGCCATTTTTTAACTGAGTAATACACTAATATTGTTGTTACAGCTATAATAAACAGGTTGACATGCACTACTGTGCCTCTTACAAATAATAATATTGTTTACTTGCGGGTTAATCAAAGTGCTGCCATCATTGATTTATGAAATAAATTAAAATATTCTTAACGATGTAGATCAGCTCAAAGCAAACTTAAATAACTAAAGATTAATATTTAAGTGTTTTTCAATGTCTAGAATCAGAATTCAAGCATGAGAACAGAAACCCCAAAAAGTTATTTTTTTTGTTGACCGGTGTTATCTACATTGAAATGCTCTTGTAAGTAACTGCACTTATACACCGCCTATGGTGGGTCATCGAAGTTTTGGAGTAAATTTAAGCTGAACATAGTAAATATTTAAGGGTTTTCATTTATTATAAACTAATTCGGGATTGTCTACACTACCTAAAATATATATGGGGTTAACCGATATATATATGGGATATGCTTTTAATTACAATATTATTTAAAAATCAGAAAAATAGCAACACGGAGTCCTTCTCTTATCAAATATCTTAATTACGTCATTTAATTGGGTATTGGAGTAATATTAGTAAATCTGAGTCCCGAATAAATAGTTTTAAGTTGACGTTTTCAATGTACATACAATAACGTATGCACTCTTAGATAATATTTCAACTCGATAATTTCAAAAAAGTAATCTACTCTCATGAAAACTACAAACAATATACAATTCAAGCTGAGTTCGATCCGAGCTTCCTTACACGCTAATAAGTCAGTGGTTGAAGCTGATGACGCATTCACTCACATCAGCTCTCTTACATATCTATACAATAACTGGAATGAAATATAGACCATACTTATTGGCATTATGGTTTTCTAATAATTTTGCACTTGATTAGATTCTTAATTCAACTACTGCACATAATCTCTTGTTACACATTTTATAAAATATATACATACTATATACTGTTAACTTTTAAAAACTATTGTTTATTAATATATTGTTAAAAGAATTGTTTGAAGCTTTTGCGAAAATAAAAGAAATAAAAGGACTCACAATTGAAGAATTTAGAAGATAACCGGAAAAATATATTTAGTTTCATAGTTTTGGTAGACTCTAAAGCACGGAAATTTTGGTAAAACTGTATTATTTATTATCAATAGTAAAGATATAGCGACTTATTCTTAGGTAGGCCTTTTTAAAGTGCATATCTTATTGGAAAAAAATTACTTTTAATTTTGACTGTTAACGTAGAAAATACACTAATTGGCGGTTTAATTAAAAAAAAATCCAACAAATATTTGAAGAATGGCTGGATTCCAAGGAATATTGCTGACAAACAAATTTCGGCTAGAAAAATTATGTACGAGGGTCACTGCATATTATATAGGATCCACCACAGTCACCAAAATATAATTATAACGTCTTATAGGTTTTTGACTGTATCGTGAAGTACTAAATTTAACTATAAATACTAAAAATCTTTCAGGGAGTAATTTTTTTATTATAACACCTCACTGAATATACCGGTAGGTTGAGAACTCTATACCAAAATTTTTCATTAAAATATATCTCTAAATATCATTAGAATTTTGTAGATTCAGCTAAAGATGCTCATAAAACTCCCGACATTTCTATTAACCTCATTTACATGCACATTACGCTTTACTCTACATCGGGGTTGACTTCCTAAATTGACAAGCAGTTAGCGGATTCTTACAATTTTCGACAAAGTCACTAAACTCTTGGAATTAATTTCATTTGTAAATATTTTTCCTGCTTCACTTACCACACGGGATGATATCATATTGGCTGGGTGGCTTTTAAGAATTATTATCTCCAAAGTTAGGGAAAGTAAAACAAAAACTTTCTTAAAATTGTGGTTTGTATTTGTGAGCTCCGCAGCTTCCAAGTTTTATACCAACATAATTCCCTTCCCTTATACAAAGTGCAAACGACTTGTCGCGGCTTGTACTAGCTTACTAACCCAACTGCACGTTGGGCTTGGTTTCCGCTGCGCCTTTGCTTATTTTAGGATTTGCACTTTGTTAATATTATTTCTTAAGAAAAAAGTTCAACCAAACTCCTCGCTACTTGCTTTGTGGTTGCTGTTTCGCCGGTTGCGCTGCTCGCTTTGCAAAGAATTATTCAGAGCAATGCACGTTTTATTAATATTTAATATTTACCCTGTCTTATGACTAAAGTGACGCATCTTGGCGCACAGCTGTTGATATTACAAACGCGATATATGCGTCATATGGAGAGCAGGCGAGCGACTTTCATCAGCCAAGTAAATTATATCATATTTTTGCATTTCATATGCAAATTCTAAACTAACATGTGAACCTCTTGTTTGCTTTTCGTCTCCATATAAATATGTATATATTTTTAACGGAGAGAAATTGCAGGTGTCGAGAAAGTAAGTTAGGTGCTCTTGTAGTTTTGCAGTTGCTTTGCTGGTGCCACTTGAATTTCTGTTATCGGTTTTCAAACGGTGGGTTTCCAAACTGAGTTGGTGGATTTCTTTGGATCATGTTAAAAGGCGGTTTTTATTGCGAAATCCTTTAACCCTGAAGTTAAAATTTCAAGGTTCTTCATGAAAGCGAATAGCTCCAAATCTTAACCTCAAAACACACGAAAAAACACAATTTAATGGGTGACGATGAACAAATTAGTAAAACCACTTTTCGGGTATTAGACCATATACATTTTTTCGAGGGATTGAGTGATAGGTAAAAAAAGTAGTTTCTTCCTTTCTCTAAGTCAATGTTTGCCTTCAAAGTTCGAAATATAACGTACTAAGAAAGTAAAATTCTGGAATTTATACACGTTTTCCTCTTATTTCAATTGTGTATATCATGTTTCGATTAAGCTACAAGGATTCAAAGTTAGATCTTCGAAAAATAATCAACATTTTATATTACAAAAAGTTGAATTATATATAAATGAAAGCAGTGTCGAAGCATGGGTAACCCCTAACCCTGCCAGCCAGGCCTAACCACTTTCCCCTCATGTTTCTTCAATTACTAACACCAACGCACACGTTTGGGTTGTTTTGTTTTTGTATTCGTACGTGTGAGGGGAATAGTGGTTAAAAAACTCACAAGCAGCTATGCTGGCCTATGGCAAACTCGCCACTTTTTTTACCACTTTTGTGGGTTTAAAAAACTTCGGTTTAACCAGCTTTTTCACCACCTTTGGCTGGCAGGGAACAGTACCCGTAAAGCAAAAATAGTGTTTGTCTGTGTAACGTATATCGAAAATAGCACCTTTACGTTCTCATAGGATAGGTTTTTTATCTATGAGTAAAAAGTATTCTCTTATTGTCACGAAGAGTTTCCGAGTAAAAGCGAAATATTCGTAGGATAAATTAATTGAATAATCATATGATCTATTAACGAAAGAAAGCCGAAGAATACCATAGTATTTTAATTTGACTTTAGCTATATGCTTAGGCGCCTAAGGCACTTAGCATTTCTTGGGATAGAATTAATAGTGTTATTTCGAAATAAGAATGACGTTTGTTTATGAGGTATTCATGCCCAATAAAATCTTAGAATTGAAACTATTTTTGTGTAGATATTACGTAATATAATATATTTCTAATTTAATTCATATTTATACAACAAATCTAATTAGTAAGCAACAAAAAAAAAAAAAAATAACGATAACATAAAGAATTCGCACTTGTTGTGTTATCGCATACGTTTTGTTCTGTTTTGTGTATTGGTATCGAAAATCACTCAGCACAGGTATTTCCTAAAGTTTTCTTATCGCTTCAGTTAAATTTAATCAAAGCTGTCATTATTTATGTAAACATTACTAACTAATTGCATGCCATCTAAAACACTCATATATATAATAATAATATCATGCACATAATGAAAATAAAAATTAAAAAATATATAACCAAAATCGCCAATAGCACGAAATCGCTTAGGAAATAATCCATTGAAAGAACATTGTTTTATACACAGCTGTGGAAATTTGACAAAACAAGTTAACTCGATTTACTATTTTTATTCGCTTAAACTGTACTTGGTACTATAGAATTTGCGACCTTTAAATTATACAAAACTGGAACTATTCTCTTTAAAATCAATTTTAAATATTTTACTTGTTCTTTAATGTCCAATAGGATGTTTTGTCAAAAGTTCACAGTTATGTTTATCTGTATATACGTCTCATTTATGCTTTCATTAACATAGCGTTTAAAAACCATTTTATAATTAATAAGTGTATAATCGTACATTTTGTCTATTATCTGTAAATATCACCAACAATTATCGCACACATCATCAACAACACTCATTGCGCTTTTCGAGGGTCAATCTATCAAAATTTGAAATTTCTGTAAATTGCAAACCTTTTGTTAAACAAAATTACTGAATTATTGTAAATATTATTTCACATTGGTAACTATTTGTAGACAGCACATTAGTTCAATATTTTTCGTTTTTATTCAAATTATAGGAAGTTATCTTGCCGAAGAATCAGGGATCGCTGGGCTTCAGCATCATTGGCGGTACAGATCATTCGTGTGTGCCGTTCGGTTCACATGAGCCGGGCATATTTATATCGCATGTAAGTATATGGAAGTATTTATTAAATACTTTTTTTCATAATTTTATATAGAAAGTTGACATCAATATTGGTTTTTTTGACACAAAGACCTCTACTTGAGGACTAAATAGATAGTAAACCTTTAGGGAAAACTTGTTTGAATAAACATTTAAGTTTTCTAGTTTAAAATGTTTACAATTTTATGCCACTTTTTTGCTTTAAATTATACCGAGTGTGTTCAAAAAATAACGGGAATTCTAAAATTAATATTTTACGTGTTTGGAGAGTCCAATTATCAGAAGTCCGCCCCTGAAGATACGATACAATTTACAGCTGTATTCATTGCTGTAGCAGCCGCTAAGGTGAGACGAGTTTTTAGAGCTTCGCGCTTCGCTTTCGTTTCTTAAAAGCTCACACTTCTTTGCTTCTTCGTGAATTCTTGGCCAAAAACAATACTGTAATGATGCAACAGCTTCCATATTCAGCAGACATGTGACCGTGAGACCTTTACCGATTTCAAAACATAAAAATAACCTTAAAGGTCTGTCGCTAACCCAAAAATCGTCTTTGAGCAGTGTTTCGACGATTGGAAAAAGCGCTGGTACAAAAACATAATATCGTATGGGGACTATTTTGAAGGCAACAACATTAATGTAGATTAACGAAAAAATATTTTTTCAAAAAACCAAAATTCCCGTTATTTTTTGAACACAACTCGAATATTTACAAATCTTCCACCTTGAACAGTGTTAAAACTTACACTTTCATTCTACAATTTTTCACTTCATTTACATTTGCCAGCGAAAAATATGTGCTGAAAAGCTGTATTTTTGTAAATTTTATGTTTTTTTGCTTTAATAAGCGGTAATTTTTCATTGTCATGGCATAAATAATGGCCGAATGGGCCAAATGGAGAGTAGCTCCTACTGCCGCAGTGTTTTGAGCAGAACTTGTACATAAATTATACAAGTGTTTACTAAAGTTTGCATTTCTTGCTTGCGCCTTTCTTCGGCTTATGGCTTCGGGCGCAAATGCAGGACGAAGCAGGCTGCTAATGTTGCGATAAGCGTCTTGCAGTTGAGAGTGCCAGCGTTAAACTTAAGCCCAATTTTATCATAATTATAGCTAATGGAATTTTCGTTTATTAAATTTTCCTACATTAACTGTTATTTTTAAACGCTTCTCAAATGCAAATTGCAGGTCGTGCCCGATGGCATCGCACACAAATGCGGCAAACTGCGTATGGGCGACCGTATACTGAAAGTGAACGATGTGGATATATCGCGTGCCACGCATCAGGATGCTGTAATGGAATTACTGAAACCCGGCGATGACATCAAGCTGACCATACAGCATGATCCGTTGCCACCCGGCTTCCAGGTAAGCTTCTAATGCCGTCGCAAAAAGAAAACACAAATATTTTTCGATGTTTTTCGAAAATTGCTTAGTTTAAGCTTCATTTTGTGCTTGTAGTATAAATAAATAAATCAATATATACATACAGTTATAATAATACATAACAAGTAGTAGCAAATATCATCTCATTAAGCCAAAGTATTATTTATGTAAGCAATTTCGCTAAAACTGCAAAAAATATTAGCTTATACATAGCTTGTTGTTTTTTCTCTCTCACTATTGCAAAATATATTTACACCTTTTTCCTTTTTTAATTGCAATATATCCAAGATTGAGGTAGAAATTTTACAAACTGAGGTAAGCCGCTTTTTGTTTGGATTATTCACTAAGTGTTTCTTCTAAATGTTTCTAAAAATTCTTATTGATTTTTTTTCTCGTTGAGTTTATGAATGAGTTCAGTTTAAGTGCGAGAAGCTTTCGCTTTCGCAGTTCGAAATTTCTTTTTAATACACAAACATTTAATACAACTGCTTTTTCTTTAACATATTCAAAGGGTTTTTTTCTAAATTGCATTGTTCATTTCGCGGACTAAACTTAATCAAAGACCTAACCTAAATTAGTTTTAAATATTAAGTTTGATTTTAATGCGTTTTCGTTCACATAAACAGTTAAGTTTTGTTTAGTAATAATTAAGTAATTTGGTTGATTTAGTTTTATTAGTTATATGCAAAGATCAATAATTAAGAGAAAAAGAAGAAACTCATTATGGGAAATCATTATATAGCAAAAGCTCTCTTTGGCATTTCGGGTGTAGGCGAAATTTTGCACGAAGGTGGTATTTCATAATTATGCATTTATTTGTGAAGATTTGTAAAATTAGTGGATTTAAGTCAATTATTAATAAAATTAGCTTCAAATTAAGGCCTCCAACTTAGGCTGCTTTCATATATTGTCACAGCTACAAGATGTGTTCAAAAAATAACGGGAATTTCGCGGGTTTGGAGTGTCCAATTGTAAAAAAAATATGCACCAGCCTCCATTTTTGGCAGATATGGCTTCGTGTAACGTTTCTAAACTAATGTAATCCTTAAACGGCCGTCGTTTTACAAGCATCCGAGATATCGCGGAAAGAGCCAAAGGCTATCCCAAAAATCGAGAAATTTGAGAGATTTTCGACGACTGGAAGAAACGCTGGCTTAAGTGAATAATATCGCATAGAGATTATTTTAAAGGCGACAACATTAGGGGACTATACCAGTGTTGCCCATGAAAAATGAGTACTCCATCGAATGTTTCGAAGCTTTTTGGACAAAATAAGATATATTTTCAGCTATATTTTAAGATTTTTTTTTATGAAAAAAAGTCCCTAACTGCTGACATTATTCCGTCCGAATGAGTAGCTGAATCAAAAAATTCCAAAGGTTATTAATGTTGAATGTATTTCCTATACGATGACCTACGATATTTGTCATATATCATTAACTCATATCAAAAATTAACAAAATGGCGTAGTTCTGAAAAAAAAACTGTCGTTTTATGAGGTAAAAAAATGGTCGTTTTTTTAATGTCAAATTGACAATTTTTAAACAATCTAAAGATCGTGGGTTATTGTATAGTAAATATATTCAAAAATACTCAGTTTCAATTTGAGCAATTTCGTTCGGTCAATTTCTCGTTGTGTTATGATGTAAGCAATTTTTAAAAATGTCGTTTCGCTTTTAAAGCTTCAACTATAGCGAGTTATACCTGTGAGCGGTCACTCTTTAGAACATAGCCATTCAAAAACTATTCAAGATACGATCTTGTCGATTTCACAGGATATTTTTGAAATTATAAACTATCGAATAAACAAAAAAATCGATTTTTTGAAAGTGTCTATACCAGGCCCCTTAATATAAACGAATGAATATTTTTTTCAAAAATTGAAAATTCCCGTTATTTTTTGAACACTACTCATACATATATAGATTTCACTTCCTTACGATAAAATATATTACGTATTTTCGGTGTATATAGCTCACAGCTGCATGTAAAGTATTTTCAAAGATTTTTTTTATAAATTTCACAACAACAATAAAAAAAATTGTTTCCTTTTTCATTTTTTTCGAAATACCTTCCTTGTCTCAATGAACATTTTCATTGGTATAGTAGCATGTTTTTATTATTGGGCGTATATATTTATATTAAGTATTTGGGTAACTACAAAGGCCGCACAGAGTATTTAAAAAAATTTAAAAATTTCTCAAAGCGTAACTCAGCAAAAAACACTACTTTTGGCACATATTTCCAGCGCATTTTTAAATCACTCCCTTAATGGCCGCGCAGCAGTCAGTGCATATTTTTATCACGCACTTCAGTTTTATATACAATACTTATATAGTTTTATTATTATTACTATTTTTATATTCGACCCACATGTATACTACATATATATAATGCATTTATTCACTGTCGCGTATGAAACTGGGATTCACGCCAAAAATTAAAAAAAAAAATCAGGGTTATTTTATATAAAATATATTTACGCTTTTCACTTTTACAACAACATATTTATGTCTGTTTGTTTATTTCGTTCACTTATTTCACTTGTTATTTTATTTTTATTATTATTCTTCTACTGTTACCAATATGCATCCTTACATTTGTTACATAGCTACATATGTATATGTATATGTATGTCATAAATGAAAATATGCGTAATTAAGTTTTTTTATTTTATACCCTTTACGTATACTACATAAGTAAATACATACCACATAGTGTTTGTGCTGTTGCAAGTGGCAGTGCCTCTTTTAAGTTATGGTTTTGCACTTTCATATTTATAACTGTGCTTCTTATTGTAAATCATACAGGAAATCACCATTAGTAAGGCGGAGGGCGAACGGCTGGGTATGCACATTAAAGGCGGACTTAATGGTCAGCGCGGCAATCCATGTGATGCCACCGATGAGGGTGTGTTTGTGTCGAAAATTAATTCCGTTGGCGCTGCCAGACGCGATGGAAGACTTAAGGTATGCTCATATACACATATATGTATATAAATAATAACTGTATTTATTATAAAAGCAAGTAAAATGTGTTTAAATTTTATTTTTGAAGATTTTTTTTAAATTTCTATATTTATTTTTCAAAATTTTAAAATTTTCTCAAAAATATAAAAAAAATTTTTTTTCAAAGATTTTTTTTTGTTTTTTTTCTATATTTATTTTCCAAAATTATTAAATTTTTCTACAAAAAAATTATTTTTTTTTCAAAATGTTTTTTTTTTGGATATCTATTTTTTAATTTTTGAGAAAATTTTGAAAAATTATTATTTTTTTTATTTTCAAAAGTTTTTTTTTGTTCTATTTTCAAATTTTGTAAATTCCTCAATTTATTAATTTTTTCTATGTATATTTTCAGGTTGGTATGCGCCTGCTGGAGGTCAATGGTCACTCGCTGTTGGGCATCTCACATCAGGACGCTGTGAATGTGCTGCGCAATGCTGGCAATGAAATACATTTGATCGCTTGCAAGGGATACGACAAATCCAATTTAATTCATTCCATTGGGGCTGCTGGCGGCATGAGCACAGGCTTCAACACAACTGGCAGCCGACACGGTATGCACAGTTATACTATGTTATATGCATTTTATGTGTGGTATTCCGCGCATATCGAGCCTAGTTTGAGTTTCATTAAATTGAATTCGGCTGCACCGTTGCCACACATACCTAAAACTTTTACTCTGAAATGTCAGAATTTAATTTAAATTTGGTTGTATTTGATTTTGTATATGTTTGTTAGGTTCACGTGCTTCCGAAACTGGTTCGGAATTGAGCCAAAGTCAGAGCATGTCGAGTTTGGATCGCGACGAAGATGAGCGCATACGACAAGTGAGTGTGAATGAAAATTTTAATTAGATATTTTTATAAATTTATTAATAACTAATAATAATATAATAATTAAAAATAATAAATACAAATAATATGGCAACACTGCTATTTTTAATTTTTATTTAATTTTTTATTTCATAAAATAATAATTTTAAATTATTCGCATTAAATAAAAATCAATAATGAATAAAAATAATATGGCAACACTGAATATAAAATGTGTTAATTCATAATTAATAAAATTTTACTTTACGAATTATTTAATTAATTTTTATAAATTCAATAAAATAGTAATAAATAATAAATAAAATAATATGGCAACACTGCAATATTTAATTTTTATTTAATTTTTTATTTCATAAAATAATTAATTTAAATAATTTCTCTCTCTCTCAAGGATTTTGAAGTTTTTACCCCAAAAACCGAATCGAATAACGAACCATCAGTATTGGCATCTGTGGCGGCATTGGCCCACTCGCCCACCACACCGCCGAGCGTTGGCGTTTTGCCACAACAGCATGCAGCTGAAAGCGAAACATCCAAGATACACACCACAGCTGCTCCACAAGCACAACCAGCAGCAGCAGCAACAGCAACAGCAACAACACCAACTCCTCAAGATGCACTCGCCACACTGTCGGACAAAGCGCTGGTGCAGTCCAAGGAAAAGAGTACACCAGAGAAGGTAAATAAACGCGCTTAATACCGTTAGTGCCTATGTTGGCTTACGCTTCATTTTCTTTATTTCCTTTTCTCATTTTGTTTTTCCATTTTTTCATTTTTTCCACAGGTGCTTGAAATCGTGCGTGCTGCCGATGCATTCACCACAGTACCACCTAAATCACCAGCCGAACATCACGATCAGGATAAAATCCAAAAGACCACAACAGTTGTCATTTCGAAACACACACTCGACACGAATCCGTCGCCTGCGTTGGCGGCGGCCCCCTCCTCCGCCACACCGCCAACAACTACCACAAGCACCACCACAACATCACCACCTGTGTCACCGGCGTCCAGCAACAGAGATGCTGCAGCGCCAGCTAGTGGCAAAGCCGTGACAACGCCACCAACTCAGCAACAGGTATGTTTTGATGACCATGTTTTATAGCGACATTTTGCATTTTGTGTTTGTTATTAGGCTTAACATGCATCCCTGTACCATTGTTATCCTTGTGTTGTTGTCATGTGCGTGTCGAACAAAATAACATTTGCTCTCAGTTTCTTTGTTCTTTGTGTTGTGTTCATGTATCCCCCACTACCAATGTTGAAAAAAATTAAAAAAAAATAAATAAATTTTAAATCACCAACACCACACACATAGACATACAAACATATATGTACTCATACTGAAACATTGCTAACAACCGTTAAATTGTGTTAAAACGAATATATTTTTCACATGTTCTCCAAAGAATTTTCATAATTTCTCTTTCGTTGCATTGGTATGTTATTTTCCCGTTGTTTGCGTTGTTTGACAGTGAGGATTGTTTGTTTGACAGTGAGGATTGTTGTTGTTTTTTTGTACAGCGGAAAAGTTGCCCAGTTGCAAATGTGTTAATATAAATGTGTAAATAAAATAAGTGAAAACTATAAATAATGCCTTGTAGTGGGCAAATATTTCATACCTATGTATGTGCGCATGTATCTACACGCATGTGTATGTATAATTTTAAGTTTTGTATACAAAGTGCATACGATTTCGCATATTTTTATCAAACTATGCAACTGTTGTTTGCATAAAAGACTCGTCTAAAAATAAATTTAACAAAAAATATTTAGTTTCTGATACTATGAGCCACGCTCGTGCCGTTTTTAAAACCGAGGGTTCACTCATACTTTCTGTGTTTTTGGTTACTTCTGCCATTTCATACTGTTATCACTTCATTCTCATTGCAATATTTGTGTTTTTTCACTTCACTGGGGACTTATTGTGATTATTGTTAGACTTAATGTTGATTTCTGCCTTAAAATAACTTGGTTTAAATAAGTGGAAGTAAGGTCGTTTAGGGTATAAAATGGAACAAGTGTTTCGTTTGATTTTTCTTGAGCTTCATATAGTGATAATAAGAAAGAATAATGTCTCAAGTGCGCGTCAAAAATTAAAATTTCGTTGTAAAGTTAATGAACAATATATTCTCAAATAATTTTTGGAATATATTGAAGATTTTAATTTAGATGCTTGTTCTAAAATACTATATATTTTGTACACCACTCTCTTAAGGGCTTTAAATGCAATAATTATGTTAAAAGTACCGTCTAGAATACTTAATCAAAAACACTCCTTGGTTTATGTTTCTAATTCATTTCAAAATGCTTAAATCAATTTCGAAATGATTCGAATCAAATAAGACAAGACAAAAGTAAATATGAAGAACTTTTAACTAAAACTTATCTTCGTAATAAGACATAAATAATAAAATAATTAGGTTTGAAAAAAAAAAAGTTTTAAAAACATTTCGAAACAAAATTACATTTGAAAAACAAAAATTAAAATATTTTCGAAACACAATTTCGAGCTTTCAATTCTTTAATTTCGATAAAATTCGGATCTAATAAGACAAGGCATGAAAACAATTTCTTTAACAGGAGTATTCAAAAAGACGCTTTGGTGTATTGTTTTAATGGCGGCCTCAGGAAATTTTTTTTTAGATTTACGGGCAAAAATCAACAGTTAATTGGTCTTAAAATTGAAATTGATCAGGCCTGAGTTTATTATGTATTCTAAAAGCTTTATAAATTTAATTAAAATCTACTGAGCGGTTATCGAGTTACAGTTGTCACCAGTTCAAAAAACATAGTTTTGAGATAAACGCATTTAAAGTTCGACACTAGTGTGTTGGAGTGCCTGAGCGCTCTTTGTTATTTGTCGAATAACTCGAAAAGTAATTATCGGATCAACTTCAAATTTTCAGAGAATATTTTTAAGATTTTACTCTGATTTGATTTTTTGAAAATCCTGACTACACCTAACCCTTTAATCAATGTAATCAATTTTGAAAGAATTCGAATCTAATAAGACAAGTCAAAAAAATCTGAATAATTTCGAATTAAAACATATTTTCGTAATATGATATATTCATTTAATAAAAGAACAAGATTTGAAAAAAAATTTAAAAACATTTTTGAAACACAATTTTGAACTTTTTCTTACATTTTTTTAATTTCAAAAGAATTAGAAACTAATAAGATAAGATAAAAATAAAATTAAAGCAAGTTCCTTAACATTTATCTTTGTCACATAGCATCTTACTCATTCAAAAAAAATTAGACTTCAAAAAATTTAAAAAACATTTTCGAAACACGAATTTCGAGCTTTTTTCTTCAATATCATATTTCGCTACCACTAGCTCATTTAGGAAGGATTCAAGTAAATAATTCCAATTGCATCAGCGTTAGTACAGTAGATAACGCTACTATTTTCGAAATAATAAATCATTTTCGAATATTGGTACTAAACAATTTTCAGTACTTTTGGTTATATCTCTTGCTTTCCGGACTAATATTGGGGCATATACACGATTGTAATTAATATAAAATACTTACGGCAGGTAATTTTAAGAAATTATTTAAGTAATTTTAAGAAATTATTTAAGTAATTTTAAGTTAATAGTAATTTTTAGTAATAATAGTGAATACTATTTATAACTGTAAAGAAAAATGTGGAATTGAGTAATGGTACAATAAGAAATGTGTGTAAAATATGCAGTACGAAGCTGCTGTGGAGGATGAGGTGATTTCTATACTAAAATATTTTTTTTTCGAAAGTGAAACTTCGAACTTTTAAAATGTTTTCAAAGTGAAATTTCGAAAAAAATATTTAATTTTTTTTTTCGAAAATGAAACTTCGAACTGTTAAAATGTTTTTAAAATGAAATTTCGAAAAAAATATTTTATTTTTTTTTCGAAAATGAAACTTTGAACTGTTAAAATGTTTTTAAAGTGAAATTTCGAACAAAGTGAAATTTCGAACTGTTTAAATTTATTTTAATTGAAACTTCGAATTGTATAAAATTTTATGAAATTTAAATTCTTAATTTTGTATATTTTTCTTTTGAAGTACTCAATCAATTAGTTTAAGTAACGAATGAAAACTAGTTGTGTGCATGCTGAAGCAGTTGTAACCCTTCGCTTTGTATATATATTTCTTATGAATTGGTTTTAATTTGGTTTTTGTGAAAACACACAAACAGACATACATACATATGTGTATTTGAAATGAAAAAAAAAATATAAAAAATATATATTTTATTAATTTCGAAATAAATTGCCAAAAAATCAGGCAATAATTATTATAAAAATTTAGATGCCGTTACACTCTTGGTTTTAGTTTCGAATAACTTATGTACTTACTTTTGCAATGCTGCTCGACTATTAAATACATATGTACTATATTGGTGTTAATCTCATTCTAACCCTATCTACCTAAATCAGTTTACTTATTATTATTATAATTTTTTTTTTTTTCGATTCCAACAAATATTGGTGTATTCCGCTCTATTGACACTGCATCAAACTGTGGTTATTTGTTGTAAAATCTCAAAAAAAAAATAAAACTCTCTTAACAATAAAACCAACTACTTACTCTAATTCGACTTGAAATTAAACAAAAAAAATCTCTTTTCTGTTTCGTTTTTCCGAATTTGGTTTCTCATTGCAGAGCACAGAGCATAGTAATGCTTAACAAGTGGATGATTATAACTATAAGACTGAATATTTAGTTTAACGGTCACGTAAGGGCCGCACAGGAAACAGTACATAAAGCGCGTGCGCAACAGCAGGAAATTAAAAAAAAAAATTAGTTGCAATAAAATTGAAAAAAAAAGATTAAAAAAAAAGATTATAAAAAAAAATAATTTAAAAAATAATAATAAAAATTATGTAAAAATATGTACATAATTATATGTATGTATGTATGCACTCGTAGCTTCCATTGGCTGCTGGAAGCGTCAATAATGAGTTGTAGCGTTGCCAGATCGTGCGCAGCTAACGTTATTTGGAAGATTATTGCAACGTGTTATTGTAAAAACAAAAACTAATAATTATTATAAATTTGCATAAAACAAAGCAAACAAAAGAAGAAAAAACAACAAACAAATAGTCAAAAAAATGCAACCATGCGTTTTCATGAATTTAGCGTTGAATTGAAGCGCATTTGTTTTTGGACAAATTTATCAAACTCTATGTTTGTATGTATGTATGTCAATGTTAAGATTGAAATTTTGTTATATGTAGCGTAAATTGTTGTTTGTATTATTATTATTAATGTTTTTTCGTTTTGTTTTTGGAAAATGTAAACTAAAACAAAATGAATGTTTATCAAATGATAACAGTGTTACTATGCAAATGCATTTATAAATAATATATATATACAGAGAGGATTATTACATACAGTTGTAGTTAAATATATTGAAAACAGATACTGCTGCAGCCACATTTAATGTGTCCCAATACAAGCAAATAATAACAAAAAAATAACAAAAACAAAAATAAGTGTAGTGAGTGATTTTCCAACTTCTACTGCACTAACACTCTATTTGTATAACGATACATATTTTTCTACTTTTAATGTGACCGTACAGTCAGTCTCAACAATGGTTTCCATAACAAACACTTACAACATACATATGTACTATAAAAAGTATAAATATTTACCGCAATTTAACAAGTCCAATATATTGTCAGCCATATGTTAATACTCGAAATCTTGAGTAGCTTCCAATTCAAGTTGCTGCTGGTAAAACCAACAAATGTCTTGTTTACATAACGTTATATGCTGTCAGCTCTCTTAGACATTTTCTGTTAACAATGTGTGTAACTAACTTTATTTAAATTCCAAATTTAACCACAGCAACTAGTTTCACAGATTTGTTATATACTATAGTGAAGGAATACCTTTTTACTACATACTGCTTGTTACATATTCTTAATTATTGTGTTGAAAAATGTAGCGTTAAGTTTGAGTAGGAAAAAAATGACCGATGAAATTGGTGTTAAAAAATGTTACAGTTGAAAATTCTGAAAAAGTTACTGTTAATTGAAATTTGGGATCAGGGTTTATTAGAAAAATTGTCATAATAATTTTGTACAGTTTCAGTTTTTTTGTTTTATAAATTTCATCTTTTATTTGTAATCGGCATCGTGGAACTATTTTATTGCTATATTTGGTGAGAAATTGGGCTTCTTCTAACCCATCCCAACATTATAGAAACTTCTTTCCATAGACATGCTTATCTTATGTTTATTATTACGATCTGCTCATTCAGTCATAATAACGATTCTAATATGACTCCTAGTAGTAATCGGTAATCGTGATACTAAAGGGTGATCTACTTCGAGGTTCCCTACTTATCTTTCAAATGTTGGTCGCGGTAACGTCTAAGTTGGTTCATCCGTTGAGTACAATTTTCCATCACTCGCATATCGACTGGTAACTGGCGAATGACACGCGTCATGTTTTGTTCCAAGACTTGAATCGAAGCGGGATTGTCCGCATATCATTACAGGAAAAAGTCTAACGGTGTGATATCACACGATCTTGGTGGCCAATCGACCGGTCCAATACATGAAATTATCTGCTCCCCAAAGTGTTCTCTCAATATATCCATTGATTGATGTGGTGTGTGAGAAGTAGCGCCGTCTTGTTGAAACCAAATATCGTCGAGATCGCGAGCTTCAATTTCAGAAGAAATTGGCTTTCATTCCAAGAGCTCTTGGAACAAACTGATGTCGCTTGAGTAGGTCGAGCGGTATCAATTCTTGCACATGATATATTTAGATCAATATAAGATCTCGACGTAAAATGCGCCAAGTCATTCTATACGTCAGTTCGAGTTGCTGCGAACGGCGCCGAATCGTCTCTCGACGGTCTTCGTGTACACTCTCAGCTACGGCTACTATATTTTCTTAATGCGTGCTCGACCGAATTGACCACGGTCGAATGTTATCCAATAATGATCTAATGCTGGGTCTCACGATGGCTGATGGTGTTGCCAATAGTATGCCGATTATGTTGACCATAAGTTTAGCGAAGCGCGCGAAACAGTATCTTTACAGAACGTGAATTTTCGTAATAAAATTGAACAATTTGTAAACGTTGCTCAGGCGTAAGTATTTCCATAATGAAATGCCAAAGAATATTGAACAAGAATAACATGACAGCTTGATACGACTCACGCGTGATCCGTTAAAAAAAGGCCATTAAAAAAGGTAACTCTACTTGGATCACGTGATAGTGCTCGGTATCGTCACCGCGGTGCTTTCTTATTTGCAATTCAATTCAAGACATCTAACGATATGATACCGATCATTCTTATTTTACCGTTGCTTTTCTACTTCTTTTTATATCAATTATGTTGAATTTACTATTAAAATCCTTGGATAATTTTGAAAGAATTCCCTCAGCCATGTTTAACATTGCAAATTCTTCAACTGCCAAGCAGTTAGCTTCTAGGTTCCTAAGAGGAAGAAAATTAAGCGAGAAAGTACCTTATATTTTTTATTTAATTTCACGACAATATTTTTTTATTTTTTCTTCAATACCACATCTGGGAGTTCCAGCAGTTCAAATTCGAATTTAAACAAAAATTTACAGAAATGAGGTTATTTATTGAAGAAAATTCGCTGAAATCCCTCCTTTGATGCAATAATTACAAACTGTTGTTGAACGTATTGATTCCTGAAGATTTGTGTACCTAATCCAATGATAATACAACTAACAAAACAAACAAGTGAACTATAAACTTATATCGATTGTCCAATGTGTAGTTTATAGCAAAATTAAATTAAAAATATAAATATACATATATATTAAATTAAATTAAATGTTTTGAATATGTGTATAAAGGTGACTTTTCCTCTAAAACACGTATACTATATGCACTATACATACAAAAAATAATGAAAATATACAAATATAAGTCGGATTATGCCATTGAAGCATGAATGCATATTAATTAACAACTTTATAACAAAAAATAAAAAAACCGTGAAATTTTTTATGTAAATCAGAAAAGTAAAAAACCAAAAATAATAACAAATAAAAACTCAATGTCTTCTCGAATACAAAAAATTGAAAAATTAAATGAACAAAAAAAATTTTGTAAAAATTCTGTAAACCAAAATGAAATTGGTTTTATTTCTATGACAGCAGGTGTACGAGTATTAGGGGGTGTACATTATATATATATATATGACTCAGGAAGTAGTGTTTATGCTTTATACGCTTAGCTTTGTTTCCGCTTACTTTTTTCTGTGTATTTGTGTACGCGTTTTATCAGCATTTGTTTTGTCCCACATTTAACGCTGAACCAACTGCTTCTTTTTACCATATACACTTTGGAAAAATCATTTATTCGTTTTTCGGAATTTGTCCATACATCAACAAGTGTTCGAAAGTACTTATCATACGCAGTTCAGTCAAAAAGCCATCAAATTGTTTATTATTCGGTCTCAAATGTTCAAATGTGCTAATCGAAAGTATTTGTCAATAATTACAAACAAAAAATCAAATTCAAAATCACTACGAGTTTACTAAGTAATACATTTGTAAGTAATTCACTCACTCAATTTCACGCACACACTCAAAAAACAAAAAAGAGACTCTCTCAAACGTTTTTTGTATTTGTCTGGCGCACTACTCAGTCTTATTTCCAACATACTCGCTCACTCCACCAAGTTCCACCAGCACCACCACGCACCAAAAACCACAATTAGCACTTAATACTCATATCACCACTTTTCAAACGCGCTTCAGTGTAAATGTTTTATCGCTTAAACTAATTGTTGGAAACTTAAACTAAAAACAATACATACATATTTTCTAACAATGAACAAACATTTTTGGTCAAAAGAACATTCAGCAGCGGCGCACACCAACTCCAACAACAGTACACAAAACGAGGGCTGAAACCGTAGCACAGCCTACAGACACCCGTTATGAGTATAAAGAAATGGTGAAAAATCAGTCGATTACACGGCAGGCAGACACTACACCACCAACGACAAATAAAGTCAAGAAAGCCGAACCAATTTATATAATTGACGATGAGGAGGAGGAGGAGGAGGAGGAAGAAGAAGACGAAGAGCAGGTGGATGCGCACTGTGAAGACGATGCCAAAGTTGATGCTGATGACGATGCCTTCGATGATACGTATTCACCGAATGTCTCTGCAGATCAAGGTGATACCGATTCGGACTACTTTGACCGTCCACGTCCATCGCCGCGTTACACCAGCGATTCGGAGAATGACTATCGTCCACATCGGCCCCAACACGAAAGATTGGGAAATATTTCTGGTCGCAGCACGCCAGATCTTTCAGGTTCCGCATATGGTGGTCACCGCAAATCGGTTAGTTTCGATCTCAGCGGCGATGAAAGATCAAAATCTGACTACGAACGTTCACGTACACCTGAGGGTTATTCGCGTTATTACGATTCTGAGCAAGAGTATGGTTGCGCACGTCCGCGTTTACCACGCAAAGGTATATTGCGTTCGGCCAGTCCTTCGTCGTCGAATAACTCGACACTGGAGCGTTGTAAACGCCCCGAAAAACTCCCTCCAATTGTGCCTACAGTAGCGCGCATCAAGGAAATTGATTCGCCTACACTGCAACACGTGCGCTCAGCTTCACCTATGTCCAGTAGAGGTGGTAGTAGTAGTGGCTATCGCAGTCCACCACCGCAACCCGAAAAGGTGACGGTGTCTACCGAAATCGAAAGAGAGAATCCATTCCGCGAAGCTTTCCTTGATAAAACCAAAAGCGATGAGTACACTGAGCTGGCGAAGGCTATGTCGAAATCACCTTCGGCGCTCAAATCACCGCGTGAGCAATTTTTCTTTGGTTCGAAGTCGACGGAGAATTTGTTAACGACAGAGCGTTCAGCGTCAAGTGGTCGTAGCACACCTAGTACAGTGGTTAGTGCACAGTCCAAATCTACAGAAGATCTGTTGTCAAGCTCAACTGGTGCCAAACCGAAGCGCATACCACCACCTATATTACCGAAACCGAAAACGAAGAAAGCTGAGCTGGTGCACAATATTGCGCTCGATGCCTTCCAAAAAGCCGACGTTGGTTATGGTGATTTCACAGTCTTCGAACATGATCCTACCACGAATACTATACACGAAATCCGTTCGCCGCCACCGCCTACAACACCAACCGTACCATTAACACCACCGCCTGCCGGTAGTAGTGCAAAGCTTCCAGTGCGCGTTAAGGCGCCACGTAGTCCATCTCGGCCGCGTGAAAGTCCACCTCCTCCACCCATCAACTACTCAACGATGCCAAAGCCGTCTGCGGCAGCTGCACATGTGAAAAAAAGCGAAGAGACCTTCTACTTAGAGGTGCTCCCACCACCACCGCCTCCGCTCTCCGATGACGAAATACCGCCTTCACAACGTCGTCCCGGTGAGTTCATACACGAAAATTCACCGGATCACATATTGGTTACCGAAGAAGAGCACCGCACAATTATGCTGCATGAAAATGAAGTGCGGAACCAGCTGCGTGGTGTGAGCAGAAAGTCACAAATACCGGAACTTGGCGCACCACACGAAGAAGCGCCACCAGTTCCACATTACGCAAGCATCAAACACTCGGTAAATCCATTTATAGATAGTTCAGATGACAATTTTGATTCGTTACCCCTCCCACCACCGCCCGAACACCTGATTTCCTCTGCGGCTCTGAATCCCAGTTGTGATAGTAGCTCCCATTGCGATAGTGAATCTTCAACTATTAACATTGCTTCACCTATTTCTTCTATTACTTCTTCCAATGCAAACATGCAGCCGAGGTTGGAATTCTTAACATCAGCAGCAACATTACAGGCAGGCATTCCATCCAATAACCCACTCTCGCCCACACAAATTTTCCCCACAGCGCAAATATTACCCGTTCAATATAGCAACCTACCACAACCCCAGCAGCCAAATACCACTCACATCCTAACCGGCCAATTGGTCCCAACTAGCGCGAGCCACCACTTCTCTAATTCCCCACAGAACCAGTCGCTATTCACAGTAGGCGGTCTCGTACTGCTGCCACAAGCTCAATTCACTGCAGCAACGTCGCAGGTGTCATCATCATCGGCGTCATCACCGTTGGTTACGACTCCCATTTTCTTGGCCGCCAGTGGTGGTACGACGTCGGCCACCACTGGTGTATACATGAAACCACAAGCACTACAACAGCGACCGCCACAACTTCATCTGCATCAGCGTACCGTACTGGTGAGTGAATCGACAACCCAACCAACACAAGTACCAAATGTTGCTGCGCACAGCACCACAAGCAGCAACAGAAACACACCTAACACTGCAACAACAGCGGCTAAAGCCACTGCCACAAATAGCGCCACCAACAGTTATACTAGTACGAAACCAACATCAACAACAACATCCATCACCACAGCTACCAACTCGTTTACCACTTCATCAACGACGGCCACATTTTCCTCTCTAACCCATTCCACCAACAGCACTAGCAGCACGGCGGCGTACACTATTAAAACCACCGGCAACGCTACCGCAACAAAAGCAGCCGGGTCAACAACAGACACACCACCAGTTGCTAACCTTGCCTCCCCCACACCGTCGTACACATCAATGCAATTTCCCACAATATCCGAAATAGTCGCACAGAACTCAACTGTGCCCATTTCCTCTGCCGGCCGTCCGGTACACATCAGCGCTGGCGATTATCAAAACACAGTTCACTCATTAGACCTTTCCACCTCCACCCTAGCGTCGGTTGAGTCCGAGTCGACATCATCATTACAGCGCACCATGAATGCGGCCTCCTATTACGAGACGGCGGAAGAAATCTACTCCACCATCGAGGAAGAGGTCATCTACAGCAACACATCGTTCTTTGATTCGCGACGCAGCAGCGATACCTCACTGAATTGTCGGTCATCAACGTCCCCACCGCCGCCGCCATTGCCTCCCAAGCGTCCGCTTAAGCCAACACATTTAATATTGCGCACTGCCCCGCCACCACCACCGAGCAGTGCGCGTCCCCTCAAATTGCGTTCACAATCCCAACCGCAATTGGACTTGACAACATCGCCCTTGTCGCGGCCAAAGTTTGCAGGTGTTGTGCTCTCGGGTGCGATGTCGCCGCCCACAGGGAAAGAAACCACAGTGTGATTACAGACGTCGCTTGTTCGCTCGTTGAGGTGGTGGCAAGGCAGTGTTGTAAGGCGACGTCGTCGAGGCGTATTCTCCATTAGTTGTGTTGTGTTCCCGATTTGCAAGTCATCCGCAAGTTTTTATTTTCCTTTCCTCCTTGTGTGTGTGTGTGCGTGTGGGTGCTTCGTGCGGTGACGGCGCGAAGGTGTCGGGCATTTTAATTGCTTAAATGAAAGGAAGTCCTGCTTGCTGTTTGTCGTTCGTGCGTTTGCCACAGCCGTCAACAGTGTTTGCCTCCACGTCTTCCGCGCCGTTTGGACTCTCCTTGCCTCCTCCGTTTCGAACCTGCGTTCTTACATTGCTGTTGTGCTTATTTGTAGGTCGTGTAATATTCCGTCAAACCAAAATTGTTTAGGTATAGTTCGTTGCGCTCGCTACTAGTTGGCGCAAAGCAGCGAGTTCGTGGGTTATTTTGTGTTTATGTTTTCAATTTGCTTTGAGTTTCGAATGCATTCTTTTGGAAATAAATCATTTCAAATACTATTCGGCTGTATGTATGCAAATTTCGAACTTGGCTCCCTGCTGTCTGTCTATCTAATCAAAATCGTCCCTTAGGGATGGACGCACACACACTTTCGCTCTCAATTCGAACAATAAATTGGACATCTATTCGTCGCATGAAGGTTGCATACTAAATTGTGTGGCATAAAATAAAAATATTTGCATTTAAATTGAAAACTAACACTTTCCATTCGATTCATTCTCATACCAACGCAATAACCGCAATAACAAACCATGCCGATTTCGTCGTCGACCCTTTCCTTATTATACTGTATATGCTGTATGCTTAAATTGATTAAAAACAATGCATGGCGATGTTCGCAAGTCTTTAAGGTTTACTGCTTCGGAAGAAATCGTCTAAGACACTTTAAAATATTTAGCTGTTAACGCTTAAATTACAACAAATTAGTTGAGTCTTTGTCATTTGTTGGTATTTAAAAATGGTTAGCTTTAAAAGCACTCAATTAATTCAATATAAAGGGTGTTTCAATAAGAGCGAAAAACTAATTTTAATTTTTTTGGATTTTTATTTTTCTTATAATGCTATTTTTCAAAAAATAATGATTGAATATTAAACGAAAATTTTTACAAAAATTTAAGATAATCGCTTTATTTTGCCACACCCTTTATTATAGCCTGTCATCTCTACAAGTTAGTCAAAATAGTCATAAAAAATCGAATTATAATATTTAACTTTTCATTCAACAATAACAACAGCAGCACATTTCCAAGACACTAGATCTTTATAAAAGTAAATACATAAGCATATATCGACATACAATCACTCACCACAGTATGCAGACAGTTGCTCTTAAAAATTCTCTAAAATCTTGAAAACTTAAAAGTATAAATTTCTTAAAATAAAATTAAAAAATGCTGAACTTTTCTTTTCAATAAAATAATATTTTTTGTCTTCTAAAGTGTCGCGTAAAGTGAGTGTCTGTATAAACATACATAACATTTTTAGCATAGTGGTCGGCATTACATTAGTACGTACTAATACTAACCTCTATTATTAGTTGTTGACAAAACTTTTCTATTTAATTCTATCTGCATCACAAAAAGTAGCCGTAAGTTTCGAAAACCAATACACATTTAATTAATAATTATATTGTAATAAAAATCAATAATTATAATCGTTATTCGGATTTGTTTTATTTTGTGACGTCTCTAATTTTAATTTTGTGTAAAATTTTTATTTCGATTTTTTCATGCTTCGTTGATCGCTAGGAAATTGTATAGTACTAAAGGCAAAGCTATATTTGCAGTAACAATTGTGATTGAAAAAATTATGTCGCTTTGAAGTTGTGAATTGCTTGAGCTAGATCCCAGTTTACTAATATAAAATGAAAATACAAATTTCTAGATTTTTCGTAGTCGCTAAGCTTGAATTCGATCTTTTATGCTCACTGTGACAGCATGTTCTCCATCGATTAAGCCAAGTTTAGCAATAGTTAACTTCTTCTAAGCTCAAAAGTCAAAATTTAAACCATTCATCTGACTCATTTTCCAATATTAACCTCAAATTTTGCTAACTTCAATTTAGCATTAGTGGGTTTTCAGAAATTTTAACTAGAGTTCGGTTCAGAACGTTTTTCTTTAAGCCTTCGAAGTTATTCCAAAGATATACATATGACATAAAACAACAATAATAGAGACAAAATGGCGACTAAACTACGTCATAAGCGACACGAACTGTCAACTTTGACAGTAATTGTAATTGAAGTCTTTCCAGTCTTTCGTTGATGACATCACAAAGCTATACATATAGTAGTCAAACGTTATTAAATAAAAAGTAATGGAACGAGTGATGGAAAAAAATATTTTCATTCAGCTCGCAGAAATTGTTATTTTTTTTTTTTCGAAAAAAAAAATTATTATTTTTTATTTAAAAAAATGTATATCTTTCAGCGCCTTTATTGGCCTCTTGTGCTGCCCAAAATTATTCACAATTTGATTCTTTACAATTTCAAAACGCTCTGAGTATAACTAAATAGCCAAATAGTGAGCTTTAAGCGACTGCGAGACTACACTTGACTTATTAGCGTCCACAGTGCATTTAGGGCAACAAAACTTATTCATTCCAGTTAGCAGTCAGTTATTTTATGCATGTGTGAATTCGTTATCTTTTGCGCTGCTCTTATCTGAACCGGCTAATTAAGGCAGGCGTTGTTGTTTCAGCTATCTTATCGCTCTGCTGTGGCACTGATTTTTTTTTGTCTACTTCCGCTCGCTTAATTATTACGCATATATTTATGTGTCTAGTTTTGTGTTTTTTTGTTATTTTTTTTTTAACAAATTGTAATAGATTTTAGTTGTAAAAAGTATATTGTCAGCGCCATCTATACGATTATAGTTGAAAAGCTTTTCGAGTGCTTGCTGCTCGGTAGGAAAATTTGTTAATGTATTTTTGAATATTTTTTTTTATATTTTTTTTTAATTTTTTTGTTTGTTTAGCGACGTTGAGTTTAAAAATGCTATGAGAATAACCAGTATTGTTCTTAGCGGCTGTTTAAACAGTTAAAGCAGCGCGCTCGCAAGTGAAAAAATATATATTTGGTAATTGTCATACATACTGACATACACTTTTCTATATCTACAAATGTTTACCTAAGTTTAAAGTTTTTTTTCGCGTGTGCGAATTAATTTGTTGTAGTCTTTTAATTTCACTTTCGTTTTATTTCTTTATCTTATCCACTACTATCCTCATTACATGTGCACCTCCTCTTTACACATTGAAACTCAATAAATTTTAATTAACTCGCTTGTTTGAAACATAAAGCAGTACTTTGACTCGACTTTAATTGGTAATGAAGAATTTGACGTAATATTAATTACACAATACCCCCCAGCACAGCCACACAAACAAAAGCAAACAACGAAGACACGAAGTTGCCAACCGCCGCTATAATACTACTATCATGTACCGTTACCTATATTTCTTTACTTTCAACCGACTACTTTTACTTCGGGTTAGCATGTGTAGTGTGCTGTTGCAGTTGCGGCATTACACCGTTATTCTACTAGATTTAGAATTAATGATGTCATGCTGCTGCTCGTACACAATACATAAATGTACTCGTATGGTACACCGAACCGAGCGGATGATACATCCGCGCCACCACCTTGGTCAGCACAAACCAAAAAATTGTCGATGCTCTCCCCATATCCGTGTACATTTGTGATGAGCTACAATAAAAATGAAGCTCTGCCGAGGGAAAGAAAGCGTGCACTTTTTCAGTTTCAATTATTGTTGTTGTTATTTTTGTTGTTTGCAGTAAATTCATTACCTGTATAAAAAAGGAAATGAGTGCTGATGCTTCTTCGAGTACTATGGGTATGAAAAAATGCATTCGATCCATTAAACAGACAGCAGTTCGCTTGACTGATAAAACATATTCACTCGGGCTTTTAGTGGTTGTTTGGGTATGAGTGTGTGTTTGGAAGAGTACATGGGTGTGTGTTGTATAGAAATTTGTCGGAAATGCAAAAATTTTAACAGTAATTTGTAAAAGAAGCAAGGTTGTGCTGCAGCGTGGACTGCTTGTTGCTATTTGAAGCGCTTGAAAGTCTTTCAGGTATTTGTTTTATTAGCTGTGTATTATTAGGAAAAGGAATTTCTGCTTTACTTTGCCTTGAAGAGTTTCCACAGCAGATTCTGAACTAGACACACAAACAACTGCACTACCCTTTCTTCAAATTGTCGAAAAATACCAAAGTATTAAATCTTGAATATACCACACTATATGTATGTACATATATGGCTTTTTTAATGAAAGACTGTCAGAATTCTGGAAAAATAATGTTTAAATTGATGATATTAATTGATTGGTTTATCAACACAAAAATGTTAAAATATTTTTTCTTTCAAAATCACTGGATATTCTGCAATCAGTCATTTAATTCAAAAGTATTTACTATTTTTAAAGCTCATTGATTTATGACAGTCTTTTATTAGGAGAGCGAATTATTTGTAAAATTGTAAATTTGTAATTATGAAATTTTTGAAGCCTTATTTTATGTCCTCTTTTCTAAATATTATTATAATAAAAAATTAAAAAAACATATATTAATTAATTTGATTTAATTTTTTTCTAACAGTCACCAACATCGGAACCTATTACAACAACAAAAGTGCCTAAATCGGTTTCTGATAAGAAACGTTTCTTTGAGTCAGCCATGGAAGATCAACACAAACCATCACAAAAAACAGGTGAGATAAGATAAAAGTTGCATTTACGTGGTACTATAATTCTAAGAGATTTACTAAAGAAAGAAAACCACACATGTAGTTGCCTTAAACGGATATTCTGGTGTGGAAAAAATTTCAAAGTATAACTATTTAAAAATCTACAAGAGTATTGTTCACAATTTAAATTATTGCGGAGATACAAAAACGTTTTTTTCGAAATTGATTCTATTTTTTTCAAATCGATACCTTCGATTCTCACGTTCCATTGGACCGATTTCTATTTGGTCTTTTTATACTCTCGCAACCTGTTGCACAGAGTATCATAGTTTTGTTCACCTAACGGTTGTTTGTGTCACCAAGAAATAAAAGAGTAAGATATGGGGTTATATATATATAAATGATCAGGATGACGAGTGGATTTGAAATCCGGATGTCTGTCCGTCCGTCTGTCCGTCTGTCCGTCCGTCTGTCCGTGCAAGCGATAACTTGAGTAAAAATCAAGATATCTTAATGAAACTTGGAACACACATTCCTTGGCACCCTGAGGAGGTTGCTTTCAAAAATGGGCAAAATCGGTTTACTGCCACGCCCACAAAATGGCGAAAACCGAAAACCTATACAGTGTCATAACTAAGACATAAATAAAGTTATGAAAATAAAATTTGGAACATAGGATCTCATTAGGGAGAGGCACATTTGGATGTAATTTTTTTTGAAAAGTGGGCGTGACCCCGCCCCCAAATAGATTTTTTGTATATAACTCGCAAACCAATGAGGCTATATAAACCAAACTTTCTGTAATCGATTTTCATACGTACCCCACCACACCCCATGAAAATAGTTGAAATCGGATAATAACCACGCCCACCTCCCATACAAAGGTTAGGTTGAAAATTACTAAAAGTGGGTTAACTCACTAACGAAAAACGTCAGAAACACTAAATTTCACATAAGAAATGGCAGATGGAAGCTGCACTCAGATTTCTTTACAAAATGGAAAATGGGCGTGGCGTCGCCCACTTATGGGTCAAAAACCATATCTCAGGAACTACTCGACCGATTTCAATGAAACTTGGTTTGTAATAGTTTCCTTACCTCCCAATAATATGTTGTGAAAATTGGCTAAATCGCTTCACAACCACGCCTACTTCCTATATACCAGAACTTTGAAGACTATCTGGATCGTTTACTTTACAACATATAAAGTAAGCACTAGTGAAGATATCGATGCAGAACTTTGCACAAATACTATGTTTATAGTGTGGCAGCCCCATTCTAAAAACCGCCAAAATCGGACCATAGGTTTTCAAGGCCCCATATATCGAACATGAGGACCTCGGTGCTTCTAACCTAATATTATGGTTTCCAACTTTCAACGGACTTTATACAATATATATGACGAATATGTGGGTCAAATTGTGTATTATATAATATAAATAAAGTTAAATAAATAAATTGCGAGAGTATAAAATGTTCGGTTACACCCGAACTTAGCCCTTCCTTACTTGTTTATAGATGTCTCTATCGCTCACCTCCAAATTTTCTGTTTTTTTTTTTAACATCGTAAAAGTCAAAAAGTGGTATAACGTTTTTTACCAAGCAGTCATGGCGGCGAAAAATATATATAAATATATCTTTTTCATTGTTCAGATTGCTAAGAGGATTGGAATCGTGGGTTTGGTCAGCTGTCAATTTTTTGAATTTTTTAAATTTTAATTTTTTTTAATATTTTTTCCTCTATCTTTGTAATGTTAATATTATATATGTATAAGTATAACAAAATGGACGCTGGCTAGGTCATGTTGTCCGAATGGACGAAAACACTCCAGCCCTGAAAGTGTTCGATGCAGTACCAGCCGGAGGAAGCCGAGGAAGGGGAAGGCCTCCACTCCGTTGGAGGGACCAGGTGGAGAGCGACCTGGTTACACTTGGGATCTCCAACTGGCGCCGAACTGCGAAGGAGAGAGAGAGATGGCGCACTATCGTCGATTCGGCTATAACCGGCTAAACGGTTGCAACGCCAATCACATACATACGTAACAAAATGGATAGTAAAAATATTTATTTTTTTTTTACGAAACTTTAAAAATGTCTTGAAATTCATACTAGAATACCCCTTTAAGCACTTGTGAAAGTTTTTATTTTGACAAAATTAAAATTTAGAATAATTTATACATAAAATAAGACATTTTTTTTATAGAGAATATGAGTACAAAAAGGAGTATACTCAAAAAATAATACTGTACAGCATGGCGTATGAGTAACATTTTTTATCTGTGTGGAAAAGCCTTTAAATCAATGAAAAAAATAAATAAAACGATAATTTAGCAATTGAAGTTCTCATCGACATCAATATTAATAAAGTTTTTGCCGTTATTTCAGTATAAATATAAAATAAAGCCGAAGTTGCTTCCTCCCTTTATATATGTACATATGTTTTTTGAGGTTTTTATGACATAAATTCGTTATCATTATGAGATCGTCCATTCATAAATAAATTTATTTTCTATAATTCTAAAATTGTTATTTCCCAATCACTTAAAAAAATGTTCATTTGCAAAAGTTAACAGAGCTAAGCGCGAATACTTTCCTACTATAATTTAAATGCCAAAATAGGTCAACCCACGGTAGGTAATGAGAGGTTGACACTTGCATTTCTGAATTCAAAAATCAACTTATAATAGACCACCAGTGAGACATTCGATGCCACCCAAATAGTAATTATAGTCTAGACTACCTTTATCGAGTATCATCAAGAGCATCAGAAAACAGAAGTCCGCCCTCAGCAACACACAATAACACTACTTATCAAATCTTCCCCGTTCGGATGAAAGAAAGTTGTGTGTCCTTCCTGCACAAGTTTCCATTATTATTTTTTTCTTATTATTTCTGCAATATTTTCAACACAACAATGCTTTATTGCGCTAAAACAAACGATCAAAAGAAAATAAATCGCGCACACCAAGAACAACCAACAAGTCAAAAGAGCAAAATAAGTTCAAAGTGAAGATATCCAATCTTAGTTGTTGTTTTTGTTGTTGTTATATGCAACACAGCAGCAGCAGTATGCTGTAACTGTGGATAACGAAATAATTTCCCTGCTATCTTGATTTATGACCAACCATACAGCAGCAACAAGGATTGTGTGGGTTAAGGCCACCGCCGTGGAGATGGCTAACCAACAGTTATTTCTTTCTAATATATTTACGCTTGTCTATGTGTGTGTGTGTGGGAGGCATGTATGTAAATACATATGTTATACCGTTATTTATGCATACAGTATTAGAATGTAATGCAGAAAGTAGATGGTTGGGCGTGTCTCGGGACTCCTTACAGCTTCATAGCATCAATGTTTGTCTGTCAGTCTGCAATGTTTGTTGTTGTTATTTAATGTTTATATTATGGTAGTGGTGCGCTGATTTGTTGCTGCTTATTCCACCACGCATAACAACTATTTGTTCAACAGTCCGGCATAAAGTTTTCAAACTGTGGCAGCCGACAGATGAGATGAGCGTACGTCTTAACAACCCGTTGAGTGAGTGAGTGAGTTCGCAAATTGGCTGCTGCTGCAGGAATTTCGTGCGTAGCGCAGCAGCTGCTTATACCCATCATGAAAATTAATAGTGAAACTATTGTTATGGTATTTGTTTTATTCCGAAGGGGAGCTAAAATTCTAAAATTACCATATACTGATTTGAATATAAATATAAATATATGTGCATGAGTTGATTGAACTTCATTTAGGTTATTTCACTCTAATGTCATATAAGTCATACTATTAATATAGCATTGAAGAAGTTTGAAGCTATGGGAAAATATTTATGGTATTTGTGGTAAAAGTTAGGTTAGGTTCGGTTAGAAGACATATTTTCGCGCGTTAGTGAAGTGGATCTCACTTGGACAGCTGTGAACATAGATCCTTTTTTGTGGTAAAAGTCAATCAAATTTCCAAATAGGCCAGAGTCAGATTTATTTTCCTCGACCATTTTCTTAAGGTCTGGGAACAGAAAACCCCATTAAAGGTCAGATCCTGAGAATACGACACCATTACGGAAAAAAATGTTGATATAGTTTTAATTTCACTATGAATTATCTCGATCACAAGGTATCTCAGAAATCTCTCACAGAGCATTCGAATGTCAATTTTCAAGACCAATATTACCAACATATTCTATTGATATTTTTAGAATGTGAGCTAGCCTGTGCCCTCATTTTACGATCATCCGTCGTTATCTTTCGAGCCAATTGTCCAGCACTGAAGTTTTAAACGTGCCTTTCGAAAGTTAGGTTAGGTTAGGTCAAGTGGTAGATCTCAACGATTGCAGAGAATCTCACTTAGAGAACTTGAACTGTCCTTTGTGACACACAAATGCTCGTAACGGTTCCAAAGGGCCGCACGATTCGACCAAGAGCTTGGACTCTATTACATAGTTCTTAAGACGGCTTATATCAATTCCAGTCAATTCGCTAGGTCCATTGAAGCTGTACCTATCGAGGTGTTTTAACCTAAGTCTGGCGAAGGCTAAACATTGAAGTAGGAAATGCTTGTATGATTCCTCTTCGACTTCCTCCAAATAGTTTTGGCAACTTCGGCGTCTGGCATGATTGAAGGTTATGTTAGGTTAGGTTCATCTAGTAGGCCACTCATAGACTGGTTATGGTCCTTAGCCATACCAGATGGAGGGTCGTCACGTATTGAAAGTTAAGTCTGATAACGTAATATAGGACTTCAATTGTAGTGGCTGCCTATTCTTGAAAATGTACGATCCCAACCCGTCTGATAAAATTTTCCACAGATTGATATATTTACATGGCATTGTCAAAGCTTTAAGAAAACCTTCATTAATATTTTAAAAGCAAAGATATTGGTGCTTGACACTTGCTTCACAACATTTGATTGAAAACAGCAAAGTCACTCTTTATTTTTCTTCTCAGGCTTACAATTTCGATTTCGCAGAAAACTAGGGCAATAACATTGAAACGAAAGCAGCACTCATAGTAAATTTGATAAAAGGCATTAATCTTGCTGTGACTGAAGCCAAGCAACTTGACTTTCGCCTTTTGCCGGGGCATTTGTTTAGCAGTTTCTACAGTTTTTTTTTTGCATTTTTTCCTTGTGCTATTTTCATGGCCTTTCTATATGCGCTTAAGTTTCCGAGTGTATTGTTCATTTATTTAAGTTTTCTTACGCTTTTCGTTTATTTCTTTTCATTTCATGTTTCATGTCTGCTGCTGCGCAAATAAATAGAAAAAGTTTTTTCATTCCTGTCAAAGGATGAAGTTGAGAAGTTGAAGCAAGAAGAAGAAAGGAAAATCGCAACACTACGTCGTGATAAGAAATCTGGATTATTGGATGGACCCGCCGCTGCAGCAAATGGCAATGATGAGTATGATAATGCTGCTGCTGCCACGGCAAACAGCGCTGCCGCCACCATATCGTGCCTTGCTGGCGAACCAAATCGAAAACTACAAGCGAATGACGAGGAGAATTATGATTATGAGGACGACGATAGACAACGACGACTTGTTGTAGTTGACCATCGTCACGTACTGCGCGATACCATTGTCGAGCGGGATAATTGTGATGCGGATGACATGAGGTGAGTGCACGAGTATATGCCATATGCAATACCAAATCAGTTCAAATAGCGTCTAGTGACTTGAGCACACAGCTCATGGCGTGCCCACACACACACACACACACTTACAATGAAATATGAAGTATGTTAGTTGTAATTGTGTTTGTGTGTTGTGCCCCATGAGTTATGTGCTCATTTGCATATTTATCGTTTTGTACATCTTTTGTTTTATTCAATTGTTATTAATGCTTTTTGGTGAAAGTGTTTAGCTTTAACGCTTCGTATGTGTACACACAAAGACATCAACATCTACATACACACACACATGCATACAATACTTGTATCATAAATATAAATGCACATAATTACAATAGAATTAAATGCAATCTAATTATAAATAATTCAATAGATTGTTGCAATTGAAATGCATTTCACGCACATCTGCCGTGGCAACATCTTCAAGTTTTATGTGATGTCATTTATGTTATGTACTAGTATTCTATTTACTGATAACGGTATGTCTTTGCGGTTACTAAGGTCAATTATTATGATTTGCTATCAACTCGAATTTAATTGTGCTTTTTGATTGGGTTTTGGCTCTTCAATATATAATATATAAATATCTCTATGCATAATACACTTATCTCTATCACTATTCACATATGTATTTTCTCAATTAAATTTTGCTTCGACATTAATTTACTGTGGATTGTTCTCTTTTACCCTCATTTCTTTTGGTTCATGCTACCTACTACTACTACACAAATCATCACATCTAAATATATATTCTATATATAAATATATTTATTGAAAGCAGTATGGACGAACTTTATATAATTTTAGAAATGTAAGACTTCAAGTTTTTGAAATTTTTTTTGTATTACATATATAATCATAAAATGAAAAGTCTGAACTTATAGCAATTAGACAATAATCTTAACTCAGTATTAAATACATATGTATATATATATGATGAAGTTATAGAGTAGATTTTATCTCAAATTTATTAGTACTCCGTAATAAGTCCCAACAAATATTGAAAATTTTTTTAAAAGTTTTTGTATTAAATTTTTTTGTTTGCTTAAAATGTAAGCTTGAAATCTCTTCTAAAACGGTTCATGAAAAAAATTGGAGTAAGTGGTTGTGAAGGCACTGCTTGAACGAATATAAAGCCAGGTTCTTTCGACCACGTATGACGATAGGAACATCCTAGAAGGTCGATACTCTAACCTATATAGTAGCCGAATATTGTTTATATAACGAATAGTAAAAAGAAATCCATCATTTTTATACTCTCGCAACCTGTTGCACAGAGTATAATAGTTTTGTTCACCTAACGGTTGTTTGTGTCAACAAGCAATATAAGAGTTAGATATGGGGTTATATATACATAAATGATCAGAATGACGAGTAGATTTGAAATCCGGATGTCTGTCCGTCCGTCTGTCCATGCAAGCGATAACTTGAGTAAAAATTAAGATATCTTAATGAAACTTGGAACATATGTTCCTTGGCACCCTGAGGAGGTTTGCTTTCGAAAATGGGCAAAATCGGTCCACTGCCACGCCCACAAAATGGCGGAAACCGAAAACCTATACAGTGTCATAACTAAGCCATAAATAAAGTTATGAAAATGAAATTTGAAACATAGGATCCCATTAGGGAGGGGCACATTTGGATGTAATTTTTTTGGAAAAGTGGGCGTGACCCCAAATAGGTTTTTAGTATATAACTCGCAAACCAATAAAGCTATATAAACCAAACTTTCTGCAGTCGTTTATTTTAGCCATTTCCTTATACAGTCCAAAAATGAAATGAAATCGGATAATAACCACGCCCACCTCCCATACAAAGGTTAGGTTGAAAATTACTAAAAGTGCGTTAACTCACTAACGAAAAACGTCAGAAACACCAAATTTTACATAAGAAATGGCAGAAGGAAGATGCACTGAGATTTTTTTACAAAATGGAAAATGTGCGTGGCGTCGCTCACTTATGGATCAAAAACCATATCTCAGGAACTACTAAACAGATTTCAATGAAATTCGGTATATAACACTTTCTTGACACCCTGATGACACGTGTGAAATTGGTTCACAACCACGACAACTTCCCATGTAACTCGTTTTTGAATTTCATCTTATTCCTTCACTTTATAATATATACATTAGGAACCAATGAAGATAGCGATATAGAACTTTACACAAACACTGTATATGATCTGTTGCATCACTTGTGAAAAAATTGTCAAAATCGAACCATGACTTTTCAAGGCCCCTGATATCGAACATGAAGAACTGCCTAAGGGTAATTTTTCCCCGAAAATATACTTAGGTAAATCCCTCAGATATTTTAATGTAATTCATTCCCTCTGAATTTTTTTCTTATAACAGTTTCTCTCTGTACCTGAAATGGTAAAAATCGGGTCATAACTTCCCCCAGATCCCATATACCTAATTATAAGTAATATTAAAATTAAGTGAGCGTATAGTCTTCGATACATTGTATCTTGGTGGTGAAAACGAGCGAAATCGGTTTAGGAATTACCTCAGTCCCCATATACTATTTATGATGATTTTCGTTATTCTATTGAACTTTATACCGAATATATAGGTGGAATTGTGTTACCTTTATAAAATTACATCAATAAATTGCGAGAGTATAAAATGTTCGGTTACACCCGAACTTAGCCCTTCCTTACTTGTTTTATCGATATTTTCGTCAATTGGTCTTCTAGAGCGTGGTTGATTTTTATATTAAAGCCATCTATGGGGGAAAATTATGAAATTTTTTAATACATGGTGTGTTCAAAAAATAACGGGAATTGTAAAATTGAAAATTTCACTAAAAATTTCAACTATATTCTTAGCTTACTTTGTCTGTAGCACCCGCTAAGGTTATACTATTTCCAAAAATAAAGAGAATCTTTAAGGAAAGTCGTTTTACAAGCATACAAGAAATCGCTGAAAGAGCTAAATGCTATCCCAAAAATCGAGTTTGAGAAGTGTATGGAACTGGGAACTATTTTAAAATCAACAACATTAATATATATGAATGACTAAACGATTTTTTCTTCAAAAAACCAAAAATTCCCTTTATTTTTGAACACACTTCCTAGAGAAAACAACAAAAGAAGAATCGTTTCTTTTTTTTTTTTTTCAAAAAACCAAAAATTCCCGTTATTTTTTTAAAACACTTCATAGAGAAAACTATGACAATAATAATCCTAAACCTAATATAAAAATGGAATAAAATAATAAAATTAATCATATTAAATCCAATAAAAAATTTATACATTTTGGTAGACTAAGACACGACGAAGATTCGACGGTTTATTGAAAAACAAAAATCAATTGTGAAATCCAAATAAACATTTGCAACAACGAGTACTTCAAGTATATAAATTACGACTATTTACCGTAAACTGCCTTTGGCTACAGCTTGACCACTGCATACTCGCATCAAATTGCAGCAGTCAGCTGCATTACCATCCTTTCAATTGTTACACACAAAAAAAAAAGAAAACAACAAATACGAAGAAAGCTGACTGTAGCATCGTTGTAAACAAGTCATTTTTTTCGCTAAATGTACTCAGCGCCCTCTTTTGTTTTGCGCTTGTTGTGCACACGCTGCAGCTCTCGCATGTTTTCACCGTTGCTAACACCGCCGGTTGCTGCTGCTGCTGTTGTTGTTTACAAAGGTAACTTTATGCCATAAGAGACAAAGTAATTTAATATTTTGCCGTTGGCCAAACGCACTCGCACTCGCAGCGCACACGTAGCATACACCACCACTACCAAGCATCGCTCGCTCTCAACAATCAGCATAAACAAGAATTTCATTATGCTGTCTTATCCTTAGCTGGTGCGCATTTATATTATGGTACGTCGCTCAGAGGTGAGATGGGTTACACAATACTTGAGAAAATAGCTGGCGTGAACTCACATACATGCGTTCGAATACTGCTAACAATAAATTGTTGAGTGTAAGATACTCTTCTAAGAGTGAATATGGAATATGAAAAATTACTGGCGGAATGGACCATGAAGTGCTCTATGTATGGTGTTATCTAATATTCAAGTACTAGTTTAAATATTAAGCTACATTGTGAGTTGATTTGATATTGCGGCTTATAAACATAATTCTGAACATTATTTCTGAAAAATTCGTAATGACATTTCATGTTCTCAAATTTGATTTCAAAATCATGGGCAACAATCCTAAAAGTCCTTCAATATCCTTTTATAATTAAATTTAAAGTTTCTTTGTTTATTTTCGCATTATTGCATTAACATTTTGTTATGCTGCTTTTGAGATTCCAATTACTTCTATGCCAATATACTACTTTTTAGAAAACTGTTTTTCAATTTAATAAATTAAAATTTTTATAATTTATTAAAGACTACAATGGAGTTTCCAAATTACTATTTTTTTTCGAAACAGTGGAATACGATATGCATGTACATCAGCTCCCACTCTAAAGTTAAAACTATGCCACATGGCGTATGAGTAACTTTTTTATATTTTTTGATAAAGGTATAAAACCAACGCAAAAAATTAGATAAAGTCAATATTTTAACTGCTGAAATTCTTAATGACATAATTGAATGAGACACATTTACATATAATTTCTGAAAATAATCGTAATAAAATTTCAAAATCCCAAATTTGGTTTCAAAATCATATTCAAAACCCCAAAAAATCCTCCAATATCTTGTTCTACTAAAATTTAAAGTGTCTTATTTTACTTTCGAATTATTGAATTCAAATTTTGATATGCTGCTTTTGCATTTCCAATTACTTCTATTTAATCTCCTAGCAGTATAGTACTTTTTAGAGGCGAGGTACCTATAGAAAACTTTTTTTTTTAATTTATGAAAATTCAATAAAGACAAAAATAAATCACTATTATTTTGCGAAAAAGTGGAATTTAGTATACCACTTGCGTCCAAAAATATTGGTACCACAGCTCCGTATAATAATTTGTGACATGGCGTATGAGTAACTATTTTATTCCTTCGATAAATGTATAAAACAATCGAAAATAAAATAAATATTTCAAGAGCTAAACTTCTCAATATGATAATTTCAACAGAAAATATAAAATTTTTAAATCCCTACATTTGGTTTCAAAATCATATTCAAAACCCCAAAAAATCCTCCAATATCCTGTTCTACTAAAATTTAAAGTTTCTTAGTTTATTTTCACATTACTGAATTCTTATTTTGTTAAGCTGCTTTTGAAATTCCAATTACTTCTATTTAATCTTCTAGCAATATAATAAAAAGTGTATGACAGGGCGTATGAGTAACTTTTTTTTAGTACTTTGACAACGGTATTAACCAATGGAAAATCAATATTTCAAAAGCCGAAAATCTCTTTGATAATCCATCAAATTTGCACCATTCTTAAATTTTTGCTATCAAAATAAAATCACCCTGCTTCCGGGATCTTATAAATATATCAATATATTTTTAAGAGGAGTTGGGAGGTTTTATGGTATACGCAATTGTAAGGAAAATGATTTCTAGAAAATATGGCTGTTATTCATAATTCATCGAATACTCATCCAAGATGTAAGTTAAAAACTCAAGAGTAAACTTCCGATAAACCCACAATTTATATACTCTTTAATTTTGCATTTTGAATGTCAGCATAATTGCTTTCCTAATGCAAATGTATCCTTATAAATTCTATGGATTTAAGCAACTACGGTCATTCAACCTAAGCTGCTCAGTTATCTTGCGCTACACTTAATACTTTGAAATGTTTCCTTTGTAAATAATATGAAAGCGCCAACGCTACTTTTCTTATTTACTACACGGCAGTGAATTAATCTTCGCCGGCGTAAAAGCACGCGGAAGCTAAATGTTTGCAATTTAATACACTCTATCGAAAACTGAAGCCACGTTTCCTTTCCCAAAGGCACAATTAAATTCGAGTTAAATTGAAATTTGGAAGAAAATCAATTTCTTTGCATTTTGTATCTTCTTTTTTTTTACTTTTGTTGTTTTTGTTGTATAACTCCAACACTTGTTTACACTTACTTACACTTTACTGGTATAAACTCTTTCTGTTTTACAAACACTTATTTGCACACCTTATTCCCACGGCATTTTAACTCTTACCACACTTTATTTCCTTCCCGTTTTCCAGGAATCCACTTGAAGAAATTGAAGCAGTATTTAAAAGCTAATCCTATATTACGTTTACATTATTATTATTACAAACACTTGTTTTATAACTAATAGACACCAACACACACACATACAACTATAATGTTTTATAATAACTAAACTAATGCTAATACGACTAAGACGAAGATGTGGCGGGAGGAGGAGATGTAAAACTTTTTTATACAAAAAAAAAAAAACAAAAACAAAAAATATCTAAATTTATTTATAAAATATGAAACTAAATTCGAATATTATTAATTCGAAAATTTTATCTTTTTTAGACCTTTATCTATTTTTATATACACTTGTGAAGATATTATAATTACTAACTTATAAAAAAAATACTTAGCGACTACTTGAGAGTATTCTAAAATGCAGCTAATAATCACAGCACACACACACACACATGTATTGTATTTATATGTACGCAAATGGAATGGTTAAGGAATGTTAAATTTACTGTTATCACACTTTAATAATAATTAAAAAAAAAATATTAATAATAATAATATTGTATTGTATTGTACTGTACTGACACACGTACCCATACACATAACTGTATTTGTACGTTTCGATTAATTTTATTTATATGTAACTGTTAAATTAGAATTTAAGCACGCGACACAAGCGGAGTTGAGCAGCGCACTAAATTCACAGTTATACATACATACAGATGTACATATATATTTATTTATATATACGCATATGTATTTATGGCTGCTGAGAGTTCCACGCTGTTGATTGATCGCCGCTCATTTGATTGATTAACTGTTTGATTGATTGTCAAATTCGCATTTGAGTTTTTGCATTTCGCCTTGCATTCACTTACGCTCCGCGTTTTTTTTTGTGCAAATCCGCCAATTGTTTGCTAAGTTTAAATGCACTTGCACAGTTAATTTGAAAACGCGTGCGAAATGTTAACAACACACAGTCCATACATCATACAATGTTTAGCTTTAAGTTAATTTATTTCATTATGTTACACACCTACAATTATGCATTGTCCTACACATTAAGCTTATTATTATTATTATATTATAAAACGTAACTAATTTGTTGGAAAAAAAGGAATAAATAAATGATTACAAACTATTTCATGCGCTTTAGTTCATTTTCGGGTATTTCGTATTTCATTTGGTGAAGGATTCTTTAATAATTTAATAACAAATTTTTTTATGGATTTGGTGAAGGTTATGTTGAATCATTTATGTAGGCGTTATGTAAATTGAAAATGGGATTTTTTTGGTCTGTTTCTATGTAATCAGTAAATATTTGAAAGAAAATAGCGCAGCATAAGTTTAATTAGGTTAGGTTCACTCGAGAAAAAATACTTTTTGCACTTATTAAAAGGTTTGAGGCTTTATATATTAAAGTTTTGACTGCTGACACTGTCAAATTAGAATGGAAAATCCATGGAAATGAATTAAAAGAAAATTTATAATTTATTTATTTACCATTGGAAAGATTAATTTGTTATATTCCCTGCTCCCAATTAGGATTATTTTAAGGGGACCTTTTTTTCTTAATTTCAAATTTTGACGATTTTCAATGGCCCAATGGTAAATGAACATAAATTATTTTTTAGGTTTGTAACTTTCCATACATTTATTTGAAGGCTTAAAAAAGAAGAAAAAATTTTAAATTTTTGTTGTTGCTGTTTTTTGTGATACCAAAGCCCTTCTTTTTCGCGGGCTATGTGATTACTGGAACATACAAAAAAATTCTAACGGGTTCTGGTTTAAACTAGGATTATTAATTTCGCACAAAAATTAACAAAATGGCGGACCTTTGAAATTTTTTGTTTGAAAAGCGCCTTTTTTCAGCCACAAATCAAGTTAAAAAATAAAGAAGATCTTCACCGATTTGATTTATCCTAGTTCAAACCAAATCTATATATGTATAGAATAACGTATTAAAATTTGGAACCGATTTGATTAAAAGGGTTTTGAGTAACCTCATGCACCAGTCGAAAAAACACTGTTTCGAGAAAAACACGTTTAAAGTTTTGAGAAGCAAATTCGTTGGTATAAAATCGACCTACGTTCAAACAGCCATATCCATATAAAATTCCTTCCGTTTCTTCATAGGTGGATTTGTTTCGGTTCGTTGGTCTCGTAACAAAATATGCCGAATGGGAACCTATGAAGGGACAGGGGCACTAATGAGAACTAGGTACCTGCGAGGTGGCCAATGAGTGCGCGCTCAGCCGTCGCCTGACGATTCCATCATAAATCGGCTATATCTTCAAGAGTTTTTGAAATTTTCACTTGAAATTTTAAAGGAAAATTCTTGAACAGGGTAGAATTAAATTAAAATTAATTTTTTTTAAATCGATTTTTTGAAACCGAGAATGGGGGAGGGTCCCCTTATGTAAATAAAAGCATTCTTTCAGATTATCTATAAAAATGTTATAGGCCTCGGTCAATGTGCTTTAGTTCCTTCAGCAAATTTTCTGTTGTGGTCTCTTCGGACATTATCGGACAATTAAGAAAATAAAACAGTTAGGTGACTTAAGGTGATCCCTTACTTTTAAATAGTTGGATGAAATATCAATTTCCGTTCTCTTCTCCGACCGTTACGTGCAAATCCACGTTTACGTCCATAAGAGGGAGGGACCTAAAGCCTGTTCCTCAATTTCACTGACCAATTTTTTAAATGTAAATAAATAGCTTTCAATTTTATAGTATTTTCGCACAGGAGGAAATTTTACATATTTTTTTAGTGTTATTGATGTAATAACAACCAGCTTATGAAACGTACTAACTCCTTATAAACAGCAAAAACAAAAATGCAAATAACAGCTGTTCATTAATAGAGTGAACGGCTATACGAAAGGCAAACACAGGTTTCTCAATTATAATATTAATATATTAAATTAATTTGGCTGTGCGAAAAGGCTATTCGATTAAATGTTATATGTCTTTCAAATTACGGACAAACGTCAAGGAAGTTGTAGCAAACTTGTTCTCTCTTTTATATGTAAAGTCGACGGAAAAGGCTTTAAATTTGTTTGCCAAAAATTGTCATTAAAATCACAGAAAAATAATTGGGATAGTTTTCAAAACTTCTGTTTAACAAACTTTACAAAAAAACCAAAAGCTGGTTCCCACGAAATATTGTCGATTAGTCTTTCATTGTTTCATCCTATACTAGTTTTGGAGCATTTTACTCAAGTGCTCTACATAATTTGGTCTTTTTAAGCAAAAATATTATTAAACTTAAAATAAGAATTTAAAGCTTTATTTTAAAAACTTTTCGAGACATTAGTTAACAATTTATTTGAGAAAAATGTTCATCCTTTTCTCTCCACACTGTTATGACTTTTGATATTTATTGAAATACTTATATACTACAAGTATGCACATATTTACTGCATTCCACGCGCGCTCAAATTAAACTTACAAATTTTCTATGACACATGACATGACAGCAATTACAAGAATTTTTACTACAACGCTCCCATTTCATGCTACTATTCGTAATAAACTTCGAAACACAGCAACGCAGTGCATTTGCAATTGACTTCTGACTGCTGTGCACCCACGAGAGAGTAAGCGAGAGTGAGCGAGTGAGAAAGCGAGTAAGCGCGAAAGTGGCAAAAGTTAGTCAAAAGTTTATGCAGAGCATTAAAAATTAATTTTACATAGACGCGAAATATGCGTATGCTGAAGAAAAACGACACATAACAGAGTTGCAATGGGGGAAAAAACGAAAAACGCCAGCGGCGCTTTTTAAATAAAATTTCACACTTTAGTGTACTTGTACCAAGTAGAAATGTCGGAAAGCGCGTATGAAGTATATTAGCGATATATTTTGTAGAGTTGTTGTAGTACAGTAGCGCCAAGTGTGGGTGTCACAGGGAGCTATGGTAACAAAAGGAAATGCTGTGCAATAAAATTGTATGAAGAGAGGGTTATATAGTGAGCGCTTGGCATGTCAGCGATAAAATTAGAAAACTTGTCTCTGCTCAAAGGGTTAGTAATATTAAGAGTTGAGCAGCATATGCGTTTAATAAATATGGTGTCATATTGCTGGAAGTGAAGTGAGTTGAAGCAATTAAGCGTGTTAAGCTTAAGAAATATAGTGTTTTAATTTTTTTGTTGTAATTATGTAACTAAATTGTGTTAGTGTATGATCAAATGTAAGGAATGCGACCCTAAAAGCCCCAAAATACACGTGATTGCATAAAAATAATAAAAACAACAAACTCACACTCATCGAATAACTCACCCAACCATCATTGATTGTGACTAACAACATGAAATCATGCACTTAGTTGAAAAATAAAAATTAAAAACAAAAATAACAAAAACAACTAGCTTTAATAGCATATGCCTTAGCTGACTGCATTTGTAATAATTTAAACTAAGAAATGCAATCAAAAAATAACACAGTGTTCCCATCAATTACTTGCATTCCATTCATCCATGCCAAATTAATGTGCACAGCAAACGCAAACGCAAGCAAATGCAAATAATACAATATCTCTGTATGTCTGTATGTAACTGTACGTAAATTTCGTAAAATTTGTTCTAATTTCTTGCAAACATTCTCACACGAATTCAATAAAATTCCAAATTAAAAAGTAATGCCGATTGCACCACAATAACAACGATAACAAGGATCGAATCATCGACACCAACACCAACAACACCATCAACGGCACCACAAACACCACAGTCACAAGCGGAGGCATTAGCGGAGCTCGACGAAGCGACAGCACCGCAAGCACTACGACTCAAGTTCGAAAAACCGAAGAAATCGAAAAAGACAAATGCGAAATCGAAATCGAAGGCGGCAGCACGAAGTGTGAGCACAACGCCTACAGATGAAGATGTAGCTACTGGGCTTGTCGCACACCGAAAAGCGCCACCACCGCCGACGACACCGACACAACTGACACCAGCCAACACACAGCCGCCCACACAGTTAGCCGCCGAGTGGGCGAGCACACAAACAACGCAGTTGGCCGCATTCAAATCGCCGGCACTAGTTAAGTCCTTGACAGAATCAGCACCTAGCTTTGTAACAACTACAAAAACAACGAAAATAGTAACACCAACAGTAACAATAGCGCAGTCGTTTAAACCTCAAGTAGATTCCGCACTTGCACTGTCTGTAGCAACAACAACAATAGCACCCGCTCCCGCACCACGCGTCACACCACAACAACAGCAACAACTAAGTAGCACTGTAGCGCAATTTGTGGATATCGAACGCCAGCACGCTGATGTCACAAGCGATTACAATGAAGCCGAAGATACGGCAAGTAGCATTGAGAGTGTTATTGCTGCGCCACCATTAGCCACTTTATCGACGAGCACGACGCCGAGTCGCACAGCCAACCAACAGAAGCCATCACTGTTGCCGAAACCTAAAGTAAAAGTTGTGCTGCCACCTGCATTGTTATTACAACAACAGCAACAACAAGACGAAGAAGAGTCTCACCACGACACATCACCGACCACACCATCCAGTCGCATACCGATACGCACGGCAAATGCGGAGCGGCGCGCTCTGAGGGCAGCAGCCGCTGCTGTTGGTGGAGCTCAGTTGGATGAATCTACTACTTCCGTTGTGGTTGAGGCGCGGTCATCTGATGTGGTTCAACGCGAGCAGTCACCGCCGTCTAATGTGCCGATGAGCAAAGCAATGATTAAGTAAGTTTGGGTCCGATTTGTGGGTACAAATCAGGTATGCAAAGGAAGTTATAGTAGTTTCGTGAAGTTCGATATTATAGATGGAAGATAGGTTTTTGTGAAGTTAAACCCCAAGTGAATTTGGTCGAACACCAAAGGGAATTATGTGAGTTAATGACGGGTTTATGAGAAGTCTGTTTCTTCCTCTTAGTGAAGTAGATATTTTATAGTTCTTATAGCTGATAATCATTAGGTTAGGTTCAAAGATGTCGCGATGGATTCCAGTGGGACAGCTAAAGGCGCCCGTCCATCGTGATTCTAAAAGACTTCCGAGTATTTATCGTAAGGAAGACTCTTATATAGAAGAGAAAATTCAAAATGTCAGACCAATATGAATATATTTTGAAAATGTCTCCACCATATTGGTTCGCCATTTTGGATTTTTGAAAAGTTACGTCAAATTAGTAATTAGCGAACCCGAAAACCATCGACTAAAGAGTTTCAAGCGAATTCGATGTTCGCTATATAGGTTTTTAGGATTATGTTAAAACTCTGATCTTATGGGGTTGCATGGACTTCGGATTCAGTTTCAACGGCACGAAAAACATTCGTTAGATGAATTTTAATGTATGGTTTCAAAAATATAAAATTTATAAAAATTGGTTTAAATTTGATATTATAAAATAAATTTAAAGGCAATTTGCTAATTGACTAAATTAAGTTTTTGTTGAAACAATTAAGATGAACGGTAAATTATGTAAATATGTATCAAATTAAGTGAATCTCTCGAGAGCAATACCATTTCATGCACGATATTTTCTGTTGTATATGTATATAATTTTATGAGTCAACACTTAGAGTTTAAGCCGTTTCCATAGATCATAATGATTCAAACCACACATTTTTCACATATTGTACAACTTCAGCGCAGGTAAATACAATTACATACATAATTATATGTTTTATCAGTTCTTAAATAAAGCACGCGTCTCACCGACAAACACCAATTTCAAGCTCTGTTGTAAAGCGTTCCCTATACTTTTGTTAAATATACCCTGAACGCAAATATTATTTTTGTAATTTTATATATTTTATCCACTTGTAAGTAAATATTTGGTTGCGGTGTTTTGTATTTATTAGCTATATAGTCATATTTATATTTATATTTTTTAAATTTAAATTTTAGGTTAATTTCTTTACGTAACTTCTCCGTATTTAGGTATCTTACTTTCCCTTCCTTTTGTGTAGCAAGGTTTGGTTTTTATCCCCGGCTTCCCTTTTTTATTTCCTCGACAAGTATTTTTCAAAACCTTTTACTTTCACATCCTCTTTTTTTGAAAATATTAATTGGTTTTACGTATTTTTCCTCCCTGCAGTGCTGAGAAACGCGCGTCTTGGCGTGCTGCTCGCTTGCGCTCCTTGGAACAGGGCGCTCAGGAGGCGCAAAGTGTCATCAAGAATATGAATAAAATAGCGGATGATCTACTGACGACACCCGCGACCACAGAGGTTTGTATGCACAGTTACGATTTGTTAAATTTTAAACATTATAATCCAGAAATACCGCATAATAATCATTATTGAATTGAATAAAAGCTACTTAAAAGTTCCCCAAACCACCCGCAGTCTAATGGAAAGCTAATATACATCTCGTAACAGTTTTGCTTGAACTAATTACATAACGGTTTGTTACCAATTGTCGTAACCTAAAATGCATAAAATACATACTTACATATACGCCAAGTGACTTAAAATTACGGTGCTTGTGTTTTTTGCATTACTACTTGCCTAATATAACTGCATATTCAATATATATATACTTTAATTGTTTAATGACTAACTCTCTCTCTCTCTCAAACTGAAGACTAATTCAAACCTAAATTTGGATAACTTTTAAAATTTCACTAATTCAAAATACAGAAATGATTTGTGATCAAGAGTCAAGTTATAAATACTTCTAAAATAGGTCTATGGTATTGTTCTATGGCCTAATGTTTGCCTGAAGAAACATTTACACCCTTTTAACCTTTAATGGAATCCTTAATATATAGCTAGTCAGTAGATTTCTCGCATTAAATATAATCTCATCTACTTAATAAATGCTTTTTGCAACGTCCTTTCAATATTTGAGGTTAAACCTGAACTAATCTTTAGATTACTTTGAAAAGCTCCATAAATTATATTCGGATTTTTATATATCTCGAAAATATTTTGAATAGGGACCATAGAGACCATAAATATAGGAGATCGTTCAAAACTTGTATATTCATATACCCTTCACTTCTTAAACTATAGCAGATTAGCTTAGGAGACTAGCGAACTTATATTACTCAAACGGACTATAATAATCAAGTGAAGATAAAATAACTAGCGATTATCCCCAATCTCATACTGAATTTAACTGAATAATTGAGTTTTAATAAATGTCTTGAAGTGGTGAACCAAAGATTTCTGCATAAAAATATACATCACATTTAACCACTTCATTTCTTCGCCAATTTAAACCCATACATTTTGGCACACATACGGTGAAATTCATTTGCTAATCACAATTTCCATTATCATTATTTTTTTCTCTCACATATCTATTTGTAGCAGACTAAAAAGATTGTTTTTCCAAAAATCGCAATTAAATCGAGCGATGGTCCGGTTATAGTACGTGAACGTGAAAAGATACTCGATGAAAAAATTGTGCGGCGTACCGAAGAGGTGCCGTGTCCGTTAACGGGGCGTCCGCAATTGCGAACTGTTGAGTACATTGAGAAAACCATCGAAACCGAGGTTAGCCTAGCAAATATCCAGTCTATTGGATTTGTATAAATTGAAATAAAATTGGTGGCGATTTTAATTAAACGATAGTATTTAGTCAAGAAAACACGCATCACGTTCTTACTTCTTACAATATATTCACACGTTAGATACGTTAGTTTTTTTTTATTTTGACACTTCTACGTTAATTGACATTTGTAACCGTTATTTTCGCGTGTTTTATTGTAATAGCGCAAATAAACAGTTGTCATTTTCATATATAACTCGTACTCGTATACTCAGAGGGAAGGCGCATTTGTAGTGTTGTTTGCATAATATTTTGTTGGCTTAGTCTTAATACAGTACTAGTATATTGAATTGCATTTCTGCACAATTTATTTGTAAATTCATACACATTTTGTTTGTATTTGTACACATTTTGCACTAACTGTATTTTTGTAGAAACAATTTTGGCTACAGGGTGCCTCAAAATGTCGTGATAATATAAATAAATGCTGTAGTTAAAGGATTAGCTTATGCACCAGCACTTTCTTAAAATATTCACACCATAATTTTATATAGTTACACCTTTTAGATACAGTAATCCCCGCTTAAGTGCCCGTTCTTAACATGCAAGGCTTTTGAGACACTTAAGCGGGAAAGACACTTAAATGAATCTTTTAGAATGAAATTAACTTTTATTTCATATTAATAACAAAAATAAGCGGAAAAGGCACTTAAAGGGGGGAAGTACTTAAGCGGAGATCACTTTAATACCAAAATTTTAAATAATAGATAATATGAAGTTTTAAACGTACTCGCATAAACAGTTTAATACCAAGTTGTTCGACGGTCCTACTGAAAACAATTTGACTATTAATATTTCTCCTGAAATGTTTACGTTGGGTTAGGTCCTCCTTTACGAAAACCTCACTTAGACAGCATCGACTGTCCTTGTGACTCGCAAATACTCCTGACGGATCAGCAAGAATCTTAGGATTTGACAAAGCGCATGGACTTTGTTATAAACTTCTTAAGTAAAGTTCTTAACTAAAGGCTAATGTCGGTTCTAGTCACTCCGCTGGGTTCGCCGAAGGTGTGCCTATCGAGGCCATATGTGCCCTCTTCGCCTTCCTCTAAGTAGCTTTGACAACTAGCGACTGGCTTGATCCCTAACCTCACCATATGGGTGCCTATTGGACAGTGACCAGTAAGCACACCAATGATTGCGGCTCGATGAGCCTCTCTAAGCGACTGCAGTTGGAAGGATCGTTTTCTGTCCATAGGCCATAAAGACCTCGCTACTGCACATGTGGGCACTCGAAGTCAGTGCATCCAGCGCTCTAGCGCAAGTTGACCACGGACTACCCAACCGCTTCCACTCCGACGTCAGTTCGAAGCTACTAATAAAGCGCTAGCTTAGAGCGTACTGTCGAGGTATTCGACGTTGAGTTGCCGGTGTGCCAAATAAAATAAGATGATTAGTGTTTAATATAAATGTAATTTAGTGTATTTGGGTGTATGGGGTATATGCTAATACAATTTATGTAGATTAGTTTACAAACGAGTGTGTGTGTGTGTTTGTTATATAAATGAGTGGGTTTGAATGTTAGATCATACAATTTTCAATTAGGGATTAATTATAAACAATAGTTATAAAAATAACCTTTGATTTGGGTGGGTAATCCCGCGATGAATTGATGATCCTGTGTTATGTTGGGTTGATCCGGTGTTGGCGCCTTTTCGTCCGTCCGTGTGTTTTTCTTCCTCCTTCTTGGGTTGTTCTTCTCTATTGTTGTGTATATTCGTGGGTTATGTTGGCGCTGTTGTGCATTATTGCATTGTCCTTTAATTCGTATTTAGACGAGTTTATAGGACAATGCAGGGTTGTGTTCATCTGGCATGAACATCCCGGCCGCCTTGAAGGGTCTGCGAATAAAAATTATTAGTTAAGGGTCTTGATATGGGTTAAAGAGTAATGTTGAAATGGGTGTAGTTTTTTCTTTGGGTCGAAGCGTCGTATTCTCCCTGGAGGTACTTTCTTCGGGTTAAAATATTTAGCTTCGTGTGAGTCGTTTTGTTATATCCAACGTTGTGTATGGGCCTTTTGATTTTATGTGCATTGGAATATCCTCGTTGGGGCACAAGGGTTGTGCGTAAGCATGAGGGCTTCCAATGGTAGAGTCCGTCCCAAGGTAATTGCGATACTGGGTAATGTTTATTTGGTGTAGGGTCGCATCCTATAGATTTGCCAGAATAACGGCTCCGCTTTGTTTTTGGGTCATTGTGTGGGGTCATTTTATTAAAGAATGACATTACCGTGGGTGAGATGGGTATTTCGGGAGTGGGTCCAGACAGAATCCAGCCGAATTCTGTTTCTTGGGCTAGTAGTGTCCCAAAAACATTTCTTTGTACTCCTCTGAGTACAATTCGTGGGTACAAATCACTTCCAATTATAATGTCCACGGGTCTGGGTTTATAGAAGTAAGGGTCCGCTAAACTAAAACCGAATTTTGCATTGACAATTGTTGAGTCGAGTGGGTAATTGGGTAAATTGTCGGTTAAAGTTTTTAAGATGAGTGCGTGGGTTGTTATTTGAAATTCTTTGTTAGTTGGTGATCGAAGGGTGAGTTGACAAGTTTTGGTAACTGTTGCGGATACTGTATTGTTCAATCCAATCACTTGCGCATTTCTATGGGTTGTGGGTATGTCCAATCTTCTTTGGAAATTTTCAGTAATTACTGTGGCCTCTGATCCCGAGTCTATGAGTGCTCTGGCTGTGTATAATTTCCCTTTGTGATACACTTGCACTATAGCAGTACCTAATAAAATCTGCTTCCTATTTGAGTTGAGTGGGTCTTGGGTTCTATTTTGAGTGGACTGTAATAGGGTTGTGTAGGCTTGCGGATTTGTATTGAGATTGTGGGCCTGGGAGGTACTGTTTGGGTTTGAATCAAGAGCCGGGTTTGAGGCTCTTGGTCCTTGCGGGGGGGAATGTGATCTGGGTGTGATCTCTCTATGCAGAAGAGTGTGATGTTTCCCTCTGCATATTCTGCAAAAGTATTTGCTCTTGCAATCTTTGAAATTGTGCGATAATGCGAGGCAATTATAGCAGTATCCATTATTTTTTACGGTGGATACTCGGGTCTCAACATTCATCTGTAAAAATTGTGGGCATTCCCGAATAGAATGTTGTGCTCTACATAATTTGCAACTTTCGATGTCTAGAGCTTGTTTTGAGAAGCTGCTGCCTCTTTTAGGGTTTTCAGTTGAGTGTAGGAAATGTAGGGTCGAAATTCCAGAGACGTTTGGGTGAAAGCTATTAAATTTCCTGTCCTTTCTGTAGGGTCCACTGTTGGATGGGGTAACTGGAGCGGGGTCAATCAGGTTTTCTACTGCTTCCATAGATTTATGTTTATGGGTGAGAAACGCATCGAATATTTTCCATGATGGTATTTCAGAGTTGTCTTCGAGGGTGTCTTCAAATTGATGAAGTAGGGTCTTGGGTAGTTTCAATCCGCATAAGAATATTAAAATGGGGTCCCAACTACTAGTGTCTATGTACACATTATGCAGATTCGTAAGACAATTGTTGATGGTCCTCTGGAGGTGTTTAATCGCGCTTGCATTTTCTTGGGTTGCGTGGGGTAAATTGAATAAAACTTTTAATTGCGCGTTGACCTGAACTCGTTTGTTTTCGTATTGTAATACGAGGTCCCTCCAGGCCATCACGAAACCATCATTTGTTAAAGGGGCGTTTTTGACTATGTCTCTTGCTTCTCCTCGGGTTTTTTGAACAAGATGAAATAGTCTCTCCACGTTGCTAATTTTTGGGTTGTGTATATATACAGCGGTGAACACGTCTCTGAAAGAGGGCCATGTTTCGAAATCGCCATAAAATATATCCGTGTCACACGGGGGCAGCTGCATAGAGGGTCTCGTGTCCATCGACGAGTTTTCTTCTGCAGCGGGTTCCTTTGATAGGATTGGGGTCTTGAGATCATCAATATTTTTGTTTATTGATCCCAAACATTTTAGATATGATTTATGTCCTTTTCTAAATTGTTCTTTGACTTTAGCGAAGTCAATAGTTTCGGGTTTGTGTGGGGCTCTGCGAAAAGCTTCGTACGACTTATTTGCCTTGTCGTAAATTGCATTCAGTTCAACTCTTTTTATTTCCAGAGTATGGACTGACTCATCTTCGGGTAGGGTGTCGTAATGTTCCTCAATGTATTCGAACAAATCGGACATACAAAATTTAAAATCCTCCATTTTCAATAAAAGTGAGTTTATTTATTCAAAGAGTCGGGTCGGAGCTTTAAAAACTATTAACTTTTAAAACTTGAGTAAAACAAATTTGGAATCTGAGTTATATTTCTTTATTTGAATAGAAAAAAAAAAATAAATTCCGAAATTTGACGAGTAAATATCTTTGGTTTGTTTTGTCCTCTGGGTGGTTAGAGGGTTAATTTTTAAAATATTTTTTTCTTTGTGTCTGTATGTACACAATATTTGAGTTTGGGTCGCGAAAATTTTTAAGTTCCGATGAACAAAAAATTTCCTAATGGGTCTTTGCTAATTTTTCCTACCGGGTATTTTGGCTGCAGTGCAGTTTGTTCTGCTTGCACTAGCAATGCTCTGAGCAGAGCAGGTAATGCAAATAAGTATATACGTGTATGTATGTATATTTTTTGAGAGGAGAGCTCTCGGAAAATATGTTAGTAAATATGTATATTCGTGTACGTATTATACAAAGCGCAAAGCGAAATATGGTAAAAACGAATTTGCAAATATTTTGTATTTAATACGCGTTAAATGCAATATTTGCCTTTTTACACTTCTATTCCGTTTCGCACTTGTAAATTATATTTAAAATAAATTTATTTAAATAAATTAGGGTCACTTTACTTACAATATTTTTTTTTTTTTGTTGAGTTGGGTTGGCAAGGGTTTGACCTGTTTTTGTTGTTGCGGTAGGAATTGCAGGCGGGTTATTCCAACGATGCTATTGTAGTTGGTGGGTCGATGAATATCCAAATCCTTAGGGTCCAGATCGTGGATAATTGGGTGGGTTCCTAGTTTATCGGGCACTAATCCGGCTCGAAGGACCAAAATGTCGAGGTATTCGACGTTGAGTTGCCGGTGTGCCAAATAAAATAAGATGATTAGTGTTTAATATAAATGTAATTTAGTGTATTTGGGTGTATGGGGTATATGCTAATACAATTTATGTAGATTAGTTTACAAACGAGTGTGTGTGTGTGTTTGTTATATAAATGAGTGGGTTTGAATGTTAGATCATACAATTTTCAATTAGGGATTAATTATAAACAATAGTTATAAAAATAACCTTTGATTTGGGTGGGTAATCCCGCGATGAATTGATGATCCTGTGTTATGTTGGGTTGATCCGGTGTTGGCGCCTTTTCGTCCGTCCGTGTGTTTTTCTTCCTCCTTCTTGGGTTGTTCTTCTCTATTGTTGTGTATATTCGTGGGTTATGTTGGCGCTGTTGTGCATTATTGCATTGTCCTTTAATTCGTATTTAGACGAGTTTATAGGACAATGCAGGGTTGTGTTCATCTGGCATGAACACGTACTGTCATAGTATTCAAGGCCAGTATTGCTGTCTCCTGCTATCGGAGGGAATACACACCTCTCTGAAGGAGGCCTTAATGTGGAAATGCTTAAGAAAATAAATGGTTGATCAGATCAGATCAGATCTTTTTATTAAGGTAGCAACTCCGTTCTGTGATTATTAAACAAGTCTTGAAGATCATGCCAACTTTCTTAATAGAATACTATCAGTTACGTGGTTCCAGAAAACTACACTCTTAGAATCTTAATTGTATTGTGAATAGTATTTTGGATATTTAACTTCAATCAACGACAATTTTACTAATTAAAAAAAATTCAAATCCGAAATTACCATTGCATACAACATTAGGCTATTCAAGACATTAGAAAGGCGAAGGTTTTTCCTTTTCCGTTGTTATTAGTGTAGTTGTATTGAAACGAATCAGCATTAGCTTGTGACTAAACTATTTCAACATTTTGTCACCGCATTTGACGACTATTACTTTGTTTGCTCACTAAAGTCTCTTTGCTCACCTTGAAAGAATATCACTTCAATGGATAGTATAGCACATACATATACTTCCACCTACACAAACATGCCACAGTTGCCTTGTCCTTGGCATAATTTTAAATTTCTTAATGGAATTTCACAGCTGCATGAAAATTGAATAAACTTAGCTAAATCGGGACAAAACCAAAGCAAATGGCAATGTAAAGTAAACACAGAAATTGCGGAAGTGAAAATAAAAAAATGTAAAACATGGAAGAATGTCTTCGCAAGCACGCACACGCCACAAATTATAAAGAAAGTCACAGACTAACTAACGCACAACTAAATGACCCAGGCGGACCTATTTCGACGCATTTTTATATTTCGTTCATGGTGACTTCGTGAAAGGTTTTTAATTAGATATGTTAAACTGAGCGTCGTGCCAACAGTATTTTCAGAAATGTTTGCCGTTCAATATACATCGCTTTGTTAAGATTATTTAAAGTCAGGTTCCTCATAGGCTTTTCTTCTGGGTCCATCTATACTAACATATAAACTCACATACTTGCAAACAAGCAAAGCGGAAATGTAATCAGCAAAGAGGATAAAAGAAAAACAAAATAGTTGGAACACAGTGTAGGCGAAGAAGCAGATTCGCAGCTGCGTTCTAGAAAGTTGTAAACGGAAATAACGGTACGGAAAAGTCGTACACTTCCGTTTTCCGGTCAAAGAATACCACAATGCGTAGCTAGCAATCTTTGGCACACAGCAGCTCTACCTAGATACAAAACGTCTGCAAATGTGAACAACAAAAATGTTGTAAGACAAAAGTTGGAAAAAAACTCGAAAACCTTGAGTCAAAGACTTTCAATGTTACTAAAAATAGACATCGAAACTTTAAGATATTAAGTTCCAATCTAAATGTGCACAAGACAGGCTGAAAATATTGGAAGTTGTCTTACTATTACTATCTTAAATGTGCCCAAGACTGAAAATATTAGAAGTTGTCTTACTATTGATAAAGTTATTCCTATATTTTGAAGTTTAAAATGACAGTTAGTCTAGGTACATGCTTGATCATATTCGATTCTCACCATCTGACAAATTAAATACTAAAGGTGATATACCGATGAAAGCTGTCTTTGCTTCCCTTATTTTGTTTTGCTTTTCTTTGGATTATTTTATGACGATTTGACAGCTGTCAAATTTACCATGAGAAAACGTAGAAAAGAAATGTGAAAAATCCACAAATAGCTCTCAAAAAGATATCTCTGTTACAGGGCTATTACGTTTTTCAAAGATTTTACTTCATTTTTGACAGTTCTCCGTATGTAAAATTAATTATTTCCGAAACGACATGGTCTTATTGAACCCAAATGGGGGTTGTTCTTCTTTTATACCTGTCTATAACTTGATTCGATAACAATCATAAGAATTATCAGAGTTATGCAACTAGGTTCTAAACTGCACAGGCATTTATACTCCCATTAAAAATCCATATACAATTTTAAGCAACCCGGCCGAGACGTTTCTTAGGCTGCGTGCATGTCGGAGCTGCGATAAGCGATAAGAGCGTCGATAAGAGCAGCGACAAGAGCATAGCGTCGAGTTATAGTTTTGTGTGGTGTGCATAACAGAGCTGCGATAAGAGCGTAAATTGCATTTGCAATTTAAGTTTTGTATAGTGAACAGCTAAAAAAATGAGTGATTCTGAAGAAGAAAATATTTTGTTGTTGACATCTACTGCTTCATATTATCATATGCATAATACTGAGTGGACAAAACGCTCGTTTTCGGCGCATCCAATAAATCAAGAAAGGCCAAATTTCGGAGAATTTCATCATCTTTATTGTAGCTTGAGACAGGATCCAAAAAAGTTTTTCGAATACATGAGAATGACAAGCGATACATTCTGTCTCAAATTTCGGATCGACTGCAGCAAGGCTTTCTGCATTGTTATGACCTGTAGTACTAGCCATGGTGTTTTCATTAGCACATTCGATATACACAGTTTTTGGGTTAATTCATTCATGTGTCAGCTGCAATACCTTTATTCGGTATTGTATTTTATCGGATGAAGACATATTTTTCACATGAGGCAATAAACTTAAAAAAAAAAACAAAGATCTTCATCTTAATTCTTATTAAGTCTTCCGTGTTCATCATCGATAAGAGCGAAGAAATTACTGACCTACAATTTCTACGCTCTTATCGATGATAGCCAGCAAAGAGTGAGTTCGCGCGCTGCTCCGACATGCACACTTGTATTAAATTACATGTATCAATTTTCTACGCTTCGCTCTTATCGACGCTCTTATCGCTTATCGCAGCTCCGACATGCACGCAGCCTAAGGCATATACGAATGTGTCATTATACTTTTACTGCAATCTCCCTCTGTGCTGTGCGACAGGTGCGTGCGTATATGGTTGAAGACGTCTTACAATTTCAGTGGCTCACACCAACGTTTGCAGGTCGCCGCAGACATCCCGTGAACCACGCAACATTGCAAATACTCCGCCAACAGCTTGAACGTTTATGCTTCCGAATAATGAGAATGACAAAAATCTACCTTAGAATTCTACAAACACATGAACTTTTACATTTTATATGTGGCTCCAACGTTATGTAAGCACATTAAATAGACCGGAGACAAGTGAACGAAATTTATTTAATTCGCTTTTTTACTCGCACTCTCCGCCCAAACGCCTTGCGTGCTCATGGCAGGTGGTGATTTTAGATTTTTCACCATAGTTTGCCTTGGATACTTTGCTTTCTTTACCCGCTGAGTGAAGTGAGTGTGTGATGTGAAGAAAATTTTCGCCGAATGCACTCGGGCGTAATGCGTACAAAGTGCACATCTTCGCTTCAACTTTTTCAAGGGCATACAACAACAACTGGTGGTGTGTGTAGAAGCGTGTTTGTTGCTCGGCGGCGCGTTGAAATTGTAGTTCCCAGAATTTGTGCCTTTTAAAGTGCAAATCTTATGTTTTAGATTAGCTCAGCAGCAGTTTTGCTACTAAGCAGCAATTACTGTGAAAAAGCAACTAATTAAGTACGGCGCCACACACACTGCAGTAATATAAAGTATGCAGAAACGTGTTATAATGTAAAAAATAAAAAAAATAAAAATGCAAAAATCTGAAACTTCAAAATGTGCCTTTGTTGTTGCTGATAATGAAATTAAAACTGAATAGTAAGGAATGGATTTTTAATTAAAAGCAAATTCAAGCGCATTCAAGAGAATTTTCTCAACTGAGTTTAGAATAGATGGAGAAATCACTAAATATTAGGCGGCGTCTGTAATGGATTCTTTAATTTCTAGTAAAAATTGCAAGATTTTGAGGTTATGTTGTAAGGTTTTTCGTTTTCAATATAAGTTTTTCAAGATTTTGAGGTTATGAGAAGAAGAAAATACAGGAGAATGTCAATATCGGCGCTTCAGCCGAAATCTCAGCTCAGTTTGCGAACGAGCTGATGCTTCATTGTCCTCCTACGTTCTGTCCCTGGATCCGTAGACTTCGCACAAACTCGATAGGCGGTGGCTGAGGAGCAGCACCTGCGGTTCCGCGAGTTCCTTTTGGCCCAGAATGCATCGTAGGAGATCCACTGAACTACTTGCTTTAAGCAAAAATCAACTCGCTGCTATGGCAAGGTTCTTACTGGACACTGGCCATAGGTTCACATGCTGTGAGGCTAAACATTCTTCAGGAAGGTAGTTGCCGATGTTGCATAGAGGAAGACAATATTGAAACATGAACCCGCTTTCTCAGTCTGTGTCCAGCTTTTGTAAGACTGAGGCTGAAAAATCTCGGCAGCCCCAATTTCGACCGACCAGATAAATCTGCGCGTTTAGATAGTAACTGCCTTAACAAATTTTTAACAGGCACAAAGCGGTTTGTCGACACCTGAAGATCTATGGCGTCCATATATAGGGTTTCACGGCATCTCAAAGGACTAGCGAGTGGTATCCATATGATCAGCTCATTAACTTAACCTAACTTAGCCTACAATCAAAGAAACCGAAAGAGATTAAGGTGAAGATTAGCTTATAGAGAAATAGGAGGTATCTCTGTTGATTATATAGTGAGAATCTTTAGTAAGCAGGTGATGTGCTATTATTAATCTTTTAGAGTGTGTCGAAAAAAAAGTTAATGCAAATGAATCGTGGGTTCTCGAACTTGGAATTTCGAAGGCTGGTAAGAAAAAGTGAGTAGGTCTTTTTAATTAAAGGGGTTTGTGACAATTTTCTCTTCTCATCTAAGCGAGATAATAATGATATTTTGAGCGTTAAGTCAACTACTCTATCCACGACTAAACTCTGCAAAGGAAGTGGTTTTGACTGTCGTAGCAAAAAATTGAAGTTCCGTTGAAACTAAGTACCAATAGTTGGTTTTGGATCACATTTTTATAACCACCACACATATACTTCATGCTATTGATACCATTTTTATACCAGATGTATCGTACATTTTTGGGTTCTTGGTGTGGCCTTAATATATATGTAATTTAAAATATATTTCAAATGCATGTAATTTATAATTTTGTGTTGTTCGGAGTATGTTTCTGTAGTAACCCCAATTTATGTATGTAAAAGTAACCCTATGTTATGCTTTAATATATTAAAAATTTCAGCTAAATGCTTATATTTAGTTAAAGGATCTTACAATTTACGCTTCATTTATTGCTGCCTTTTATAAATATTTGTATATAAGGGTACTATATACCAGAGCTGCTTTTCATCACCTTTTATTACTATGTACACTCCATATTGCTCAAAACTACTTTTACATTATCAATTTACCGAACTAACTACCTACTACTAGTATGCCCGTACTTTGCAAAATTTTAACGGGTGTAAATGAAAAAAAAAACAAGAAATGCAATCTGAAATGAAAAATTACTTAAAGCGAATCCGAATATTTCCATCTACTTACCACGCCATTCAGGTGGAAACTTGCCAGGAGAAGATAATCTCATTAGAGTTGCAAGATCCAGAAAACGATGATAACGACAGATGGGACGACGGCGGAAAGGACAAAATTAGCAATCCATTTGCATCATTGCAACATGCAGCAAGTGCCAAACAAGGTACGGCTACAGTGCTGACAGCGACAGCAACACAAGCAATCACAACGCTTGCCGATGAGACGTTGGAGGATGAGGAACCACCGGAGTTGTTGCGTGAAACTGCGCTGCTGGACACAGTCGACGAGGATGACGATGAGGAGGACGATGAAGAGGATGATGATGAGGATGAGGACGACGATGACGACAGCGACGAGGAAGAGGATGAGGATGACGAAGATGAAGAGGATGCCGCCTCCATAGTAACTGTTCATGCAAATAATGAAAAGCTCTTCCTACGCACCGATGACGATTCCGGTCCATCTGATGATTTCGACAGTATTGGTTTGTTTGGTCCTTCGTCCATTGATAGCGTGTCATCCATATCCAAGTTGCGTATACAACCCGTACCGATAACAATACACCAGACAGTGGCTAAGGAAGTCGTTGTTACAGCGCCTGTAGTGCCAGCTGGAGTACGCACAACAACGAAGCTCGAATATCCCGCCCACACTATAACCGCAGCCAGCACTATTGTGGAGGTGGTTAATCCACTGATAACCGGCGAGGGGCAGGTTAAAAGTCTTGCGGTGGGTGGCACAGCTGAATGTAAGGGAATAATGGAATATCCAATTTTCGACAATGAAACCGAGAAGAGATTGCGGTCGAAGCCATATGATGACGATATCGAAGATATTGCCAGGCGGAAAACGGGCTATGACAGTGGAGCAGCAGAGGAGTACGACGTTGATGATGATGACGACGACGATGAGGCTGATAAATTTTCAGCTGCGGCGACAGGCGTGCTACGTAGCGACACGTTTGTCATGCCAACAGTGGGCCAACAACAACAGCAACAGCAGCAGCGACCACAAGAGGAACTATCCTTGAATGCAAAAATGAAGAATGTGTTGGTGGAGCTATTGGAGAACGAACGTGTTAAATTGAATTTACAGAAGAGTCTGGAGGAGGATGATGAGAAGGAACAGCATGAACTCGCCTACGGGGATCCTGATGATGACGATGACATGGTTGACTATGCGGTATTACATGGTGCGAACCTCAGTGGGATTAGTCGTTCGGCAGCTAGAGCTGTTAGTGATGATAACGGTAATGAGCGACTGCTGCAAGAGCTAATAAGAGACAGTAATAGGAATACAATCAAAAAGCTAGCAGTCGGTTACGACGATGACGAAAGCGATGAGGAAGATGAGGATGATGAGGAGGACGAAGATGAAGAGGAAGAATCTTTGGACTCTAGTGATTCCGAGGAAGAAGATGGCGAGGCTGAAGATGATGATGAGGCTGTAAATTTAACATTTGAGGATGGTTGTCAGGTGATTGAGAACCCCAATGCGGAGTCAACGCTTAAACTACAAAAATCACAAACGTTTACTTCCATGAAAGAGGCGGATCAGACCGAAGACAAGCAAAGTGGCGTCGTACAGGTAGAGGACGTAGACAAAGACATCGAACATACTGTCGAAAAACTGCAAGCCGAACAACGCAAGCTCGAAGAGATCACGAAACAACTGCGCAAATCGGTGGAAAACTTGCTAGCGGATGACGATGAAATCGCCACCGCAATTAGCCAAAAAGTTATAGACGACGACGATGTAGTAATTAAAAAACCGAAACAAAATGTCTACCACACCGTCGAAACGAAGACTGTCATCGGCGATGATGGTGGCAAGAAAACCATTATCACCGAGACGATACGCAAACCCGAGAACAAACAAACGCACCACGAACCGCAGAGTGCCGAGTCCGGCGAGGCACTTTTCAATAAACTGCTGCACGCCGGCGGCGATCTCAAGCAGATATTCGATCAGCAGACGGGCGAGAGTGTAATAACAACCACCACCACCGATGCTGATGGCACTGTCACCACTACAACAACAACAATATCGAATGTGATTAAAAGTGGCATCCCCAGAGCGGTGGTGTTGAAATCAGAAGCCAACAACGCAGCAGGCAGCAGCAGCACTGGCAGCCAGAGTGCGCCAACGAAACAAGACAAGCAACACAGCAAACAAAAACGAAAAGGGAAGAATGGCAAGAAGTAAAATATGACACAAAATAAATGGCAAGATATTGCACTAAATCTAACAACAACCCGGCAGCACTGTGCACGGTGTAACAACACTGGCTTATAGTATATCTATGTAACTGTGTGTGTTGGGCGAAAGTGTGGGGCCACAAGAATGATAAATATGCGAGAGACATATTTACCGTTTCTGCAACCAGTTGCATTTTGTTAAGAGAAGAAAAGTGGGTGTGTATATATAACAATATGCATAAATATATTGTGTAGGATTATGCAACAGAAAAAGGGGTATAAAGTACTATATACTAGAAAATACTAGAAATGTATACGAGTATAAGTGTCCAATAGCGGAGAGTTAAGGATGGGATCAGCAATTGCTCGGGGTCGTAAAATAAACAGGCGACAGCATACATACACACGAGTATCTGTGTAGATGTGTGAAGTATGTACAGTAAAATATACTGAAAGAATTATTAATAATCAGTGGAAATGAAGGATGGAAGGAGAAGTGTAAAATTAATTTCAAAATTTTTTTTTAATAAAATATTTTTTTTTTTAATTTTTTAATTTTTTTTTAATAAAATTTGGTAAACATTTTTTGGAATTTTTTAAATTAAGTTTTTTTTAATATTAATCAATGGAAATGAAAAAAGGAGAAGTGTAAAATTAATTTGAACATTTTTCTTTTAATAAAATTTTTTTTTTTAATATATTTTTTTATTTTTTTTTCATACATTTTTTTTTTAATAATTTCATTACATTTTTTTTAAATAAAATTTGAATTTTTTTGAACACAATTTTAAAAACTTTTTTGAATAATTTTTTTTCCATATTTTAAATTAAAATTATTTACAAAAATTTTTAACAAATCTTTTTTAAATTTTTAAATATTAATCAATAGAAATGAAAAAAGGAGAAGTGGAAAATTAATTTGAACATTTTTCTTTTAATACATTTTTTTTTTAATACTTATTTTAATAATTTTTTTTGAATAAAATTTTTAAAAACTTTTTTCAATAAACTTTTTTGAATATTTTAAATTAAAAAAGTTTAATAATGATCAAATCATATGAAAATGGCATGAAAAGTAATTATTTCGAAATATCAAAAAATGTACCGTTATTTTTCGAGATTTGCATGCCGAATGTTATTTTACACCCCTGAGCCCCATCAAACGATTCCTTGCTCTATATAATAATTTTCATAAAACAATTTATGTTATTTTAATTTTATACATTTACTACAGCATATTTTATTTAATTAATAATAATTATGAATTATTGTACGATTTTTTTAATTAACCACCATTTTGCATTTATCATTTGTAACTAATTATAAAGTTCATAATGCAATATTTTTTGTGTTTATATGCATTTACAATGACGATACCCAAACGACATTAGTTTTAGTAATCCCACACCAATTCTCAAGATGATGCTAAGATCCACCATTTTCTTTATTTTATTTTTGATATAATTTTCTAAGCGAAAGATTTCATTTAATTAATTTAAATAAAATTTTTGTTTGCTTATTGCTAACGCACTAATTTTTACATTTATTTTTGCCGTCTTTTTACTTTATTTTTATATGCTTCCCCAAACGTTTTTGCTTTTTTGCTTTTAGGCGAAAAAGTGACAGCTGAAATGACCTTATAGCGCTATATAGCTTGTTTGCTTCCAATATGATGTGCGTAGATTTGAGCAAGAATGTGCTCGCGAAAAATTAAAAATAAAATAAAATAAAAAAATAAAAATATTTTAAAGCAGAAAAATAAACGAAAATATTAACGAAATGAAATCAGACAAAAATAAAATTCGTCATTTTAGTATGTAAAACGATGTGTCCAAAAAATTTTAATTAACGAACGTGAAACAATTTTTATTATAAGAAAATAAATTTTTATTATAAAACAAAAATATTTTTATTAAAAAAAAATATTTTTATTAAAAAAAAATATTTTTATTAAAAATATTATTCTAAAAATGTGTATGAAAGAAAATATTTTAACAAAAAAAGTGTTAAAAAATTAAAAGAAAAGAAATTTTACAAAAATATAAAACATTCTCAATTTGATGATTTCGTTTAAAAAAACATTAAAAATTTATGAGTATTCTATCGTAAGTAATTTTATGTATTTCTTTTTTTTCATCATTCCGTATGTAATTTGATTTCTTTACACTAATTTAATAATAAAATAGCAAACTGAATGTATTTTGCAATAGATTTAAGTTACATTTATACACACACACGCATAAAGGCGAATAAACGTTTTGTCTATATAGAGATGCGTGTGTTAATCTACAGTTAAACTTATTTGTAATGCAAATTGTAATTCAATTTTATGGTATTATAATATTAGATGTATGCAAATATACATAAATACAATACATATGTATGTACATGCAGACATACACATATTCATACAGGTGTAAATGCAATGCACAAGTAATAAATTAAGTACTGTATGTGACGCTGCAGTTAAAATACAAATATACATACATACAAACAAACATAAAGGTATACATATGAAACTATAACAGAAATGTGAAACACACATCATCACATTATTGTGGTTGTATGTGTGCGTATACCTTGTAATAAGCATATTCAACCCGCATATGCGAAATATGCATATTTGTAAAGTGACAATTTTATAAGAACTTTGTGCAAAAGAAAAAGTTGAAAATATTGAAAACAAATTATTGCATATATTTTATAGTAGATAACTGAATTTAAATGTAATAAAATTTGAATTACTTTTATTAAATGAAATTGTTATTTATTTTTATTGGAAAAACGGTAAGTCAGCTGAAATATTACACAACTGCAAGGTAAAATATTTAATTTACATATGTAGTGTATGGAGAGGTTTTTGTGGTTTTGTATGTCGTCGACACAACCATTTGAAAAATTAAAATCTAATATTTTTGTAGATACTAAATTGGCGCTCAATTGAGATGCTTCGGGATTTACTTTACATACACAGCTTGGCCTGATTTAAGTGTGTCCATCAAATTGAGATTCCTAGAGTTTTACATTTTTATAATAACTTTTCTGAAACAACTACGTTCAGAGAGATCTAAATCAAATACATGACGACCAAAGTGATAAACCTTACAGAGTAGTCGAAAGTTCACTTATATTGGAATTAATAGTGGAATAGTAGCAGAAAAATCATACATGTGCTATGAATTCGAGGATTACTACAGTCGGTTTTATGTAACTGGAACGACCCGGATAGAGACCAAGCTGCATTCTTGAAAATATTTCTGGAATATTCCCTGCTGTAATAAGAGCCACACCCCTCAATATTTGTCGAAAATTTATAGTAAAATTGTCTGTTCTTAGGCGCCTAACCCTGAATGAGGCCGGAACATCAATATATATAAACTGTACTCTATTCCCTCTTGAATATTGAATATCCAGGCAGAGGTAGTCGTACTGTGGACTCTTTCAGAGAGGTATGCATTCACTCCGCCGGCAGAGCTGCAAAGCCAGCATTCAAATCGATGGCAGTGCGCTCCAGGCTAGTTAGGGAGTGTTTAACTTCCTTATCAATAGTTTCTAGCTACTTTGCTATCCGGAACGTAAGCGCTGAACAACACGCCTGTGCAGTTCCTCAGTGGAACGTAAAAGAACACATGTGGTAAGAATGGGGATCATTCAGTGAAGCTAGCGAATTGACTAGAATTAACATTAGCCGACTCAATAAATGTCTAATAGGTTCCAAGCTTTGTCGAATCATGAAGGTCTTTCTGATTTATAAGATTTTTTTTGGCACCATAAAGAACAGAGTTCATAACTATCCAAGTGAGATCTTCTGCACATGCAGAGATCTGTCTAACCTAACTCTAGAAAATTGCTTGAGTGGGCTTGTCATCAACAAGTAGTTTTAATGAGTCCAGTATGAAGATTAAAAAGTACAACATTTTACAATGAGTATAGAGGGTGCTGGTGGAATATATAGACGAAATAAAAAGAAATATCCTATTTTCTTTTGCGGCTAGGTCTTTAAACGTAATCTCGTGGGATGAATGATCGGATCGATAAAATCTACAGCTTCTATAAACTAAATTTAAATTCCCTTTTGGAAAGAAAAAGCACCTATACTTCCAATACTAATTTCGCGAAACATGACAGTTTCCAAAAGTAAATGTACATATTGAAAAATATTTATTTGTTTATGTATAAATTTCTCCATTCCATGTCTTGAAAGAAAACTTGGATATGAAAAAAGAAAACATTTCCTCATATTTAGTTTGCTATTATTCATGTTTTCATATTTACATGTATCATATATAAATAACACCTTAAAATGTGCAAATATGAAATTTTCATGGTTAACGGGAATTGTTGCAAAGCATTCCACGGCTGGCAGTGCAAACTCACAGACGTCAGTTGCTAGTGAGTTGAAGTTTTTCAAGGTCTCTGCAGTGGAATGAACAATGAAAGTGGAACATCGTATGGACATGAATCATTTATTTCCTTGATAGACATATGTAGGTATGTATTTTACTTCGCCATCTACTAACTGTAAACGTTTGCAGCTATGCAGGTGTCGGTAAGACATATATACTGGTATACATACATATAAGGAAAGAAATCAATCGCAAAGAATCAACTCAGTGAAGTAAGTTGTCAGAATACTACTTTGTGATGGAGTTAAAATTATATAAATATTAAAGCGTTCAGGATGAGAAGTCGTAAGAAGGATGCGTTTAGACCGAATTCAGGGAGAAATTAGGTTGTGAAAGGGCTCTTTTGACAATTTAAGCTAACCACCGAGACAATCGATTGTTCCACAAATATTATATACATTTAGCTTAAACTGGTGGAGGATTAAGGGATTTTGATACTTGGAGGGTTAGTAAAAAAATTGCTTCAGAAACACCACTAAAACACATTTTAATCTTTCTTTTTTTCAAAAATTCTGTCAACCTTTTATTGCACTGCGCCGTATTCCATTCAACCACCGACTTAAGAGTGAGATCCTTTTTCGAATTTCCAACCAAAATTAGCCACATCAATACGCGCTGAAAATTGGTTGTGCCATCCCAGCGGTGTTCTACTATTCAGATGTATGTATGATAATGAACACGCATTCACCAAAGCCATCCACACTTCTTTGTGCGTCGCAAAACAATTTAAATAGGCAGTCAGTCAGTTAGACGGTACCAGCTTTGTGACGCTGCCGGCGAAATTGTAGATTCCGTTTTTAATTTTGGCGATTCGAAAATTTCATTGTGTGCGCCGAGAATCATACGCCTGCCTCGCTGCAAATATGTTACTTTATATGTACCAGGGACCCGCGTGTATGGTATGTAGGTGTATTTGCATATGTTTTGTGTTGAGGGTGGCGAATTTCAGCTTGACTGCGTCGAAACAAAAATGAGCAAAATAAACGAGCAAAACATACAAAATGATAACCGCGAATGACAAATATGACTCAATGTCAGGCCACTTAAACGTACCCCAGCGACAGCCGGCGGCACCAAATAAGCGGGCGGGCAGACAGGCAGGCGGATGCAGCTCCTCTCACAGGGGTGAGTGAGTAATCACAATGAACGCGAAACGCTCACGGGCGCATCACTGACATGGAAGCTAACAATGTGACGCGCAACAACTACAACAACAACAGCAACTGTGGTGCAAACAAGATGCGGGACGGCGCCAGCAGGTTTAAGCCATGTCATTCCCATTAGAAGCGCGGAGAATGTTGTTTGTGGAATGTCGCAACGATTCGACGATGATGCGCACCGGCAGTGGCAGTTGAAGTCGGGGATGGGTCTGGGTGGAGGACGTGCGAGTCGGCTTTCATCACAACTGTTTTGGCAATACCAAAAATGAGTTTTTGATTAATGTGCCGGAAGAGCGTAATGCGCTGCGGTGAGTTGCGGTGCGCGGTTTGGGGCCGACACGCGGATGACAATGTTTTGCTGGTGTTGGCTTTGTCGGTGACGGTGGCGGCGATCACGGTGTTAACGGTACAAGCGTATGTTTGCGCAAATATTAACCGCAATGCTGCTGCATAATAGCTGCAACTGAAGGGAGCAACAATCCCGGAACAAATGCAAATAAATACACTAAGTGTTGCAGGAAATTCGGTTGCTATTTGTCTTCCGATGACAGCAGTGCAGTGCAGTGCTGCCGCAGCAGCAATGGCCGTTATAATGCTTATGATTGCGCTGGCACTGACGGCATTGCAATGTAAGCTTTGTAAATGAGCATAATGCACCAGCAGCATCATCACAGGCACCAGCAGCAGCTAACCTACAAAGCGCCACCAATGACCTTATCAACTCGCCCAGAATGTTGGCTTTAACTTGATTACGTAAATGATTTGCAGCGAAATGTATACATAAACATTCTCTTATATATGGTAAGTATGCCAGCAGAGAGGTCATCAGTTACCAGCTTGCTGATGGCTGGCTGGCTACCTTCATACTTTCATAAGTACCGAGAATGCTTTGTTGTTGCTGCAGTGTATGAGTTTGCTACTTTTTGTGTTTTGTTGCTGTTGTTGACTGACGCTTGGTGTTTGCTAAGTATGGCTCGTTTAGTTTTTGTACCATAGCAACCTACTTCGCACATTTTTGGCTTTCGTAAATACTTACGTAAATTCGCATACTCAGGGATCATCTCAACAGCGTTTTCTATGTGTACTATTCAGAGCTCTGGGCACACAGGAGGGCATTAGGATGTTAGTGTAATTGAAATTTAAATTAATTTAATTAAGAAATTGTGCAGAAACACCCCATTTCCCGGTAATAGCTGTGCGAAATGGTATTTTGGTGTTTAATAATTATTGTAACGGCGTTTAATAGCCTCCTCATTACTCTGAAATAGATATAGTTAACAGGCGGGCAGAAAGTTTGGTTTGTCAAACCACATTTTTTCTCGACAGAATTTGTGAATATAGTTATCATGTCTAGTGTTCAACCCATTTTAATGACCTATCAACATTTCGATCCTCTTTAGAAGCCCCCCTCCTTATTTGCGACGAACCCGGACAGCCACTTTTCACAAGCCTCTTTTGAGTTCAACTTTACACCACCAAGGGCATTCCTGGTGGAACACCACACTCTTCCTGTTGGCCAATTCTGAACGCTTCTAGTCGATCTCCTGCTAAAAGCGGTCCAGCTGTTCGTAGTATGTATGTGATTGGCGTTGCAACCGTTTAGCCGGTTATAGCCGAATCGACGATAGTGCGCCATCTCTCTCTCTCCTTCGCAGTTCGGCGCCAGTTGTAGATCCCAAGTGTAACCAGGTCGCTCTCCACCTGGTCCCTCCAACGGAGTGGAGGCCTTCCCCTTCCTCCGGCGGGTACTGCATCGAACACTTTCAGGGCTGGAGTGTTTTCGTCCATTCGGACAACATGACCTAGCCAGCGTAGCCGCTGTCTTTTTATTCGCTGAACTATGTCAATGTCGTCGTATAACTCGTACAGCTCATCGTTCCATCGTCTGCGGTATTCGCCGTTGCCAATGTTCTTAGGACCATAAATCTTGCGCAAAATTTTCCTCTCGAAAACTCCTAGTGTCGTCTCATCTGATGTTGACATCGTCCAAGCTTCTGCACCGTAGAGCAGGACGGGAATGATAAGCGACTTGTAGAGCTTGATTTTGGTTCGTCGAGAGAGGACTTTACTGTTCAATTGCCAACTCAGTCCAAAGTAGCACCTGTTGGCAAGAGTTATTCTGCGCTGGATTTGTTCGTGTTGTTGATGCTGGTTCCCAGGTATACGAAATTATCTACGACCTCGAAGTTATGACTGTCAACAGTGACGTGGGAGCCAAGGCGCGAATGCGCCGACTGTTTGCTTGATGACAGGAGATATTTCGTCTTGTCCTCATTCACCTCCAGACCCATTCGCTTCGCCTCCTTATCCATGCGGGAAAAAGCAGAACAAACGTCGCGGTTGTTGCTTCCGATGATATCAATATCATCTAATACAAAGTCAGTAATATCGCCGATGTTGTTCCTCAACTTGTGATCTAGTCACCGATACATGCACGTTCTTCTTTTCTCTTCTTCTTTAAGTGCTCGTTAAATATTTGCGTATAACAAATACATCCATATAATCATTTATATTGAAGAATTTAATGACAAACGTTTTAAACGAAGAACTAAGAACGCTGAACGCTGATTGTTTTACCGCCACAACTACACATACGTATAGACTCCCTTTCAAGAAAGTTGCAAAAAAACTTTCTATTGACTTTGATACACAAATTGATGTAACAAATTTGCGGCAAGATTTGCAGAGATTTCGGAACTGCATGCACTTGTCAACATAAACTCCTGGCAGTCGTCAGTAGGAATGTAAAGTAAAAAATGGAAAAACTGCCGCCTCCCCATCCTCTACACCACGTCACACTGCCAACAGGCATGCTGCAGTCAGTCGTTCCTACTTTCAGGATTTATCTGTTGAAATCAAATTTATTCGAAATGCAATTTTCTTCTTCAAAAGACTTGCAAAGCGAATGCGAAGAGAAAAACTTTACATTTTGAAGTGAATTTCTGGACATTAGTGCGCTCAAACGTAAATCGTAAATAACTTTGTATAGCAATGTGAGGCAGACAACTGTAGAGGCAGCAGCAGCAGCACGTGACGCGGCCGTGCAGGTTGACCAGGGCTGGAGCGTTGGTTGATGGAGGGTGGGGCGTGCGTGGGCCGAAGGGATAATGCCAAATGCTGCATTAGCAAGCATTGAACTTGTAATGGGCGCTTGTTATGCTTGCAAAACTTTACGCTTTGCTTTGCCTTTGCCTTCACAATGAAATTTGCAAATCGAAGTGCTCACAGTGCAGTGCCAGTGCCAGTGCAAATGCAAATCGGCAGTAATGCAAAGAAGTAAACGAAAAACAACAACAATAAACACGCGCATAAAAAATCTCAAAATGTGTCCAATAAAAAGTGTATTTAAATGGCAATGCAGAAATTGTTAAGGAATTGCACTGTAAATGCTTCATTATATTGGCAAACGGACGGTTTTATGGCCGCGCTTTTCTTCCTATTGTATGTGAAGGTGTGTGTGTGTATGTGTGAGAAACCAGACCCCATTCACCGTATTTAAATTGGGTCAACGCGCTGAAAAAATATTTTTTCGAAATGACAACTACTTTATTGCCTGCTGCACAGCCCTAATAACGCCACGCATATCCCAGCTCTGCTATCCGTTGGACTGCAGCTTGATACTTTAATCCTCCAATAGCCTGTTGCTGCGCCCCGCCAAGAGTGCGGCACAAACGCGTGCACTTTGTTTTTGTGTCAGCTGGAAGTTGACAGGAGATTTTTAATGAAAAACCAATGCTAGTGAATGCGCATGCGCCAAAATCACACTGAACTCTCTCACTTTGTCATCGCGCTCTTACTGGAAAACCAAACTGGGACCTCGCTTGCTCTTAAACTACGCATTGTGCAACATCAGCTGTGCAGCTAAGGAACTTTGCTTTGTGTGTAACGGTATTTGTATTGGTTTTGGGACAAATTCTTTTGTTGGTGTTATTGTTCCTTGCTAACAGCGATAACCGGCGTTTGCTTGTTGGTACTGTGCGTTGCCATTTTGGCTGGGGCTGTTGCGAGCTTTTTGGGACACATTCGCTGGTTGCTGCTTCGTGGTGCGCCGCTGGTTCTTTAAGACGCTCCATCATATATTCGGGGATTGAGGCGCATTTTTATTAGTACCTAATGCAGTTTTCAAGGATATGCTTTAAGCAGATTTATACGAAGCAAAGTACGTGAATGGCATTTCAATTGAATAACACGGCATTCGAGCATACACATAGAAACATATGTACATACCTCCATACAGTTATTGAACGCAGCATTTGGCTATTGGTCAACGGTTTGCGTATATAGTAGTGTTATCAGCGCACTTGATTGCATTTAAATTCATTAATATTTTAAAGAAGCACTGCAATTTCGTAAAGTACATTTTCGTAGACATGAATATAAAATTGATGAATTAAATCTCATTCCTTCACGATTTTGTTAAATGATTTTGAAATTTTATTTGTATGTTGATGTTGGTTGAAAATGGATTTGGGGTTGAGATTTAGTATATTCCACACTAAAAGCCTACATTTCTCTATTACAATTAAAATAAATAAATTAGAAAACGGTTTTCTTGAAATCAGACCGTCATATGCAAGAGCCGGATTCTTAAGTCAAGTTAAAACGTAAGTATTTTGAAAAATTATAATTTTATAAATGGTTTTATACTTTAGAAAGCTCTCTCGTTTTGGAAGACATACAAATTTTGAAATTTTAATTGTAATTTAATAAATTTTAATATTTTAATATTTTAATTAATTGGGGGATAGATATAGGCGAATGAAGATTGAACGGAGGAAGATTTTATACCAAAGAATTTGCTTCTCAAAACTTTAAACGCGTTTTTCTCGAAATAGTGTTTTTATGAGGTTACGCATGAGGTTACTCAAAACCTATTAATCCAATCGGACCCAATTTTAATACGCTATTCTATACATATATAGCTATGGTATGAACTAGGATAAATCAAATCGGTGAAGATCATATTTACTTTTCAAGTTGATTTGTGACTGAAAAAAGGCGATTTTCAAAAAAATGTTCAAAGGTCCGCCATTTTGTTAATTTTTTTGCGAAATTAATAATCCTAGTTCATACCAGAGCCAAACATGTACTCTTCCTTATCCCGTTAGAATTTTGTATGTAAAAATGTATGTAAATTGTTTTCTTCTTTTTTAAGTCTTCAAATAAATGTGTGCAAAGTTACAACCCTAAAAAATAATTTATGTTCATTTACCAGCCCATTGAAAATCATCAAAATTTGAAATCGAGAATGGGGGGTTCCCTTAAGGAAACGTCGACCCACCATTGGAGAAATAACTGATGACGAATGTAAGTATGTAAGTATCTCAACTAGTAACAACTAGTTAGTATTAAACAAATTTTATAGCTGTTTCGGTATGAAACGAGCACCTAAGTGGGAGTGTTAATGATGAACCTAATTTGCTCAAAATGGATCAAAATTTATTTCCAAAAATTAAACAATCATCAAAGGTGTTAAATTCGCTACTATTGAGAAGTAGCGAATCGAAGAAGCTATCCCATATGTAATAAGTCATTTGAGCCACTAACAGCAGAAAAACTGGTCTAAAATATTTAAAACAAAACTTGGCAGCATTAAATATAGTAGTCATACCATTTTAATGAGATTACCGCATACTCTCTTGTATGAATTCAACTCGATAACTTTGTTGTTGCTCTCACTAGTAAACTTTTTACAAGATAACAGCGCGCAAAAATCATCATCATCATTTGGCTCTACTGCTATTGGTGAGATTTGGACTGTTGAACAATGCGCCTTTAAACTACGCTGTCTTTTGCGGTCTTTCTCCATTCGAAGATTCTTCAGATCTTCGTTTAATTCGTCCTTCCATCTTGATCTTGGCCTTCCGCTTGCTTTGCCAATGAATGCTTTCGCGTCCATTACCTTCTTTTAGGGTCTTGAATCATCCATACTTTCAATATGACCTAGCCCATCTTATTCATTGCGTTTTAATAATTTAATATTCCATCTTATCCTCCACTAATCAGGTCCGATTCTGACTGCGCCGAAAATTTTTCGGATAATTTGTCTTTCAAAGGTCATCCATTTTACATTCCAGAAGAAAGTGATTAGACGATTCCACCTCATCCTCCTCCATGCAGCTTCTACAGCTAGCATCCGGTAAGATTTTTAACCTTACCGCGTGGATCCCAATGGGCAATGGCCAGTAAGAACCTACGACTTGTAAGAACCCATGAGAGCTTTCTATCCAGGATGAGCCCTAGATACTTGACTCTATCCGCTGGACGGAGACAAGTTCCGTCCATCAATGGCAATGGCGCTTCCGGTATTTTGTACCGTCTTGTGAACAGAACCATTTCAGTTTTGCTTGGATTTACGGTAAGGCCACATTCCGCAGCCCATTTCGTTACCTCGCCAAGATATCTTTGTGTAAGTTCATATACAGTACCACCCGCCAGCCCCTCTCAGCAAACTTCTCTAGCGGGTCGTTAACGACCATGATCCAGAGAAGAGGCGAGAGAACTCCTCCTTGCGGAGTTCGAAGACTTTATATAAAATATATATAAAAAGAGTAATGAAGAAACGGTTATTTTCGCTGGCTTGAAAAATAAAATAAAGAATAGTTTTATAAAGATGTATTATCTACAAGAATTTAAGTAAGGGAATCAAAATAGTAATAGTTTTTGTAATGCTTATCTAAATGTCTTCTAGTTTCAGATTTTATATTAGAGTTTTGGTCCTCATAAATATATAAGTATAAGTATATTTTCATAAGAAACCAATTTTAATAATATTTAATTAATATTCATACCGAACAACCAGCTACAAAGTGAAAGTTAAAACATGCTTCGTGGAAGGCCTCTGACGGGTAGCCAACATTGATTCAAAGGACATTATGAGATTTATTAGAAATACAAATAATATGAAAAGATCACGTGCTTTTGCAAAATCATAAGCAAATTGTGTTAAAAATATATTTTCGCATTTCAAGCGTTTCATTTTAAATACTTCAATTACAACATAAACCCCTTGCCTTATATTTGGTTTTTCCTTTTTTCGTTCATTATAATTTAAATTGGTATTTCTAAACCGAATTTTAATATGAATTTAGTTATATTTTCTATTCTATATTGCCACACATATATATATAGGTGAAACCATGCACACGAGTAATTCAATATGCAGAACCTTACTCAACTTTGCCTTGCCGCAATAAACATGCTGGAAAACTAATAATCATCCTGCTGCAGGTACGAATTTCCAGCGTCATTAATCAATGTGCCAAGCCACCTTTGTGAGAATGGGCCGTCATCCACCATTTGCCTAAATTTTCAATGTAAAGTTTTGCGCAAATGACATTTTTTATTTTGAACGGCATTCAGATGCCAGCACGTGTGAGGGCCGGAATTTATGGCTTGACCTTTGCGTAAATTCAAATGAAACTCCGAAATCGATGAACACAAGCACACGCACACCCACAGGTGGGTACGCTGAAATATTTGTGCGACTTTGAAAGTTTCCAACAAGTACGTTATTTGTGGCAATAAGCCTTTTATTAATACCCGAATGAGAAAGTGGAGTTTGTGCGGAAGTTGAATTTGTCAAATGGGACTAGGCGAAATTTACTCCACTTGTGAAAGTGCGCTCATGTAGACATTTGAATTTCGTACATTTTTGAACTTTTGCAATTATAAACGGTTGTGAGCTTTCACAAAGCTGCAATTATTTTCGAAAGCTTCTATGGTGCGATTGTAAGGCAATCGTAGGCCAATGTGTTACAAAGTGAGCCAAGTGCTTTCAAAATAGTTATAGAATAGACAAATATAATCGAGTAAAAAGCGGCGAGGGAGTGAAAGCTTATCGAAGCTTTTCAAATCTTATTAAACTTTCATGGAAAGAAATGAAACTCGATAAAATTTGAGGAAAGTAAATTTAATGAAGCTCATAACTGCTATCTTCGGTTCGCCAAGCGTTGGAGAGAACCGAATCCAACAATCTCTTCTAGTTTTCCTGAACCCATGACATCTCGTTAATTTTTAATTCCTTCTTCATTTCTTCAGACCCTCAGCGCCTTATCTAAGTATTTAATAAGCTCAACATTAACCTCTAGAACAGTCGTGTGTTTGTGCTGACAACTCAGCTCTCTGCTGAGGCGACAACTTGAGTTGCAACAAATTCACTTGGCTTAAGTTGGTCAGAGCAGTACGAGAGTACATGATGATGTGACGCCACATGGAAGTCCTTCAGCGAATGGTGAATGAGCATATCCGGCAGACAAATGACAGTCTTTATTCAGTTGCACTCATATTTGCATTTGCCAAAATGCAGTCAACTTAATTTTCGGCGAACATGCTAGGTTATGAGGACACACAGCCTGGCGCTGACAAGTGCAGTAATGAAACCGCTGTTGCGTGGAAAGTACCGAGGGGCGGGGGCCAGCTAAGCGCTCCAAATGCGTATAAAGCGAGTGAGAGGCCAGTGACAGCTACAGCATCATGTCATGCAATTGCTTAGCGAACAATGGGCTAATATGAATTGGATACATGAGCTACGGGCTGCCAGCTGCTGCTGCTGCAGCCGCCACTTGCCAACGTGGGACCACTCACTGCCTATACGGCTGCCTGTCCCTTGCATTTTAGCTCGCATTTTTTATGCGTTCGCTCTCTTTTCTTTTTGTTTGCACTTCTTTCATCATTCTTCTTCTTCTGCTAGTTTGCTATTGTAATTTCACATCTTTGTAATAAAATTTCTATGAAAAACGTTGCAGACTTGCATTCGCATATGTTGGGCTTTGCACCCTGATGCGCGTTGTGTTCCTCCTCCATGCGCCATATGGCAGCTCTGAACAAATATTCATATAAGTTTGCGTAAATATCCATATAGTTTTGCATACGCAAAGTAGTAGCCTCGCTCCCCGATGGAAAAAGTTAGTTTGAAATACTTGAAACTTTTAATAAATGTTGGAAAAAAGTTTGTATAATTTAAGCAAGAAATCTTCAAATCAGGTCTCAATATAAAATTTTTGTAAGAAAATTTGTTCTTCCAATGTAAATTCATAAAGCTCTTTTAACTGGAGTTTTGATGGATCATCCAGTGTAAAAGGATCAGACTCATTATTGCAGAGCTGAGTACGCAACATGGATCTCTCGAGCTTAAAGAACAGTGGTTAATACCCCTCTGAGAATCTGTAATAAATTTTAGGGTGTACCTACATGAATAATATCACGGGTTTCGGAGTCTTCCCAGTAACTAGCGCTTTCCCACAGGGCATTCAAACATGCATCCCTGATCTACAACTATGCAATATATTTTTTCCATACTCCTGAGTTTCTGCATATATATTGCACATATTCATGGATTTGACGTTTACTTTACATTTCAGCCCGCTCGGCGTTACTGTTGCAAGTCTACAACTCCCCTATATTCTTTTTGCGTATTCCCCATTGTAATTGAAGACACTAGTCGCGAGTTTCGCGTCGCACTATGCAATACTAGTACGAATACAACACAGCAGCAATAGCTGGTTGGAATGCAATTTATGTAAAACAAAAAAAATATAACAAAAACAGTTCGATACAGCGCTAAATAAAGGATGCAAGAAGATTTAGTGCCACCACCAGATGTCGCTGCATCAATAGCAGGCAAATGTATTTTATGTTAGACATATATGTATTTACGCCGTGGTATATGCTAATTTAGTGACGTTATTAGACACTTTCCTTGGTTCAATATACATAATATATAGTGTTTGGGTAGCTTGGGTATTTATTGGAATTTCATTGATAAAGCCTTGTTGAAAATACGGGGAAATGCAATATTAAAAAAAATACACTAATTATCTATTAATTTATATCTAGGTTTCTAAAGTGGAAACTATTAGAAACTGTCAAAGAATTTAAAATATTTCTGAGGGACATTGTAGCCGAAATAATTGCCGCAAAAGTTCATCAACCGGCCTAAGTTAATTTATCATGACCAAAGATAAAGTTTGTTTACATTTTGAGGGGACGCGATGGATCAAATTTATTTGCATTGGGTCAAGTGTGAGGAAGCTGAAGGACTGAGAGACTAGCTAGGGGTCAACGTTTGTTGCTGGGCCGTTTATACTACTACAATAAGTTCTCGAAATTTGGGCCTCTCGGCTGGAATTTGTTCGAAATAATTTTTGAAACATAATGGTAAACCATTAAACCTAACCTGAGGTTTATAGGCAGATCTCTGCAAATACAGAAGATCTCACTTAGACAGCTTAGAGTGCTGTCCATTGTGATAACAGTAAACTCCGGGGGGTCAAAGACCCTTAAGATTCAGCAAAACGCTTGGATTCTGTTACGAATTTCTTTAGTCGGTTAATGTCGATTCTAGCCAATTCGCTAGGATCGCCGAAAATTAGCCTTCCGAGGTGTTTCGACCTCAGTCTGGCAAAAGCTGGACAGTGGAGAAGGAAGTGCTTAGATGATTCCACCTCGCCATCCTCCATACAACTTTGGCAACTTCCATCCGCCACGATCCTAAGTCTCAAAGCATATGTAAGTACCCATTGGACAATGTTCAGTAAGCACACTAATGATAGCGCTGAGAGGGACCTTGTCCAGGGAAAGCAGTTTAAAGGAACTTTTACGCTTCACAGAGGGCCAAAAGAACTTCGCCACTGGTTGTTGACCAGCGCTGGGCGAGCTTATGCGTAGTCTGCATGTCCAGCGCTCTTGCGCAGGTGGACCATGGACTACCAACCCGCTCCCATTCCGACGTCAATGTTGTTAGAGCAAATCATTCATCGAGTTAAATTCTTGGCCATGTCATTAAATTATATACATTTTATATCTTCTTGAAATCCACATGTCACAAAAACCCTTTAGATAAAATTTTGTTTTAATCCAGGTATATAAAGTAGGCCTTATGCTTCATCTTGGAAGTAGATGAAAAATATATCTGAAGTGGATGTCCGAAGAATCTGAGTTTGAGTTCATTTATTCCGACCAAAGTTAATTGATTGCTCCCGGTCAAAGTAGAAGTTTTTATATTTCGTGGGGTCACGATAGGTCAAATTTGAGTAGTCTATTAAGGGTAACCTCGAAAGCTGAGTGGCAAAAGTCAATGGAAATCTAGTTAAGGGTTCCTTGAGACCAAGTTAGAGGTTCTGAGAATTCGGTCCATGAATTACCCAGGGCTCTTATAGTAAGTATAATCATTCTTTATTCTGGGTCAAAATTATTCTCTATGAAATTTTGTTTACTTTGAAACAGAAGTTTCGATTTTATTACTTCTGATTTCGATTCAAGACTGGTAGCTGATCATAAAGATCATATAAACAAGAAAGACGAGAGAAAACATAAAAAAAGATAATTTGTCAGTAAAGTTGAAAAAAATAATTTCATCAGAAAAAGCATATTGCTTAGCAACAACCTTCCATAAATGAATCAAGCTTCAAAATCAACTGGAATAAAGCTAAAAAATGATAAAACCAAAGAGACATCTATACTTTCTCATTTTCACAGAATTTTCCAGATTACAAAACCGACTTTTTCAGCTAGTTCAAATTGTTTCCTATTTATCGCATGCGACATCACACACATACGAGTTTGTATGTACGTATCTACGTAACTGAGTGACTTTGCTGTTAATGCTGAATTACGTGCTAAAATTCCTTGTCTTTATGGTCATTCTGTGGCAACAAAGAAGTTGTTTACTTGTTGTTGCACAGCAATTTTGCATTTAACTAAGTGTGCTTGTATGTATGTATGTATGTGTGTGTGTGTACTTGAGACGAGTACTGCGGTAAAGTGCAGTGCAATATTTCAGTTGCAGCATGCCAATTTTGACAAGCAGATGCCACATATGAATTGCTTAAATGCAGAGGAGTAGTAGTTGACATGCACAATAAACATTGAAATACGACGCTTTGTTGCAAGTGCAAACAAGATTCATTTGAGTCATTTCAAAGAAAAATTAATTTAACAATTCTAAGGTACATACGTACTCGTATATATGTATGAATGTATGTATGTATGTATGTGACATATCCACTTTGAAAGCAAAAGCACCTGAAGAGCTTGCGTAGTCTCCACTGGCTTATCAGGGTTTGGCATGCCTGTGGCTGAGGGAAAAAATTCAATTTGAACTCTTCTGCTGAATGATCTCTTGTCGTTGCACTTGTGTGTTTTGCCTGTGTGCGTGCGCATTCCACAAGGAGATTGAATGAAATCTAGTTATTTAAATTTTGTGGCAAATTCGGTTGCTTGAGCGATGTCGGGGCTAGCCGTAAATCATGGCAACAACAACAGACATTCCACTGTGTGTACTTGCTGCGGTTCATTTCGGCAATATACAGCAGTCACAACGCCACTCAATGCAACACACTCTTGCCAATGCAACAGCAACAAGCTACTATGTGGCAAGACAAACAACAACTCCAACTTGCAACACTAACAGCGTCAATAAATAGAAGCGATGACAGATGGCAAAATTGAAAGCAGCAGCAGCAGCTGCGGCGGAGAAGGAGACGGAGCGACGAGCATTGATGGATTTTATGTGCAACAACGGCAACAAACCAACAACGTAGTGCAGTTGCAACAATGCAACGACTGACCGTTTGAGTTCGGACGAGTTTGCCAGTCGCCTCTACTGTTGCTATCGCATGTCCGGACAGTCGAGTTGAGGTCAGTGTGGCGTGTGGCATGCAGCGTGCGGCAATGAGGCGTGCAACACTATGACAGTGCCAGACGCCATGTGGCATGCCAATGGTGCCAGCGAGTCCAGTGTGTAGTCTTGCTGCTGTTGACTTGACTATGGGTTACCGAGAGTGTTGCACGCCCGCCCACAGCACCGTTACGCACAAGTGGCAGTTGCATACTCACTGGCATTAAGTACGTCCAAAATTTATACTCGCAACCGACATTTTCGCATATTTCAAGTATTGCAACGCATGTTGCACGCAGCAACATGTAGTATGTAGCATGTCGGAGGGTGGGCGATTTGCCTCTTGCCAGGCGCTGCGTGTTTCTTTGTATCGACTCGCCACACATTTGCTTATATGCAAGTGTATTTTAGTTGCAACATCCACTGGTTGCACAAACCTTCTTGCCACACACCGTTATATACTTACGCATATTTGTTGCTTTCAACATTATTGTTGCTTTGCTGCATTGTTGTTGTTGCATGGCAATTGCTTATTATGGTCGTGTCGTGGCTTAGACTGCTCTAGATAGCATGGCGCTACAATAAAGTGTGTTGCAATGTTGACAACTTCAACTTTCAAGGAATTGCAGTTACTGCCAAACATGCCGCATGTGTTGTTGGTGTTGTTGTCGTAGTTGATGTTGTTAACTTGAATGAGTGAAATGTGAGTGCATGGAAGTGCCGAAAAGCAAACAAATCGTTGCTGCAATCACTTTGTGTTGCTGCGCTTCAGTTAGGGGTACTCGTATGTGCGTATATTGAGGGTACATTCCAGGGTTAATGGGTGCTGTAAAAGAGGAACTGTTTTGAAAAAGCGTACTTTGAGAGAATATCAATTTGGTTATTGTTTTATATTAGATGAATCCCTGAAATTGAATTTCGATGGAGTTAGTTTAGGTCAACAAGGAACTTATTAATATCTATGGGGATCAGGCTCCTTGATAATAAAATATTAAGTGAGACTCATAATATGGATGGTTCCTAATTTTTGGTTTCATTAAGTTTTTAAAATAATTTTGAAATCATTTTTCATCAAAAAATGTTAAAATATACATTAGAGAACTGAAAATATGCCATTTCTACTCACAATGGAATGTTTCTTGACGCTGGTGATCAACTTTCAAGCATCTCTGTTTATTCAGTTACAATTTTGCATACATATGTATGTATGAGGCTGCATATGTTCTTAACAAAAAATGGTTTGATAACGAAGCTCTTTCCATATTTTTCAGTTTAGTTTTTTACTGCATTTTCGGCTGTAGCTAAGCTTTTTTTTACAGTTAGTAGTAGCTTTTGTGGATTTTCAAATATGAAGTCTTGATGAAAAAACTCCAATGAAAAAAGAGAGTACCCATCAAAAGAAGAGTAGCAGCAGCGAACGCCAGTTGGCATAATTGAAGAGTAGGAGGTTTGTTACAATTACATGAGTGACTCAGTTTTGACTGACATACTTATTAGCTGTGTCAAATAGAGTTATGGGATTACAAAAGGCTACACAATTATTTTGATTTCATTTAGTTTTTTTAATAGCGCGTTTGTTCCGAAGAAAGGTTTTCCAAAAATATTTGGAATTTACGTCCGTTGGATATATAGATATATAGTTCTACAACTTTGCTTCCGCCGTTTTTTTTGTAAATTTAAGGCTTTTTTTGTATTAAAACGTTTACAAAAATGTTATTCAAAATATTGTCGTTAGCTACTACTTTTGACCATCTTTCTGGCAGCGGAAGCAAAGTTGTAGACCTAATATTAAGAAGTAAGGCCCACGCTCAATATTTTTGGTCTAGAATTCACGAACAATCAAACGTATAACAAACGAAAATCGCTAAGATCCTAAAAACACGTCTAACCTTAGCGGCTGCTATAGGCAATGAATTCAGCTGAAATTTTATCCTATTTCAGGGGCATGTATATCAACAAAAAAAAAAAAACAAATAAAAATGTTGACTATTAAACTTTCCAAACCCGCCAAACAATTCCCGTTATTTTTTTAACACAACACATTTTTTAGTTTAGTGTTAAATTGGCTATTGATTTAAAGACGCAGTCTCAGGATGCCTAAGTGTTCGAGAACAGCTACCGATGGCTCCATACGTCGTATTGACGAAACCGCTAATTGACGGTGCGGTTACAATTCCAATAGGCATCTCAAAAGACCAAAGGTCATATCCCTCATGAAATGCTGGGTATGAGAAAGGTATTGACGTAGCGATTCCTAATTCCAGGCAATAAGTGGAATCGTGAGATGACTTAACAACAGTGTTAGACACTATTTAAGCGCAATTTGAAGAAATTTTTGTATCGAATTGTGACCTTCGACGAAACGCAGACATCAAGGAACAGTCCAAATAGCGAACTTTAAGGAAAGTAAAGACTATCGCCCGTAAAAAGTGAAATAAAACTTTCATACATGTGCTCTAAATCGACTACTAGGAGAAAAACAAGATGTCACATTCGGTATGCTAAATTATTTCGTTGAGACCCAATCGCAGGCCTGCAAAAAAACGTATTTTTCAGACCATCTAAATAAGTTGGAGCATCGTTTAGTCAATTATATCGAACAGAAAGGAGAACAGGTTGAAAAATATTAATTAAATATTAATTTTCTTCTAAAAGTGTATTTTTTTCCTATGTAGTAACTAGAAGTGCTTCTCGGCATCTAGTTAACCACAAATCATATTAAAACCTTCAACTGGTGGGACAAGAATTAAAAACAGTCTGAATTCATTATTTGGTTTAATAGCGGACTTTGACTGGAATAGCTACGAGACCAAATAAAAAGAGATTTACTTCCAATCAGTTCTTCCATCCATTTTCATGAAAGCATTTTTATTGATACCATTGAAGAGAGCGCCTAGTAGACTTCCACCGATGGTTCTTGGAGATGCATCTAAAATCATTCGGATAAAAAAAAATTAGTTTTATAAATAGATAATTCTGGAGCTGATCGAATCTTTTATTTTGAAAAATTAACAAAATGGCGGCCTCAGGAAATTTTTTTAGATTTTCGGCCTTAAAAAATCGAAATTTATTAAAAAAAAATCCTTCGATCAGGCCTGAGTTTATATGTATTCTAAAAGCTGTATAAATTTCAAATTAAAATCTACTGAGCGGTTTTCGAGCTACAGTTGTCACCTGTTCAAAAAATATAGTTTTGAGAAAAACGAATTTAAAGTTTTACATTAACGTTTTGGAGTGCCCGAGAGCTCTTTGTTATTTGTCGAATAACTCGAAAAGTAATTATCGGATAAACTTTTTCGTTTTTTTAGAGAATATGTTTAAGATATAGATACACGTAACGAAAATGCAAAAACACAAAAAAAAATTTTTTTTTTTTAAATTCTGACTACTCCTAACCCCTTAAGATTATTCCATTCTAGATTTATATATCTAAGGAGCACAATGAGCCTTCTAGCTGACTTAAGAGAAGCTACCATCAGCCAAACTTCTTCTGGGTCTAAACTTTTGGACTTTATCAACCAAAAATCCACAAATCAATTACATATACCCCGAAAAAAATCATTGAATGTTCTTATATGATGGAACAGAGACCAAAATCGCCATGTTTATACTTATGTAAAAGTATTTGACAAAATTGAGCAATGAAACTTGCATTAAAGTGACATTCATGCAGTCAAATTTTAATCGCATTATACTGCCATGCTTTGTTGATCAAATAAAAACTTTGGAATGCCACAAGCAATGGTCATGTAAGTTTACCCTCGAATTCACTTAACTAATATAGTTTTATAGCTTATTCACTGTGCGCCGTTTAAAGTGTCATTAGAGTTCGTTCGTTACAACAGGGATTTGGTGCAAACCAAACAAAATAAAAAAAAGGTTGCAAGTTGTTGTTGTTGTTGGTGGCGTTGGCAATGTATGTATGTGATTGCCGTTCGTACTGTTTGCAACACCTTGGCATTCTGCCAGAAATACAAGTAATAATATAAATATTTATGTGTGTGTCATTTCCGGGCATGCAACAGTATCAGAAATTGCAAAGAATCAACAGTTAGCTTGGCCACTCGCCCATTTTGAACTGCCACCGAGCGGCGCTCGGCACGCCGTGCGGTTGGCAGTCAAAAAGTGACAGTTTGGCCTGTTGCTGTGGTAAATGAATTATTCCAACACCAGCGCATATTTCGCCGTTAATATGCTTGTGAGCAAGTTGGCAGTTGGCGTTGGCACATATTCACCGCCGTGATGCAACAAGTGCAACAAGTGTAATTTAATTGATGGCTTTTAAATATGCACAAAAGGAACGGAAAGAATTACGAAAAGTTGAAGTTTGGCAAACAAATTGCAAGAAATTGTGCTGAGTGCTGGAGAGTGCCGGAGAGTCTCGGAACTGCGGCGAATTTGTACAATTGCAATGTGCGATGCAACAATTACAACAATTCCAACAATTCACTTGCAATGTTGACAACTTTGTGACACTTTGGCACTGCGGTTTAAGTTGAACCCATACAAAGCTAACGAACCGTTAGCAGCAATGTAAGGCAAGCAATGGTCTGGTGGTATTTGTGTAAACCGCGGCAGGGATTTGCTCGTGTGGTGGCTCACCCCAACACAATGTGACATCATTATAGTTTTGTAGGGATAATGGAAGAGGGAAAAGCGTCAGCTAGAAAAACTTCAACAAAACCACAGAAATTCGCCATCAAAGCACTGACAAAGGCAGCCAGCGGCGTGACGGCATGGTCCATTTGCTGGTCTAGACTCTAGACGATTTGACTAGCGCGACATTCGAAATCATTTCTTCATCCCATTTGTATGTTTGGCAAAATCTTCGCATGTCGCAGAGAAATTGAATGCAATTGTCAGTGAACAGCTAAAATCCAATAGCCTCAGTTTGAAGGTGCGACAAAGTTATCCAAATAGTCGCAACCAATCCCGTCAACTCCTTTTAGGGGTTATATACAGTTAGACGGCCGAAAAAAAGTGAATTTTCCAGAATTTTTTCTGAGAAAACTTTTTAATTTATTGATCCAAAAATTTATACACATATTATGGTATCTTTTAACTGTATTTTAAGACTTAGTTTTAGTAAAAATATTTATTTGAAAAAGAGCTACAGCTGATCTCCAGGAGCTCCTCTCAAAAAAGACGTTTTGCGGTGACCACTATATCTCGGAACTGGATCATCCGAAATTAAAAAACCAAACAGATTTCGTTAAAATAATGTTAAATCTAGTAATTAATCGAAGGAATAAGCAAAATAAAATTTTTTGACAAAATGGCGGTTTCTCAAAAAAAAAAAAATCGATTTTTCACCGAAATTTCGGCCTTAAATTGTTTATAAAAAAAATATTTATCGGAGAGAAAAAATCTTCGATTAATTACTAAAAAATATATTTAAGAAGGTCGTGTTAAAATTTGAGACTAATCGGTCTAGCCGTTTTCGAGGAATGTTGGTCACCGACTTTGAAAACACCATTTTGAGAAAAACGTGTTTAAAGTTTGGACCATGTACTTCCAAGCGCTCTGAAACGCCTTTTCAAAATTTTCATTTGCTTGTAACTTTGAAAATATTAATCGGAACGATATGAAATTTTCTGTGTGTATTCTTAAATATATGGACATTAAGAAATGAAATAAAAAAAAAATCGATTTTTTGAAAATTCTAACTGTATATAACCCCTTAAGGCAACTTAATCAACGAAGTAGAAAGGCATACCCCATGTTAAAAATTATGGTTGGTGATGGTTTTTGAAGACTTTGTACTTAGAGCCCTACGAAGTGGAGACTTGCTTTAAAGTGTTTCCTTGTCTCTGCCTTAGAGCTCCCGGACTTAGAGACCATTAAAGTCCTAACATTATTATCCATGATATCGCGGTATCCCATATTAACACTAGTATCATAGCGGAATCCGATGGAATTGTAGAGCTTATGAGCTTCCAAAGAAATACACTTTTCTTTCACTATAAGAAAAATTAGTGCAGGTCTGTGTTTTGCAATCTTCTTTATGTTTACTACTGGATATTCCGGCAATCCTACAACGCTTGTAGAATTACATAGTCCCGCTGCCACGAAGTAAAACCGAAAACGATTAATGCGCTATTCATCCTCAGCTTTGTTCGCATACCCATAGTTGTACAGGTTTTAACCTTGGCCAATCGGTATCCAGACTATAAGGATAAAGTTTATATAAAATAGAATAGTTAAAGGCTTTTGACTTTTTAAAACTTCTTACTTCCCGTCTTTATGAAATTCCGACAAAGACGTCTTGGGTCTGACATCTTCTTATATACAGGTTAGATAACTGGAGCTACCGAAACAGATTTGGGACGTATTCACGGCTGTTTGGAGCAGTGTCTTTGTCAGGAGAATTCAAATGGTAACAGTCTTGAGGATCAGCTATAGAAACTAACCTCACTCTCTACTCATAGCAGAGTTGAAATGAAACCCAGGTAAGAGAGTGATTGATTTTCAATCTGTCCAAGAATTTAAAGGAGTTAAATTGACGAGCTTGAAAGCATATGGCATTTTAAGCAGAATTAACGGTGGTTATCGCTTCCCCGAATGCAATTTCTTCACATTGCAACACAGCAACTGCTATCTACATACATTAAAGACCCGCACGACTTGCGAGCTACTTAAATATCAAAAGCAAGAGCAAAGAGTGAAAAGAATTCGAGCACACACAGCTGCAAAGACAGCGCGTATGTATAATGCGCATTTAAAATTCGAGAGCGCAGAGAAAAAAATGGAGGCGAGTGAAAGAAATTTCAACAATCTTTGATATTAAAATTCGCCAGTTTACTTTTCATTTGGTTGCATTGCGTAGTTTTGCATTACGCGTCAGCGTTTCTCATTTCCTTTCACTAGGCGTGTTGCGGGCTTATGACTCTGTGTGTGTGGGTGTGAAAAACATTTATTGAAATTCCTACTGCCAACACTACGATATTTGCCTGCCACCTTTTCTGCTTCGCTTTCTTTCCGCATTCACCAACACTGCGTTTGCATTCTTTTTTATGCTTTTCGTGCGTCATTTACTCGACGCCCACTTGATTTAGCAAGATTGCTGCCAGTGGCTGCACGGCCCGCATCATTGCACCACCGTCTTGCACTCGCACTCGCACGCGCACCGTTGCATCCACGTCTATCCGGAGCGCGTTGTAACAGTGGCAGGCAGCAGCGACATCGGTAACGGCAACGGCAGTCAAACGCAGATCCTTAAGTGTGTTCTTAAGCTCAAGAGCGTCACTGACGATGCCAATGCTTGATGCTTGGCGCACCGATGGCTGCGGCGGCGGGTTGCACGGGTCGGGCTGGAAATCCCGCAATTTGCAACATGATTGCAACGCCCGAATAAATCATTGCCATTGGAAACGAGGAAGCGAACAGCGCGCATTGTTCCTTTTATTTTAATATTTAAAGAAAATGATGGCAGTACGATGATGCCGTGGCGCTCAATGAAGTGCACTGTGCGTTGGTTGTGGCCTGACGAGCGTCAAGTCGTGGTTGTGCAGAGGAATACTGATGTGTGGCCTGTCGCTCCAAATGCACTGTGGTCTATCGGTTAAATTCCTTGGTTAAGTGCTAATTCAATGCAAATTGTGTTAAGTCATTGTCAAATTGGTTCAACAGGTTAGAAATTTCAAAAGATTTCACATGAAATATATTTTGATGAGGTTTCCGTGAATGTAAGGATGATTCAAGATATCTAGGCTTATGATTCCTCATTCAGTTTGAAAGAATGTGTTGAGGAAGTCAGCAATAAAGATATAGGTAAACCCTTTTCTCTCAGTTTCAAGAAGTAAAAGAGGCACGGAGAGTTTTTAAATGAACTTTGAGCTCCAGAAACCTAATAATAATAATACTATATATCTATACTCTCGAGAGACCCATTAAAATATTGAGAGATTCAGGAAGCCGCTAAACTAGGTGTTATCTTGATATGGAAACTACTTAGTCTGGGTTCAGCATCAGAAGACTATAAAAGGGAAGACGAAAGTGAAACAACCTACCGAAATTTGGAATCCCCTTAAAAACAGTTGGCTCAAAACTGATAGAATCCTTGTGGATCCACGAAAGAGGTAAAGGAGAAGAACTTACATTAAACTCATAGTATCTCATTGATTTCGGATTCGAAATATAAATCTTTGAGAGCACTCATATCAACCAACTAAAGAGCGCCTCTCGGAATAATATTTTTTTATCCAAAGTAAATTCCATTTTCGTCCATAGTGCTTTATCTATATATAATGATAAAATGTTATCGTTGAGTAAAGTGAAAATGTAACGGATTTTTCATTGTTCTTTGGTGTTGGTAATTGTCAGCCACATGTCTGGGCGATGAAAGGCATTGAGATTGCGATTATCTTTAGACAAAAGAATAAATTAAAAAACTGACAAAATTGTGTAAATCCTTTTTGAGTGGCTTTAATATGTAAGAAAAAAAGTAAATCTCATTTGGAAATATGACAGCGGAAAGTGAATGCGGCGGTTCATTATTGGCCCAGAGTACAGTGGGTGTACTTATATATGGTAGGTGAGTATGAAAATGTGCTTACACTATGAATTTAAACACTTTCTGAAGGTGTTTTCGATAATCGTAGATTTTATATGTAAACTTGATTGATCTATAGCAATAAGATTGATCGAAATTAATTATGATAAAGCACCTTTTTTATCAACACTGAACCTTTGGGACTTCAAGGGTAAATCTGGAAATTACAACCACTTCCGTGCAGTTAATTACGTTCTCTCTCTCTCTCCCTCTCCCTCTGCATGCGCCGATAATCGGACTGTAGTAACTTTCATTTTCTCAAAGTCATTTTACAACATTGTACTGTCATGTTCACAAATACTTTGTGAGCTTCATTTCAGCTCATCCTAAAAAATCTTTCCTCTTTTATCCATTAAAAAAATACTTTTGTGTCAGATTTCAAGGTTTGCCAGCAACTTGAATGAGCCGGTTATTAAAAATAATTGTTTTCTTTTTTGCTTTGCTATTTGCATTCTGCGTTTTGTACGCCTCATTAAACTTAACCTTTTGCTATCATTGACTTGCCATTGAGAAGCTGTGCGCTCCCAAAAGTATGCTACATTCACACACCGCCGTCATTACCCTTTGTAGGCTGCGGGAGGGAAATTTGTAGCAAAATTGAATGTATTTTAAATACAGGCAGCTTAATATAGGCTATATGTAAGCACATGTAAGTGTGTGTGTGTGTTTGTACGTTTGTATATAATTAGATTACCGTTTTTTTTTGTGTGTGTGATCTGTAGAGGTTTAGTTATAATATTATGGCTCATGCTGTGTTGCTTGTGGGTAAATCAAGCTGCCTGGTGAGTTTTTTGTATGTAAGTGTATATGTATGTATGCATGTTTATATGAAATCCCAGCATTTACTGCCATTTATGTTTGTATGTATTTGTAATGTGGTTTTCAATTTCACTTTACTTGTTTGCATAATTCTTTACCCTGTTATTTTATTTACAGAAACAGCTGCTTTTCCTTTTCTATTTAATTATTTTTTAGCAAATTTATATTATTGACGAAATTTTCCGTAGGAGTCAAGTGTGTGGACCGCACAAAGTTTATTGAACTCAGCAGAATGGCTTACGGTCAGAAATAAATGAATTGCTTTAACTTTTAAGACAACCAAGGGTTGTTGCTATTTTGATTTTTTCGCAAGAAAATGTAAGAAATAAAAATAATTAGAAGAAAAAATATTTTGTTTTATCAAAAGTATACTAAATATTTTAGCGAGTATCTTGCATAGAAAATTTAAATTTTTGACAAAAAAAAATTAAAACAAGTAAGGAAGGGCTAAGTTCGGGTGTAACCGAACATTTTATACTCTCGCAATTTATTGATGTAATTTTATAAAGACAAAACAATTCGACCCATAAAGTTCAATAGAATAACGAAAATCATCATAAATAGTATATGGAGACTGAGGTAATTCCTAAACCGATTTCACTCGTTTTCACCACCAAGATACAATGTATCGAAGACTATACGCTCACTTAATTTAATATTACTTATAATTAGGTATATGGGATCTGGGGGAAGTTATGACCCGATTTTTACCATTTCAGGTACAGAGAGAAACTGTTATAAGAAAAAAATTCAGAGGGAATGAATTACATAAAAATATCTGAGGGATTTACCTATATTTTCGGTGAAAAATTAACCTTAGGCACTGAGTTCTTCATGTTTGATATCAGGGGCCTTGAAAAGTCATGGTCCGATTTTGACAATTTTTCCACAAGTGATGTCACAGCTCAAATACAGTATTTGTGTAAAGTTTTATTCCGCTAGCTTCATTGGTTCCTTATGAATACATTATAAAGTGAACGAATCAGATGGAATTCAAAATTGGGTTATATGGGAAGTAGACGTAGTTGTGAACCGATTTCGCCCATATTCCACCCGAGTCATCAGGGTGTCAAGAAAGTGTTATATACCGAATTTCATTGAAATCGGTCGAATAGTTCTTGAGATATGGTTTTTGACCCATAAGTGGGCGACGCCACGCCCACAGTGCAGCTTTCTTCTGCCATTTCTTATGTAAAATTTGGTGTTTCTGACGTTTTTCGTTAGGGAGTTAACCCACTTTTAGTAATTTTCAACCTAACTTTTGTATGGGAGGTGGGCGTGGTTATTATCCGATTTATTTCATTTTTGGACTGTATAAGGAAATAGCTAAAAGAAACGACTGCAGAAAGTTTGGCTTATATTGCTTTATTGGTTTGCGAGTTATTTACTAAAAACCTATTTGGGGGCGGGTCACGCCCACTTTTCCAAATAAATTACATCCAAATGTGCCCCTCCCTAATGGGATCCTATGTTCCAAATTTCATTTTCATAAGTTTATTTATGGCTTAGTTATGACACTGTATAGGTTTTCGGTTTCCTCCATTTTGTGGGCGTGGCAGTGGACCGATTTTGTCCATTTTTGAAAGCAACCTCCTCAGGGTGCCAAGGAACATGTGTTCCAAGTTTCATTAAGATATCCTAATTTTTACTCAAGTTATCGCTTGCACGGACAGACGGACAGACGGACAGACGGACGGACAGACATCCGGATTTCAAATCTACTCGTCATCCTGATCATTTATGTATATATAACCCCATATCTAACTCTTATATTTCTTGGTGACACAAACAACCGTTATGTGAACAAAACTATGATACTCTGTGCAACAGGTTGCGAGAGTATAAAAATTCTGAAATGTTTGAATCATTTTATTTTTAATAATTTTATTTAAAAAATATTTTTTTTAATTAAAAAAAAAATTAATTATTTTTTTTTAATTTTCGAAAAATATTCGTAATATTTATACCTTATAAAAAGGCTCTTCAAAGTGAAGCTCTTTAAAGAAAAATTTAAAAGCATTTAAAAAATATTAAATATTAACTCCGAGCGCATTTTCTCACGTTTTATATCACATCATTAGAGATGTAATTAAAGTCAGTATTTTTTCCTTTATTTCAAGTATTTTCCGTGGTCACTCTTCCTTGCTTCATAGAAATTCCATTCTCTCGTTATTTGCAGCACATTTCGCGCTTTTTATTTCGCGGCAATTTATAACAGTTAATTAACTCAATCACATTGCCGTGAATGCGGTCAAAGTGCAATTAATGACTGTAAAATTCATAAAATTCATTTGTATATTGTGCGCGAGGGTGGGTGAGAGATACCCTTCAACTCTTTGCTACGCTCTCTACGCGCGACAACGAACCATCAACAATTTCGGCTGCACACAACTGTTAACATGTTTATGTTTCACAAGCGTTGCTCATACTCCGTCCTGCACGGCTGCGGCATGCGCCATAATTTGCATATAGCCAGCTGCAGGTGTTGCCTTTGGCACAGCTAGGCACGCGTTGGTGGCGCGGGGCGGCGTGTTATTTATGCAGGCGCATTTTTTAAATATGCAGCTGTGACACATTACGTAGCGCATGCAGCATGCAACAGAGTGACGCGCGGCGTCGCAAGTCAACCAGAAAGCGCGGTCGTTCGGTAGCGCGGTGGCCACCGGTGCGTATACGCAATATTTTTGCATTTTGCATTGAAGTGGCATTTGTGTGTATGTGTGTGTGTTTATTGCGCTGCAATCGCATGCATTATTGCTACTTTGATTTTTTACAACAACAACAACAACATTTTCAGTTTGTTTTTATTATTACAATTATTATTCACCGCCGACGGCCGAACTGTTTGTGATGCCACATTTGGAGCGCTGCCGTGGCATTACAGATACAAGCAACCCTCAACATGCATTCAAGCCTGTCCAAATGTTCATAAATATGTATAAAATATCTACATAGATATGTATCTATGTTTGTATGTATGTTTCTGTAAATGTATTCAATTTTCGCTTCGCTGAATTTTTTGCTTTGCCAAAGGTTAATTTTTATGCAAACAACAGCAGCAGCAGGTCGGCGCATCTCAAATGCAAAGAGTTTTGTTTAAAATATACAAACACATACATACATATGTATGCTCATTTCGCTCCATGTAACGGTGTTTTGGCTTACCGCATGCTTTATATTAATAACGGTAGCGCCTGCAAAAAGCTATACGTTTTCAGTTGAACTTTTAAAAGCTCATAAACAGAAGCGAAAAGTTTTTTCATTTATTACCAACAACTAAATGTTGTTGTTGTTGTTGTAGTAAATCAACGTGGCTGTGTGTTTATTGCAAACAGGCGCACTCCGAACCGTTGTCGTTCGCAGTTGTCATTGCGGCATTAAAAAGTGAAACACATAAATATTGAAGTTTTTTGCGCGCGCTTACATTTAGATTAGTTTAAATAAAAAATAAATTTTCAGCTTGGCGCTCGAAAATGGTTTAATTGTGGTTGGCGGACTGTTCTAGTTATCAAAAATAATTAAATTGAAATTGTGGAAATTATCAAAAATTGGTTTGGACTTGCCGGTTAGTTTAAAATTGTTTGAATTTCTTTCTATTATAGCTTGGTACTAAAAAAATATTACTGCAAAATGACCTCTCTACCAAAATCGTTTAAAAACCAAAAAGACCAAAAAAAAATATTGTTTTAACTCAACCTCACGTCAACATTAATTGAAAACAACAAATAATTATTTTTTTTTTCTAATTTCATTATTTCCTTGAAGCTTTTATATATTCCCTTGCCTTTATTGTCCCATTAATCATTAATTTCCGTTCTTGGATCTAATCAGATTTTTAGGCTTTTATAGACTGAGGTGCTCAATTTATTATTGAGAAATTGATTTATGACTAATTAATAGTTTCATGTGTAAGCTTTAAGATAATTTAATTTCTTTCTTTCTTTCTTTCTTTAAGGGGGTATTTTGGTGTAGAAATTATAATTTTTTTTTATATTTTCAAAGTTTAACTATTTATTTATACAATTTATTTTAGAATATGTCTACAAGACGATTTTGCAAAATTCAAATAATTTTGGGCAGATACAGGTATTTAACGGCAACGGCAGTCGCAGCAGTCAAACCCGTTTTTCTCGAAACCACCCACTTCAAAATGACACCCACAATTTGTCAAGTTCTACCCTACCGATTTATCTGAGAGACTTTTTATAGACGCCTCTCTCGCTGGAACTAGTCTCTATTATATATTGATTTTTACTATTTTTAATTCGAAAAATAACAAGTAAGGAAGGGCTAAGTTCGGGTGTAACCGAACATTTTATACTCTTACAATTTATTTATTTAATTTTATTAATATACCAAACAAGTAGACTCATTCGTCAAATATGTATATGGTGTAAAGTTCATTGAAAGTTTGAAAACTTTCATATTAGGTATATGAGAGCTAGAGGAAGTTATGACCCGATTTCACTCATTTTTGGCATGGAGACATATTGGTCTGGTAGGCCTGCAGGCCACGCATAGACCAGTTATGGTCCTTTGCGAGAGACATATTATTAGAAGAAAAATATTCCCTACAAATTTCTTCAAAATTTCTGAGAGACTTACATATATTTTCAGTAAAAAATTAATTCGAAGCTCAGAGGACCTCCAGTTCGATATATGGGGCCTTGAATACTTAAGTTTAGATTTCGGCGATTTTTAGAAGGGCGATGTCATAGTAATTGCAGATTTTGTGCAAAGTTCTGTTTCGATATCTTCACTAGTGCTTACTTTGTAAAGTAAACGATTCAGTTCGGTGTCAGAGTTCTGGTATATAAGAAGTAGGTTGTGCACCGATTTGTCCTATTTTCATAACATATCATTGGGATGCTAGGAAAATACTACGAATCGAATTTCATTGAAATTTATCGAATAGTTTCGGAGATATGGTTTTTGACCCATAAGTGGGCGGAGCCACGTCCATTTAAAATTGTGTATACCAATTTGGGTAGAGCCCATCTGTACCTTCTTTATAATGAAATTTAAGGTTTCTGGTGTTTTCCCTTACTGAAAGCATTTTTAGTAGTTTTCAACAAAAATTTTTGTATGGGAGGTGGGCGTGGTTATAATTAGATTTCCTTCATTTTTGGACTGTATAAGGTAGTACCTAAAAGAAACGATTCTAGAAAGTTTCCTTGATATAGCTTTAGTAGTTTACGAGATATGTACAAAAAACTTAAGGGCGTTAGGGCCACGCCCACTTCCCAACAAAAATTACATCCAATTATGTCCTTTTAGCAACTTTGTTGCGAGAGTATAAAAAAACGAGGAAAATTTGAAAAAAAAATAAAACTTTTACGTAGATTCAGCCATTACTCTAGATAGATTTATTATTTTTCACTTTGCTAAGAGACTTGGAATTGTGATTATGGTCACGTTATAATTTCTGAATCCCCCCCACTTCAGCTGCAATTTTTTAATTATATTTAATTAATTTACAATTTTTTCTGTATTTTTGTTATGGCTATTAAATAAGTTATAATTAAAATGATAGTAAAAATGAATTGATAGTAAAAATATTGATTGCCTTTTCTACAACAAATTTACTTGAAATTACTTGAAATTCATGCCTCCACACCAGAATACCCTCTTAAATGATAATTAAGTAATATTTTTAATTTTTATATAAAGTAATCAAGCTATATATATGTATAAAGTATATTCTCCACTTTGAACTTAGAGATTAAACCCGTTGCCGTCTCAACTCCACGGCTCTTACATGCCATATACAATGGTTAGTATACTTTAGAGTACTATATATAATAAGCTCCTTTAGACCATCAAGTCAAACCACAGTAAGTGCCCTAGTGCTCGATGCCATTAGGATTTAAAATGTGTGTGCATTTAATCTCCAATTTCCCGCTTTACCACCAATTACTAGCGCTGATTGTCGGGAAATTGAGACTAATTGATTAAATAAATAATTTCAATGAAGGCTCGTAAAAAGTGGGGAAGCCTTAAAGATTTGGCGCCACACACAACAACAACTAACGCTTGCTTTGTTATATGCTCCGCTTGTGTATTTGTATTGAGTACTATGTAGTTAATTATTTCATTTATGTGTATTTGTGTTTGTGTGTGTGTGTTTTAATCCGTATTAATTCCCGGCAAACACACACACACAAAATACTCAACAAATAAATACTAAGTAGCACACTTTCAGGCGTCGAAACGCCTCTATTCAGCTTAACAGTGTGACTGCCTGCCGCATCGTTCGCTCGCCACTCGCCGCTCGCCGAAACTGTTTAACGACTGTGCTTGTGGCTTCATTTTCCGTATGGCAGTCGTTATTTTGTGCTGATTTCATTGTGATAAAAATTAAGTCCTTGTGTGCTACAGCATTAATGCGCTCCACTGTGTCAAACCGGCAGCGCCACAATTCGACAATATAATGCAACAATAAAGTGTAACTGGGCGGCGCTAAACAATTAAAGCACTTCACTTCTACATATACATACATATATACCGATTTACATGCGTGATTCTCGAGTTCATATTAAATGTTTCGAACATACATATATACATGTGTGTGTACACATGTATCTATGTATCCATTATACGGTTTGGTAATGTTCCATAAAGCCGCGCAGCACTGCGGTTGCCAACGAAGTGGTTAGGCGGCCACTTGATTACTTTCTCCATTATTTGTTTGTGTATATGTACTCGTTTATGTAATTATTTGTCAACACATTGAGCACTCTCTGCGCCCACGTGTATGTGTCTCTCAGTGTGTATATGCGTCAAGCGGCAGCAATGCAAGATAAATGTCATGTGCAAAATGGCTTAAAACGATTTGGTGACTGTGACACGTTAAATAGATTATTTTGTAATTCTTTGCTGTTTTTGTTTTTTCTTAGCTTTGTACTTCCATTGCCAATTCTGCTTCTCTTTTTGTTGTTGTTGGTGCTCTGTTTGCTTATGCCATGTTTTTGACATTTATGTGGATACACTCGACAGCAAATGTCAGCATACATAAAAGGGAGCAAGAAAAGCAAAAGTTGGCATAAGCCCTATTCATCTCCATTAGCTGGCAAAACACACACAGTTACACATACATACATACGTGCGAGCAGTGTGAAGCTGTGTAAACAAATGATTGCGTCTATGATTGTAATTGTAACGGAAATCTGTCATTATGAAGGTGATTTTGCTGAATTGGTGAGCTATTAGGTATACAGCTTCATCTGACTTTGAGAACCTCCTACAATTTCGATTTCGACAGTTTGTTCGAAATTACTTTGATATAAAAATAAAAAAAATATATAAAGAAACAAGTGAGGAATGGCTAAGTTCGCATTTGGCTAAGATATTTCACATATTAAACGATCTATAAGGTATGAAACTCACCGTATCTTTGAAAAACTTACAATTACGTAGGTATTTATATGGGAGGTATGGGAAGTTACGACACGATTTTAATAATTTTTGGAACAGAGACACACTATTATAAGAAAATAATTTCGTCTGAATTACATTAAAATATCTGAGAGATTTACCGATATTTTCGGAAAAAATTACCTTTAGGCACTGAGTTCGTCATGTTCGATAATCGGGGTCTTGAAAAATTATTGTACGATTTCAACAATTTTTCCATAAGTGATGCTACACCTCAAACACAGTGTTTGTGTTAATTTTTATTCCGCTATCTTCATTGGTTCATGATGTATATATGGTAAAGTGAAGGAATCAGATGGAATTCTAAATTTAGTTATATCGAAAGTAGTCGTGGTTGTCACTCGATTTGGCCTATTTTCTATCGGTAATATCAGAATGTCAAAAAAATATTCTTTACCGAATTTCACTGAAATTGTGGGCGTGATAATGGCCAATTTTAATAGCAACCCTCCCACAGTTCCAGGGAAAATGCATATCAAGTTTCATTAAGATATCTCAAGATACCGCTTTCACGGAAAGACGGGCGGACGAACATCCTGATTTCAACTCGTCTTCGTCATCCTGAACATTTTGATATGTCCAACCATATCTGATATTTCCAACCCATATCTCAATCGTTTAGTTTTTTGACTTACAAACAACCGTTATGTCTCTTTAAATCTTTTAAGACTCATAAGGTCTGGGTTTTTATACAATTTATGAAAAATACATATATGTGACCTGGACTACGGAAAGGGGGCTTAGGTGTCAAAAAATCAATTTTCACTTTTTAGTTGATTCGGATGGAAGATGAGAGTTGTTTATTTTTAACAGCTGTTTCCCAGAAAACTAGTTTTCGCACGTTAGCTCCCTTTTCGTAGACCAGGTCACATATACTGAATATAAAGTATCGGGCTCGTTCTATTACTTGTGCTTTCCAAACGATTAGTTGATATTTTCTCATGTAAATATAGGCATAATTCCGCAACATATGCTTTATTGTCAAACATAACCACTGGAGAAATATAGCTAAATCTTATGATGAAGATGTATTCAGTAACTCAGACCAAAATGTTAAAGATCCAGCGTAAATTGAAAAGAATAAAATTAAAAACGTGGCACCAAGGAAAGGGGAAGCACAATTCAGAAGAAATTAAATTGTCAAGTTTCTTTAAGTAGAAAAAATTTAATTCCTAAAAAATAAAATTCTGCAAACAAATAACAAAGAAATAATCATTTTCATTTCACAAAAACAACACTAATACAAAAAAATTCTTATGCAAAATTCACATTTTATTAAATCATAATCTCAAAAGGGGTAAAATGCTAGATTTTACTCACACAACAAAAATGTTAAATACTAGATGGAGGTCAGGGTTACCAAGCGCAAAACCACCAAAAAAATATATATACATATATTTTTGTATATGCAAAATATAAGCAACAACAATTCACTAGCAATTGCTTTACGGAAAAATTTCTAAGTGAATATTTAATTTGTTCACAATTCCGGGAAGCAAAAACGAAAAGCGGAAGTGTAAATAAAAAGAGTGAACATTATGAAAACAAGTTGCGACACAGAGAAGAAACAGCTTTATGAACAAGAGTGACGTTTGTAACTAAATGTAAAATGAAATTTTCTTTAGTGCGAGGTTTTTAACAAAAAAGGATACACTTGGAGGTGTGAGTATGTGATACATTGAATGTGTAAGTAATCACTCACTCACACTTCATAAAAGGTGTATGTAGATGTAGGTGGATACACATATCCCTAGCAGTAAATTGGACTTTATTTAAACAAACTAGTTGAGAACTAGTCTTACATTCTTATGTTGAACCAAATAAAGTACCGTGAATATGCTTTCAGAAGTATTTTAGTTTCGATATTGTTACACAACTCTCCAGCTCTCAGGATTTGATGAAATTTTGGAAAGTTATTTTGCTCTAAGTATTGCCTAGGACTTAGGTTAGGTTAAAGGGCCACCAAGTACTCAAAATGGATGCCAGAAACACTCACGTGACGACAGAGCGCTTTGAGCCTTTTACGAATTTGTACAGTCTACTAATTTATAAACGGTACATTTCAATTCAATTGGTTCTGCAAAGCTCGTCCTGCCAAGATGTTTCAGCCGCAGTAAAGCGAAAGCTCGACAATGAAGGAGTTTCTCGATGTCTCAATCTCCTCTTCATCCCTGCAACTTTAGCAATTTGCATCCGTCAGGATATTTAGCCTCACGATATGTAGGCCTATCGGACATCCAGTAAGGACTCCCATAGATCCACCTTAGGCCTAGGACTTGAAGTGAAGACTTATTAGACTGTATTTAAGACTAACTATGAAAGATAAAAAACAGACGGCAGGTTCTACTGTACTGAGAAAGGGGTTTAATAAGGTTTTAAAGCTCTTAAGAAGCTCTTGTTGAGTGCAAACAACATTTCTAAACTAGTCCTTCTTCAACTCACGCACATCTTCTTTACCGCAAACCGACACGTGTCTGTTTACTCAGCAAACTTCCACACACACGCACACACATCTGAGGTCAGAGCGATTCCCGCACACAACACACATAAATATATGCGCATATATGTGTCAAAGAGGCTTTTGAGTCAAAAAATTGCGCTTTGCCAAAAATTACATACTCATCAAAAGAAATGATGCTGACTGCGGCACGGCTGCTGCTGTTAGCCGAATGACAGACGTCAAACGACGAGCGGAGTGCCTTAACAGCGGCGACAATGTATTCTTTTAACCTCTAGTTGACTGCCACGCGTGTCAAACACCGCCTCACCACCACCAACGCCAGTGTTTGCACTTTCAATTTCACTACTACTTCCCCCACTCACACACACACACACAAATTGCTGCTTATCAATATTTCAGCAGTTGCTTGTCGCTTCTTTTTTTGCGTTAAGATTGCTGTCATTTTAAGGCAAATATTTTCATTTCGACAAACCAATGAAGCTTCTTATAACTAAAAGCAACAACAAAGAGCTAAAATTTAAATGCAAAAAATATATACAATTGTACGTACATATAGTTTACATATAGCGCTGTCAGTATTATGCCATCGAAATGTATGTGTGTATGTGTGTATACATGTGCGAAGGAAGACACAATGACGCTGTTGAAAAAAGAGAAACTAAATAAGAAATTGCAATGTAATCAAAAACTCATTGTCACAACTGCTGACGCGCCGCGGCAAGGCTGTGGCCGCAAGTTGCGTTGTTCTTTTGCGGCTCGAACTGTTGTGACAGCGTGCGATGTCTTAACCCTTGTGAGTGCAGGTGGGGGTTTTGGTAGACAATGAGACTGGAGATATATTGCTCAAGTTTTTTAAAAGCTATAGAAAATAATATTTTGAAGCGCACTATAGCTTATAACGAACAATAATTGAGGCCCGTCTTCACCCTTGTGAGTGCAGGCGGGGTTTGTAAGACACGAATGGCTTTATGGGAATATTTTGATTCAGATTTTACATAAGCTATAGAAAAATATTTAGAAAACGAAGGATAATTATGGTCATGTCGTATCCTTTGTGAACCTGGAAAAAGACGGCTGGCGTAAGGGAATGATATCCTCACGCAGCACATTGAATATCTACACGGATGGTTCGGAAATGGAGGACGGGGTAGGTGCGTGGTAGGTACTGTCCGGAGTTAAGTGTAAGGCAGCCTTTTAAACTTCCGAACCACTGCAGTATTTTTCAAGCGGAGGTGTTTGCTGTTGGGAAAGCCGCAGAGCTAGCCCTCATTACAACAGATCTGGACGCGGGCATGACAAGAAAAATCCTAACACGTTGGACAAATATACCGGGGTGTAAAACCGCTAAAGCCATGTGTAAAGCGGTAGACCAGAAGTACACCAAACTCCTACTGTCACTCGATAGAAGGGACTGTAGGAGTTTGGTGGGAATACTCACTGGCCACTGTCTGGTGGCGGCACATGCCTACAAAATGAGATTTACGGATCGAGATGACTGCAGGAAATGTCAGGAGCAAGCTGCAATAGAAACAGTGTAGCATCTCCTGTGCACCTGCCCTGCATTGACAAGGCAACGACTTCGCTACTTGAGGGCCTCACAATATGAGAATCTGGAAGAGGTTTCGAAAGTGAAGCCACCAAAATTTTTAAAATTCACGTCAAGCGCAGGCATCATAAAGGATGACTACTCCTCGTGGACAACGTGACGACACTCCATCTGGTATCGCAAAGGACCAAAATGGTGTATGTGTGGCATATTGGCCTACCAGGCCTACCTAACCTAACCCTTGTGAGAGCGGGGAGAAAAATTTTGTTTGCAACATTTTAATCAGAAATTTATATAAACTAAAGAAAAAATATTTAGAAAATTGCTATGGCTTATAAAGAACGACAACTAGAGTCACGTCTTAATTCTTGTGACTGCGAGGAGGCTTTGGAGGACATCGAATAGTTTTTTGGATGTATTTTGAATAAGAGGAGAGAAAAATAAAGGTTTAGTACACAACGTCGAGTCAAGTAGCCGTCCGAAATTGGTTATTTATTACGTGAAGAACTATCATCTCGGCAGCGTTTCTCAAATTTAGTTGAATATGGTTTTCTTCATCTACAACAACAATAGATAATTCTAGCAGACAATAATCTTCGATTTGCTTTGAATCAAAAAATATTTATTAAGTTACTATAAGCGCCGAAAACAATTCCAAATTTTTTTAAATAACTTTTTCAAAATTTTAATTTTCTTAAGAAGATTCTTTGATATTTTCGGAAAGCAATCTTGAGTCCGACAAGCTTTTTACTTTCAAAATAAGTCTTCTCTTATAAACAGTACAGTAAGGGTATCTCGTACCACACAATACAAGTGAGCACTCAAGGGTTAAAAATAATATTTGTGTGCGAATAGAAAGTAATGCAGCGTTATGCCATTGTATTATGCTGCATTTATTAAAGGCGTTCGCATACATTTACATATACAATATATATATAATAAAGGAATATATGTATGTCTATACATAATATTTAATATATGAGTGAGTGTGTACGCGCTCTGATGGGCTTTCAATGCTACTGTAAATGGCAATATGTCTCACTGTCTGTCGCCTACTGTGTCCTTTGTATATAACAGCAACAACAACAATGTGTTATTATATAGTTTCGCGTATTCGTGCTGGCTGTTATTGCGCTTTAATAACTTTTCGTAAAGTTGACTTTTGATACGAGAAAAAAAGAAAAGAAAATACGCGCTCATAACGGCCAAATTATTTTACAACATGATTATGATTTTTAAAGGACACACAGCAACAGCCAACAACAACAAACATACAGACACTTGCATGGAAGGCAGTGCGCGCCAGCGAAACGGTGTCATGTTGTTGATTATTGTCATAACTGTGTTTAATGCCATAACCAAGCACTAAGCTCTGCCACACACACACACACACTCACATACATATACACATATATATATATATATATATATAACTCATACTTCGCTTATAACTCATCCTAAAAGCATGCAAGCATTATGCTGTTGCGCGCTTTGTCCTGCCACACAGCTGTTGTCTGCTCCCGCTTGCGAGTGCGAGTGCAAATAAAAACTTTGCAGCAGTAAGATATGCCGTTTTTACGGTTATTATGAGTTTTTCTTTATAGCTTCAACTTTATTTAGGCTTTAAATAATAATTCATGGCACGACCACTTCGCTGTGTAACTTGATAAGCGTCAGCGGCATTGGAGCGCAGCAAAACGCAAGTAATGAGCACAGCGAAAGAAGTGGGTTTAAAGGATTTCGCGGCGCCAATCTTTGCTTTAAGAAAAGAATTTAATTAATTTTGCTGTTTTGTTGGTGCCTCCACTGAGCTTGTGGTGTTAATAGATATATATTTGTATACAGAAGGTCACAGCGCGGGTTAAAACGAAGTATTTTGAACTTAAATCCATAGCCTCAAGCTTCAATATTGGTATTCTAAAGGTAATTAATAATTGGAAATCTGTGGCTTAAGTCTTTAAGCAAAGCAACTACATTGATGCCACACCTGCTGTCAGTTTTCGTGGAAGTTAGATATTTTTATTAAAAAAAAATCTTATTAAAGTTTTAGTAAAATTAAAAAAATAAAATAATGTCTTCAGTATGGATTTCTGAACGCTAACAAGAAACCTCACACATTTCTTTCAAATAAACCTTTACGCATGACTGCTGCCAGAGACAATACGTGGTGTGTTCAAAAAATAACGGGAATTCTAAAAGTCCAAATTTCACGGGTTTGTCTTCGCCAGACATGAATCCGTGTGATTTTTTTTAACTCCAAAACTAACAAGTAAGGAAGGGCTAAGTTCGGTTGTGACCGAACATTCTATACTCTCGCAATTTATTTATTTAACTTTATTTATATTATATAATACACAATTTGACCCACATATGCGTCATATGTATTGTATAAAGTCCATTGAAAGTTGGAAACCATAATATTAGGCTAGAAGCACCGAGGTCCTCGTGCTCGATATATGGGGCCTTAAAAACCTATGGTCCGATTTCGGCGATTTTTAGAATGGGGCTGCCACACTATAAACGTAGTATTTGTGCAAAATTCTGCATCGATATCTTCACTAATGCTTACTTTATATATTGTAATGTAAACGATTCAGATCGTCTTCATGGTTCTGGTATATAGGAAGTAGGAGTGGTTTTGAAGCGATTTGGCCTATTTTCACAACATATCATTGGTATGTAAGGAAACTATTACAAACTAAGTTTCATTGAAATCGGTCGAGTAGTTCCTGAGATATGGTTTTTGACCCATAAGTGGGCGACGCCACGCCCATTTTACATTTTGTAAAAAAATCTCAGTGCAGCTTCCTTCTGCCGTTTCTTATGTAAAATTTGGTGTTTCTGACGTTTTTAGTTAGTGAGTTAACGCACTTTTAGTAATTTTCAACCTAACCTTTGTATGGGAGGTGGGCGTGGTTATTATCCGATTTCTTTCATTTTTGGACTGTATAAGGAAATGGCTAAAATAAACGACTGCAGAAAGTTTGGTTTATATAGCTTTGTTGGTTTGCGAGTTATATACAAAAAACTTATTTGGGGGTGGGGTCACGCCCACTTTTCCAAAAAAATTACATCCAAATGTGCCCCTCCCTAATGGGATCCTATGTTTCAAATTTCAATTTTCATAACTTTATTTATGGCTTAGTTATGACACTGTATAGGTTTTCGGTTTCCGCCATTTTGTGGGCGTGGCAGTGGACCGATTTTGCCCATTTTCGAAAGCAACCTCCTCAGGGTGCCAAGGAACATATGTTCCAAGTTTCATTAAGATATCTTAATTTTTACTCAAGTTATCGCTTGCACGGACAGACGGACAGACGGACGGACAGACGGACAGACGGACAGACGGACAGACGGACGGACAGACATCCGGATTTCAAATCCACTCGTCATCCTGATCATTTATGTATATATAACCTCATATCTAACTCTTATATTTCTTGGTGACACAAACAACCGTTAGGTGAACAAAACTATTATACTCTGTGCAACAGGTTGCGAGAGTATAAAAATAACCTTAAAGGCCCGTCGTTTTACAAGAATTCCAGAAATCGCTGAAATAACAAAAGGCTATCCCAAAAATCGAGTTTGAGAAGTGTTTCGAATATTGGAAGAATCGTTAACAGAAGTGTATAATAGCGAATGGGGACTATTTTGAAAGCGACGAATGTGGACAAATAAACTTTTTTTTTTCAAAAAATGAATATTCCCGTTATTTTCTGAATATGCATCATATATGTATATAACAATATTGGCATATAAATAAAAATAAAACGGTTTTTGCTGTACCACATTAAAGTCGCTGTAGTCCCACAATTCCAGAATTTTAAATATTTTCGGCGTATAACAGTTTTAATGTTGTTACGTGTTTGTATGTATCTCTTGCAACATCTATATATCTACATATCTTTCGCGTTACGACTGCCTCCATTATGGCTGGTTACTGATCTCTCTCTAGGCTAGTTCACTGCCACATTTTAATGTGTTTTGCACTTTTCCTAGGCCATTTTTGTCGTTTGTCGTTCGCCGTTTGTTGTTGAGTAGCGGCATAGTAGATAACGGGCTACAGCAACAATAACAATAACAACAACAATAATAATGCCGAATTTATAACTCGGCCATAACGGCGCATCGCGCAATAAAGCACTCACATAACGCCCGCAACACTTGCAGTTAAGTGACAGTTAAAGAAAAAACAACAAATACCCATTACAGACAGATCGTTTGGAAGGAAGCGTAAGCAAATGAAAAAATTGTCTGTATGTATTTTTATGTGTTGGTCAATGTTGATGGGTCGGCAAAAAATAGGAGAAAACTACACAATTTACTCGCTTTAATTTCGAATGTGTATATATATATATATATAATAACTATTTAGTTCTTTGACTTATAACAATACTCTTCCAAAGTGTGTATGTTTTCAGTTCATTATTTTTCGAAAATTTAGTGACAATCTAACGCTGGATGTCCATGAATAACAATATTTATTAAACTTTTTTTTATCCAAAGTTGTTAGCTTTAGATTTAAATTAGATTATAATCTCATTCTCAGACGGCATTTTATAAATCACATTTTTCGGTTCAATTTATATTCTTTTTTCCAGAGTGATCTCAGCAAAATTGCTCTAAATTGGTATTCCCCACTATTCATTCAGATAAGTATTTACGATTACTTCCAGGTACACCCTCCAAAAGGAGACTAATAGATATACATTAGACGTCCCCTTTTCTGTACAAAATATTAAAATCTATCCTATGTACCCGCGGAGGAGTAAAGGGCCGCAATGAGATTCCTCTTTTTATTTCGAACTTGTGCTAGCTACTTGATTTGACTCCAACTTTTGTGGACCTTAAACAATTCGATGTCTAAATTTTTTCCAAGTTAGAGTGGGGCGGCCTTTCCGTTGGCTACTTAGTGGATTTGAGTCGTTAGCGTTCCGGGTGCCTGTATCTGGATCTCGCCTCAGAACATGCACGAGCCAGCCTCATTATCTTTTGAGAATTTCGTCCCACATGGGTATAAGGTTTGTGCGTGACCATAAGTTTGTGTTAGAGACGTTGATGGAAGAGAGTATAGAAATATTGACTTAACGTTAGAATTCAATACTTTTATAAAATGCGGTCACCAAAAGTTTGTCACAATAAAGTGATTATTCTAGGGCCTAACTGTCTTGTTTTACATTTTCGTCTTTGATGGTAACACTGCCAGCCTAACCGGTTGTTAAAACTTATGAATTAATAATGCTTTTTATATGCAAACCAGACTAGACAGTAAGTTTTCTGGATGTAATGAATCCTGAAGAATCTCCGTCGGACTGTTCACATACAGAATTAAAAAAAAAAATTATAATTTTTGTGAGAATATTGTGAGTTGATTCAGAATAGTTGGTGATGGAAAAATATATAAAATTTACTTTAATATTTTATACTCTTTCAGCTCAATTGAATTTTCAACTCAGAGAACAGTTTAAATAAAGGAATATGAGATCGTTGGTCGTTATGGCTATTTGGGAAATCGGTTCTTCGTCCTGTTGGATAAAATATTTTATTTTTCATCTAATATATAACTTAAGAAACTTCCAGTTTTTATGTAGTCCATCTCAATATTCATTATATTACACAGTTCTACTCCGATTCCGGTGTCTTATTGAATGCATTGTTCATCAGGTTTCAAGGTCATGCAATTTTTATCCTGTCCCTTGTATGTAGAAAAAAATGTATACTGTAGAAATATTTATAAAATTTATATGTAGATACACAGCTTGAATTATCAGAGTTCAAGTAAATATTCCATAGATTTATTGATATTAAATAAATTAATTCCGAAGCAACACTTACACTGATGAGTTATGTCGTGAAGGTAAGTTCCAAACATCACCTTAGATGGCAACAGGTGTTTTGAAACACCAACATGCTAGATTTCACTGATTATATTTTCTAATTAAGAAAAATATTTACATAAATAAAAAAAAAAATTGATTAAACTATTGTATTCAATTACAGGTCTTACATATTGTTCTACGAATGTTTTATATGCACTCCAGAGCTTTAAGAACTCAAACAGCTTTGCAGCAATTACTACAAGACATACACATATCCTTGTAATATTTAAAAGCCCTTGCCATGCAACATGATTCTTCGGGTGAAGCAACAACATATTTTCTATTTAACATTTGCTTTGTGTAATTACGGTACTTTTGTTGGTTAATGCTGGCGTTTAGTAACATGCACTCATTCCCCCACGACATCCCCGCCTCCCCCAACAAACACTCCGTGTTCGTGTTCAATGGCGGCGGCAGCGCCATCTGTCTTGACACATTGCAATGTTAAATAGATGATATTTTGTCAAACACGTTTGCTACGTGACTGAAAAATAAAAATTAGTATGCTCGAGAACTCAATGTCGGCAAAATATATTTGCAACTACTCGCTACGAGAGGTGTGTGTGTGTGTCTTCAAGGTGCACTATACCTACATAAGTACAGTTACATATTTACAGTTTTATATGTAACAAAACTGATAGCGATAAGACGAGCAAAGCGTGGCGGAAGGAGCTGCAGCAACAGCTTCCTTGAAGAGTGTTCAGGTGGATGTGGTGGTTTGTAGGTTATTCGCGTTACAAGTCTAAGTGGTGCCAAAGATTTACACCCGTATGTAACATTATTGATTGGAGACGAAGAAAAAAAAGAAATGTAGCGACGGCGGGCACACCTGTGAATAATACGCGGCGATGCGTACGTGCATGTCTAATACAACACCCACCCACCCCCTCCAAATGCACAGTCGATGTCTTTGCTCCAACTGAAAGTCTTCGGAAAAATACAAAAGCTTGCGTGGAGTCATGTGAAAATGGTGGGGCGACAGTTAGCAGCAAGTGTATACTTCTTTTTCTACCAATTGGTGGTTACAATTTTGTGAGAAATTTGTCGAAAATGAGTTTGACGGTCTCTTCGTGCTGGTGTTGGGGAGTTTATGGGATGTTTAATGTGCTTTCAATTCATGCATCGGTACATATATTTATATATATTGTATGTGGCGCTCCGATTTAGGGTGTTCCTGTGATTTTAAAAATAATAATTTTTTAAGACCATAATCCATATAAAATTGTAGACCACAACATGTATAAGAAACATCCCAATGATGATGGATATATCCAGTTAGAGATATTAACCGTTATTAGTAAATATTATATGTTGCTCACGGTAGTATTAGAACCCTCAGCAAGTGAGTGTTTCTGTGGAACTATACTTATATGGATAATAGAAGTTCTCAATTGCATAGACCAGAGTAAATAATAATAGATCTCTGAAGAAACTTCGAGCTTCTTTATCTGAATCTATAGAAGTATTTCTCTATTTCCTTTAAATCATACAAGATCCAATAAATTAATAGTCTCGTCACTGTAGAATAAAAAAAATAAAATAATTTTTTTTTATTTTTTAAATTCCATGTACATGACCCACCCTAATATCCGGATACATATGAGCACATATTATTTATGATGTACCAACAATCAGGTGGCTCTGTTTTTTCGATTTTATTCCATTTATTTTTTTTATTTGTATTTTTTTGACAGAATGAAAAAGACATAATCATATGAAAAGTGACAGGATCACGAAGCAGTGTCTGTGAACGAATGGATGGCTGTCTTGGCAGGGCATAAAGTTCGGTGAGAAAGTGATTGAAATAGAAAGGTCAGCATAATAAATGGTGGTAATTTCGATAATACGAATGAGACATTAATGCATACTGTCTAGTTGAAGTGATAATTAGAGACACCTGTTAGAAAACAAGTATATAATATTTATAATGAAAGTTAAATGGAATAGGAAAGCAAATGTTATTATGATAGGCGACTTGTTGCTGGATGACTTTTGACGGACACATTTTAAAGTTTTGGATTTTAAATAACAAATAGTGTAAATACATTCGAAGACACTTCGAAATAATGGCAGTCCCTCAACAGGTAAAAGCTAAACTTATAGAATATTGATCTTTATAACCCTCTTCTATGTTCCCTAATTCAGTATTGGTTTGAAGAAACTTCAATCTATTGAAAAAACTCCTCATCTAATATAATCTGATTGCAAAAAAATATAAACAAATTCACTTAGAATTCAAAATTTAAAATTTATTATTACATATTAATCAACAAAGAATAACAAAAACGGTCGTTTTATCACATTTCAGAGTCTTTGGGAGAAACTAAACCCATTTAGGACACTCTCCATTTTAAACACGAATGATCGAGGAAGGCAAGTAGGTGGAACCGGGAGCGCTTGCAATGCGTGGTGCTGGACGTGAAGCCTCAGAAGCGTAGTTGTGCACTGGAGCAACACCACCATCATGAGACTGAGAGTTGCCACCCAATTGGTCGTATTGTGATTGGATAGCACGTTGAGCGTTGGCAGCATCCTCTGGGGTACGGTATTTGACGAAGTGTACTTCGGGTTTGTGAGCCTTGACATCATGTTGCGATTGGAGTCTGCTGGCCAAATCACCCAAGTCAGCTTGTTTCTGCAACACATAGATGGCGGTCTTCTGTTCGGCAGCATGTCTGGCCAGATTGGCGGCAGCATTCTCCAAACCATTGTTTTCGGGTCCCTTGATGAAGACAACACGAAGATTCTTCTTCAATGAAGCTTCGATTTGTTCACTGCCGGCGGGTTCGTTAAAAGCATCCTCATCAGCGCTGTAGCTGTAGAACTCCTTGTCGAATTCAGCGGCTGGTGCTGAGTAAGAGGGTGAGACTTGTGTGGCAGCGCCACCTAAACCACCACTACCACCACCCAATCCACCACCTAGTCCACCAAGACCGCCCAATCCACCGCCTAGTCCACCACTGCTGCCACCTGGTGCGAACGAGAGTCCAGCGTCCGAGTGTCCTACAGGACGATAGTTGTAGCCCAAGCTATCGGCAGAGGCAGCGGCGACTAAACACAGTACGATGAAGGTACGCATCTTTTTTCACGAATTATTATTAAATCGAAAATAAAACGGTAATTTTTTGTGTTAAGCTGAGCTGAGATTAGCTGCTAAGACTGAGAGGTGTTGAAGTTTGGAATGATTTCCTCAACTCGATGCACGAACTTTTATACAAATTGTTCGACTTTTTGCGAATGTCCAAAATTGAAATGTCACCAGAATGCATTCAAATTGTGCAATTTATTGTTAATTTATGAGTTTAAATTTGCAGTGATTTTTCTTCAGTGCATATTGTGTGCGAAATTGCAACCTCAGCGACATCCCACACAAAATGTGATTGTGAATTTGCATCGAGACAATACACGGCCTGGCCAAATTGCGATTATAAATTGGATTTCTATGCAAATTAACTAAGCGCCACTTGCCAGTCAACGCTGTTGCAAAATATTTTCAAGTCTTAATATTATATTTTAATGCCATAAGGCATTGTTTTTGCTTTCTCAAACTTTGCTTTGCCATTTTTCTCGAATTAATCACCAAAAACTAACAATGAAGTGTGAATTAGCGAATGTTTTTTGTGTTTTTTTGTTTTTTTGTATGTTAAGAGACTGCTCCTAATGAAGCATTATTCGTTATACATAAATATAGAAATCGAAAGTATTAGTGACGCCAATAGTGGCCATAAAAATGGAAATAATCAATGGCAAGTCTGCAATCTGCACAAAAAGAAGACTATCGCGTAATATAGAATAGCATGGAGTTGTGATTTTGATTTTATGTATAACTTTTAAGAAAAATAGTTAACTGTTAGTGTTAAGATTTTAAGTTATTTTCTAATTAAATATATATATATATAATATTTCGAAGAATAGCGTACTTTCTACTTAAGCCACGTTATGACAAACGTCACCAGTGATGAGGAAATCTATCTACAAAGTCGAAGTTAGACAGACCCAGGTTCTCACATCTTGTTTCCAATACTCGATTAACCTTTATAAGATTACATTTTTACATTTTTTTTAATTCGGTAATTTTTGTGAAGTAAAGTGGTACGCGAAAATCTACCAGAAAAAGTTATAACAGAATTACATCCCTTTCTCTCATTATTCCTACAATAATTCTAAAATAAATTACTAGCAAATAACGATTTTAAAGCTAGCTTTATATTTTCTGGTAAACAATTTCTTTTAAAAGAGAGAGACAGAGAGAGAGAGATTTATGCAAAAACGAGATAGTGAAAGAGAGAAAAATAAAAAAAAAGAATTGAAAGTTTGACACCGTCTCGCTGAGTCTCTTGAATACTTTTAGACAGATTTTTTTCATTATCTTCAGTTGCAAAGATACCGAAGCCTAATCAGTAAGGTATGAACCCTCATAACCTAACAATTTTCTTTAATATAATTTATTTATTTTATTATAAAAAATATATATTGGTTGGCAAATATCTCCCATCCGCTTTTTTGCTTTTTATTCAATGCTTTATAAAAAGTGTTACAGTGATCGGATTTAGTTCAAATATGCGCTGTTTCGTTCGATAACCTAATTCTATCTACACGGCAACTTCATAATACCCCTCTCCTTATTTGCGAAGAACTCGGACTTTTCACAAGCCTCTTTTGAGTTCAACTTTACAGGTGGTAATCACTTGGCGATATGTCCGGGCTATATGGTGGATGCGATATAACCTCCCATCCGTGCTCCCGTAGCCTCTGACGAGTCATTAACGAAGTATGTTGTCGGGCGCTGTCCTGGTGGAATATCCTTCCTGTTGGCCAATTCTGGACGCTTCTGGTCGATCACCTGTTGCAAGCGGTCCAGTTGTTCGCAGTAGATGGTAGAATTAATCGTCTGGCCATATGGGATCAGCTCATAGTGGATCATTCCTTTCCAATCCCATCAAACATACAGCAAAACCTTCCTGGCCGTCAATCCCGGCTTGGCCTCAGTTTGGGACGATTCATCGGCCTTCGACCACGACCTTTTTCGCCCGTTTTCAGCAGCATATCGCAGGCGTTGATTCGGTCTAGAAGGTTTTTTTGCGTCAAATCAGGCGGCACTCAAACATCAAGCTTTTTTGTGTATCCAGCCTTCTGCTGATGATTTAAAATGGTTGGGTGATTAACTCCTATCTCCTGGGCGATGTCACATGTCGGTCTAAATCAATGTTTTCCATGATTTGATCGGTATTCGTCGTCACAGATCTTCCGCTGGCTGGCTTACCCATGGTGTCGTTTTCACCCGCTCTGAATCGTCGAAACAATTCCTCCGCAGTTTTAAGTGACAGAGTACCATCCTCCAAAACACTATTAATCTCACGGAACGTTTCTCTAGCGGATTTGCCTTCAACGAAGTAAAATTTTAAAATAGCGCGAATTTCGGCGTTAGTGAAGTCCATGTTTACACGTCTATACTGTTAAACGCAATATCCAAACTAGTCATGCATAGCGTCGTTTTGTAGGTTATGTCAAAACTTTGCAAAGATGTATAGTATTACCAGATACGAGCTCAGTGGCGCTTTATACATAGCCGCGAAATTCAAAAGACAAAAAGGCGGGATATTTGACAACCTAATATGATACTTGCCATAGCGAGTGCACCTCCCCCAATATCAGAAAATATACAGCTTAAATGTTTCGACAATAAAGCACCTTTAAAAATATGCTGCAATTTCAATCAAAATTTCTCCACTTACGAGTAGGTGTAAGTAAGAAAAATGCCAACATTCCAAGTCATGCGAAATGCTAACATTAAATAGAATATACTAAAAACAGGAAAATTAAAGAGCTTCTTATTTACACACTACACCCATAATCTGTTGCTGTTGTCTAGAAATCCTTTTGTAAATTAGAACTTTTGAGCAAATAAAATGGCGCACAGACATTAAACGCAAATATGCGCGATGCAAATGTAAAATAATACCAGTAGAAGCGTGTGAGTGTGATAGCAAGAAAACAAAACACAGGAGAAGACAAAAGCAAAACAAATTTGTTTAGGCACAGCAGTGCTTTCTATAAGCTGGTAGTAAATATATGTATGTATATGGCATGCCTACCTCAGCACACTTTATGGATATCAGCTTGTTACAATTTACAGATGACAAAACAATTCGGTTCACTTTAGTGCCAACTTCAGATTTAATTAAATAAAACGCAATGCAACTGAGTACATTGAGTTACATACATATGAGCCCCCTAAAGCACAAGTGGTATAACTCCACTTTTTCTTCTGTCGAGATATTAAAGGGTTTGCTAAAAGTTGTATATAAAAATCAATATTGAACTTTTGGACTACTTTTTTCAATAAAACTTCAGAAAAAGGTGTTATTTAACTTAAATTGATGTTTTTGAAACTTTTTGTCCACTAACTCTTGTTTTATCGAGTACCGAAAATAAATTATACCATTTGTGCTGTAAATGGTTTTAAGATTTCATTTAACTTATAAATAGTTTAAAATCTGTTTCGTTTTCTCATCTAATTTTTCATGTATTATCAATAAAACTTAAATTTATTTCATTATTGACAGTATAATAAGTGAAAAAATATTTTTTTATTCATCGTCACTTTCTTGAAATTCTTCCTGAAGTGGGCCAACATCTTCAGCAGTCTCACTAGTAACAAGCCCCTCGAAATAATTGTGGTGTACTGGAGGGATGTATGGCAGCAAGTCCATCATATCTTTCCTTTTTTCTTTTGAAATAGGCCGAACTCTTGTGTACAGCTTACCCTGATCAATGATGCAAACATTAACGGGTCGTCCTTTTTTTCCTGCTGGCTTGAAATCCAATGTTGAAAACGGCATATCTTCAGATAGAGTTTCCTTAAAAAGGATTTTAAATGGCTCACTTTTTGTGTAGCGTATCCATTGCATTTTCAGCCACGATACAGGTTGGCCTTCACAATCTTTTTTTCTTCTGGTGATTTTTTTAGGATGTTTTCGACTGACAAAAAACTGTACATGAAAGGCATTCTTTTTCCTTGACAACGCAATAGTTCTATACCAGTCGTCAGGTGTAAATATTTGTTGCTACTTACTAGAATTTTCAATAGATGCAAAGTCACAGTCATTGGGGAGGAATGAATGTCCACTTTGCATGAACTTTTGGTCCATCATTTCTACATTATTGTCTGGACTTTGGACATATTTCATCAACGTCATAGCGATTTTCCAGTTACGGTTTTGACCTGTGCATGTGTCGCTATACATAACCACATGTTTGGCTGCTGTCGCTCTAAATTTTATGTGTTTAATTAAACACGATGAAATTTCTTGTGAACCTTTAGAACCATTTACTTCGTCCCAACAATACATGAACCCCATTTTCGTTGAAAGTTCATGGCAACCTAAATTGTAAACGTACATATTACGTGTGTAGTAGGCCTGTTGACACACCAATTTCGGGAAAGGCAGGGACTTCTCCAAATCAAAAGAGAATGAATAGTAGCTGTCATTGTTAGCACTTTTTTCAGCATCCGCCTTCATGGAATCGCGAGCTTGTTCTACTTTCCGTAAATGAAGTTCATGGTCGTGCTTGAGCTTTCTCTTTTCTTCTTCATCTGTTGAGTATTTTACTTTATTAGAAAAAATATCACACTTGACGCAAGTGTCTTTATGTGGGGCGTGAAATTGCAGATTGAACTCGTTATTAAAAGTTCTTCGATATATATGCTCCCTAACAGGCTGAAGCCCTTGGCTTTCAACGTGCTCCTTGTACAGATTGTACATAAGTCGTATATTTAAGTTCTCGGCTAAATATTTCCTATTTGGGTTGTGTTTTCTTGTGTAGTGAGATTCGTATGAAGGAAAAGCTGAAATATGGGCTCTTACTTGTGCCATTTGTTCATCGGAGGTTTTGTTACCAGGCACCTTCTTAGCCCGTTTATCGTCTCCTGGAGGATAGCCCATTTTGACCTTCTCCAAAGCTCGCGTCATTCTTCCATTTGAGATTTTCAATGTTTCTAAGAAGTACCTCTTGCAAACCTGTTTGGTTTCCCCAGCAACATTATGATAGAACCTATTTGAACTTGTTCGATTCTTCTCAGCGGTGGTTGGCCGACGACGTACCGGTAATATTGGTTTCAAAAGACCACAAATGAATGCATTTTGGGCAGAGAATGTCCCTATTTTCCAAAATGCTTCGAATATTTTTTTTCGTTCTTCTTCTGTTATTTTGTTAAAACACTTTTTGGTGCATTTGCAATCGAGATTGCTAAATTGCTTCGCTGGAATTGGCTTTCCTTTTCTAGTGACGTAAGAGTCTCCCGAATTTCGCTTCCTTTTCCTTTCTTCTCGCTTCCATTCCTTTCTCTGCCTTTTCCGGGCTCTCTTTGGCCTTCCTTCCGCATTTTCCTCTGCTTCACCACTTTCATGAGTACTGGGTCTCCCTTCCACATCAGTAGCTGCTTCATTGTCCCCTATAGAACCGGGATCATCAACGGCTGAAACCAAAGTTTACGTTCAATTATTTGAGAAAGTATAAACATTACGACATGAATTAGCATTTTCGATTAAGCACCAAATTGGGTTTTACAATAACAACAAACGAATGAAGAAATTTTGCCATTTTTCAGCTTAACACTTAATTCTTAATTTCACTACTGTTACCTTCACTTGAGTACATCTAAAGAAATTATTACAAAAAAACACTGAGAATAAGTCTTCCTCCCATGAAATTCACTGCACGAATGGTGAATTTGTCAATTATACCACTTGTGCTGTCAACGAATAGGCGGCAGCATTCACTGCACTAGTAATTTCTGCTTTTTATGAGGTTGCTGTGGGAACTAGAAGCTACCACGTTATTGCATTAAATAGAACACATTTTCCTCAATACAGTACCATAACTAACTCGAAAAAAAAAAAAATGGAGTTATACCACTTGTGCTTTAAAGGGCTCATATATGTATATGGAAATATATATAGTTACACACATACATATTTTGATATAGATACTAACACACGTATGCAAATATATTAAAATTTATATATATATGTATGAGTATGAGCCCGCATGTATTCAGGTATTTACGAGCATGTGTTGTTGTCGCAACAGCGTGGGGTCTGGCGCCTCTAACTCACCCTTCAAATGCTGCCCATTCCATCAACAAAGCTGTTGCGCGCGTTTTCACACCCACTCGGCACGCCATTCGCTCGTTGCTCAAGTCCAAGAAGGCACGAGTGTCTCAGTCGCAACAAACAACATAACCGCCACAAGTGGCATGTCCTTAGACGCTGCTGCCTCTGCGCCGCTGCAACACACGAAACCCACGAAAAGGCAAGCAAGCTATTTCAAATGGCGCACAGTGCCTGTAGGCAACTGTTGTTGGAGTTGTTATTGTTGTTGCCACTGCTATTTACCTTGGTGCGTGCCTAGACTCAGGCGAGTGTATCTATGAATGTTACTGTGTGTGTTATGAGTGTTTGTATGCGTGTGTGTCATAGCCTGTTTTTACTGTTATGCCAAACACACGAAGACAGTAGCAAAAATATTATTGTTGCTTTTATTTACTTAAAGAAATTATAGTACTCGTGTTTCCTTGTTGACAATAATTTCATCTTTATACCTGATGCTTTGCCAGCGCTAGCTACAACAGCTCATCATCAAAAGAATGCCTAGTGCCCGTGTGCCTGGGCAATCGTCTCTGGACGTGGACGTGCGCTGCATGGCTCATCAACAACAGTGCTGTGTCATGAGCTAGCGTGTACTCGGCTCGTTGCCGGGCAAATGTATTAACCCCTCGCATACTTGTAGTGAAGTGCCTCGAGGAATTTTATATTCCCGCTTTTACTTTTTTTGCGGAATTCGCTTACGGGCGTGTGAATAGAAATGCTGTCGTTTTCATTGTCGTCATTGGCAGCCAGCAGGCATGCATATATACATACACACATATTTAGTTGCCTAAAATAATCAAGGACTCACATACACACATGTACATAGATATATATTTAAGTATATGCAATATCATGTGGGTGCCTGTGGGCATGTGCCATCATGAATCTATTTATGCATGTACGCATGTATTAGTTGTTAAAGAATTCGTCGAATAAATGCATAAAATTTGCTCAACACCGCACTTGTGCTAACTGAAATCGTACAGATTCTCGTGTAAATACGCCAGCAATTTGCATAAATATGCATGTGTATGCGTGTACGACTGACTGCGTACATTGTAAAGAAAACAATCATTTGAATACCATCAGACAGCCAGCCAGCCAAGCAGCCAGCCAAACCGCGAAACTGCCTACTGTCAAATTCAACTGTCAAATTCAATGTGGGTTCGCCGGTTCAGCCGTCGGTTCAAACGCTCGTCCATTCTTCAGTCCATTCGTTCGACCGTCGGTCCATCCGTTTGCTGTTGTACAGTCACTGCGAAACTCTGAGTTCTCCCGTCCTTATCTTCAGTTCAGCCATCGGTCCGTTCGTCCATCCAGCCGTCGCTCCATTCGTTCGACCGTCCGTCCATTTTCTCGGTCGGCTGTTTATTTATGCCTTGTGTGTACTTTTTGGTTGAAGTCGCTAAAACATCATCATACCAAAGTTTTGTGGCTGTTTGATTCATGGCAACTCCGAGATAATTGGATCAGTTTAGTATTGTTTTTAATACCTCACAGTCTCCCGTTTCTCATGTAAATCAAATATGGCGATAATTTTCAACAGAATTCATCAAATTTGTCTGCAATACTTTGTCTAAAGGCATCAAGCATCGTTTTGCTTTCTTCCATTCTTTATTCGTACATTTGCTTATCTGTCTTGTTTTGTGTTAATCACTGCGAAAACGTAGCGAAGATTCCAGATTCTCATATTTCCACATAATTTTCACGCCACGTAGATTCGGCGCAGCAATAAATGCTGAATAATGAACTTAATTGATTTAGGCGCAGATATTTGAATATTGGTAACACGATTGTCTATTGCAAAAGCTGCAGCAGACACAAGGTATAATGGCAAATGCAAGAAGACTTGAAGACAAAAATCAGCTAGTATATCTGAACAACGCTTAATGCCTTTTTAAAGCAATCGAAGAGCTTTAGGCAATTTAAAAGACTGTTGGAAAATCGGTCGTTTCTTTTTATAAAAGCTTCTTTCCATTTAATAGCACTACTATTTTGTTTCAGAGCTTTTATGGAGCTTTTTTATCGGAGATAACAGGTTCACTACTTCCATAGTAGTTCCCTTGTACCCATCCCTTCGTTACTATAACTTTATAAGCTTCTCGCAGTTTTATTTAAAAAGCTCGGCTGAATATGTCTCGGTTACCGTAGCTTCGTCGCCCAACAACCATAGTTCGGCAGAAGAAATCTCAATTCCTACGGTCAAGAGTATAGTTCGAATTCAGAAGTTCCGAATGGAATCCATTTTGAACTCTCCGGAAATCCAGCCTTTTTTATTATTCAGGTCCTTTCTGCGACGGACGGCCATTTGGTAGAATGCTCTCCACTTTCCTATATATCTGTCTTGTTCTAAAGCTGTTACAAAGCTTTAATTTAATCTAGTAAAGTATTATTTTTATTTTTTAATGAGCTTGCCCTACGAAAAGCTCAGACGCATCATTCAATCTTCGTTTCCAAAAAAAGGAAACCAACTTTCTGAAGCCACTTTTCAGGTGGACACCCGTGATATCGATGCTTTGTTATAAGTTTAAAGCTCTCGAACGGAAACAAAAAGAACTTTAGTTGCAAGAAAATATCCTTAACTAACGGCATCTTCACTGCGATAATTTCAGTCTTGACCTTCTGACGTACACTTAGATGTCGTTGCCACTTGCAAGCTTTGATTAAAGACCAAACCAATGGAATAATAAAAGAAAACTAAAAGAGGAAATACGTGTTTATGTGGCGTACATGATAATGAAGTTGAAAAAGGAACGCCAGGAAAATGAAGAAAACAAAAACAAAGTGGCCAACGGCACTGGTAGCAACCTTTTTGTCATGGCTTGTCTAAATAACGTGGCCAACATTTAGGACGCCCAATGAGCCTAATATGGCAGCATTCATGGAGCCGGGGCGCTGCCATTTGTTGGCCGTCATCACGTCGTTGAGTGCGGGTATCGCATTGCATGAGATCGATGGGGATGGCTGTTGGCGCACTGGAAGTGCCGTCAAGTTGCAAGTTGAGGAAGCACGTGCACCACAAAATGGAGCGTCGACATGACTGCTATGTATAAATATTCGAAATTCTATGCGCGTGATGTGACACCCGGCCGCCTTTATGCTCCACCCCAAAGCTTATTTACGCATTATGGTGGTAGGTTGGGTTGGCCGTGGGGGTGGTCCACTACTATTGTATACTATGTATAGTACAAAAGTGTAGACACTTTGTAGTGAAATATGGAACTAGTCCTGGCAAGTATTATAACAGTTTATTACTTGAATTTGGAAAATTAGTTCAGGAAGAGACGAGGGTGAACCTGTTTTACATAAAAACAAGCAAACAGATATAAAAAAAAATAAATTGTTCCTGAGAATATAAATTTAACTAGTCCGTTATGTCAAACATAAGTCTCTCATCATTCCCGTCCTATTATACGGCGCAATATAGATGATGACAACCCGAGATGAGTACATACTTGGAGCATTCGAGAGAACTCTTGTCCACAAGATCAACGAATTCACTGTTAAGGCCATGTTGTACGCATGGAAGACGATGATCTAATGAAAAGATGCTTCGATTAGAGATGTATGGGTGGACAGCGGAAGCAGGTACGCCCACGCATCCACTGGAAAGACCAGGAAACCTACTTGGCTACTAGTTGGGTTTAGGGTTCATATTATACCAGTTGGGAAGTAGTTTATATGCTGATTCATCTGCAGTGTACTTTACTTTTTTGTTTAAATATTTGCAAAAGTGTTTGTATTAAGTATATCGAAACATATTGTTCGTACTCATATTAAGAATGCTTTCTTCCTGGTTTTCATCTTTTGCCGAAAAAGTTGTAATTAATCAATCAAAAGAAACTTTTGTAGCATCACGTGATTTCCGTTTAAGATAAGTGAAGTTCGTCTATTCTGGTTTCTTCGTTAGAGTATGGATATTGTGAAAGTTATGAGGCTGGGAACATTGATAGGAGTAAGTAATTGAAACAATAAAAAAATCGAAATATTGCACCATACATGCATAGATGAAATGACTATAGGTTCAAAGACTTTGATAACTTGAAATAATTCGAATATTTTCGACCACTTTCTTCAGCAATTTTAACCGTATGTCAGCAAAAAGCTTTGCTCCGGAGAAAGTCTGTTCATTGTGAAATAAAATGGTAGAAATCAAGTTACTACTGTCGAAAAGACCAACTCCGAAAACAGTATTACCTCATTGAAAACCACACGCATAAAAAACACCCTTTAGTTAAACCCTAAATGGAGATGCTCATAATACATATAACTGGCGGAGTCTTGATTAGCAATACGACGGTGGCTTAGATTATTCATACACCATTGATATAGCTTAATCCTTTTTTATTCTATTTCTACTACATTATGCCAGTCTATAGTTTTATACCAGTTGTTTGTTCGTTTCGCCACTCTCAAAATTTTGATAAATCGTTTTAGGAGCCATTATTTCATAATTATAATTGCACTTAATAGCGAGTAATGACCGAGATTTTTGGATTATTTACTATCTCATATTAGGTAATGACATTGAGCAACTATTTCATAAGAATGTAAAAAACGGCAAAAGCAGTTCATATCTCTTAAAAAGCCCCACACAATACATACATACATATATTCTTTTACATACATTCGGCATTCTCTCTATATCTAAAATGTGGTATTCTAGGTGGCATTTACCCTTGCCAATGACCTCGCCAACTGCTTTCACAACAATAACAATATTAAAGCAAGCAAGTACGAGTATGCTTGCCACTTGTGTACTATTGTGTTAGATGCTACATAATTGCAGCAACTGAGGCACGCAAAAGCAGGGCGCAACACATTTGAATGGGTAATAAATTAAACGACAATTTACACTTTTAACATTACTTAGACTCGTACTATGTGCAAGGCAGTTGAGAGTAGGCCGTTTGTTGCCTGCTGTTTTACAAAGTGTTGAACGTGTGCCCGGGCTTTAGTTAACTCGTGCATATTTCTATGTATGTATGTACCCATATACATTTGTACAGAAAAAGTGCAAACAACCCGCACATGGCATGTACCATCATTTAAACGCCTTTACACATGCACATACTTAAATGTGTTTTTACTTTTGTACTTAGATATATATATGGAAGCTCACTGTGTAGTTGGTAAATGTGTCACTTGGAAAACTCTTTACATCTCGGTACGAATATTCCACATGAAGGAGTTTGAAATAAAAATGCCTTGCAAAAATTAAAAGCAACAACTTGCATAAATATTTCTATGCATATGATTATATGTACATCAGAATACACTGAAGAAAATTTTCACAAAATCCGAAAAGGTAAGTCCTGACGTGAAGCATTTCCAACTTCAATCATTATCATAATCAACTCATATTTAGTCTTCAATTTAAGTTGGATGAGAAGTGATCTTGAATAAGTCTATGTGACTTTATTCTATATGAACCACCTCTGGAGATATACTATACATCATTCAACAAATAGTGAAAAATGTATTGGTGATAGGGAGAATAAAGTTCACTTATGGACCTCAGCCGATTTAATTGACAATTTTTGTTAAAATTTCGATATATTTAGATGACTTTGAGTTTCGGTGTCCAGAAGTAATCAAAAATAATTTGTTAGGCAAACTTCTTGTATCATTATTTGTCGACAATATCTTACGACTCATTTACTCTCTATTTTTTTGCATTGTATATACTTATGCTCTTATTATATATTCCTATGTCCATACATATTTATGTCCCATATAAAATATATGTATGACAATATATACATAGTATGTGCGCAAATTTAGTAGTTGCTAAGTGACATTACTCAACGGATAGTTGTAAATGGAGTGCCCGTTTCATTATGTTAATCTAGCTTTTTGCTTATAACTTTTGACGAGTATTGCATTTACAATTATTCCACATAGATTTGAAGTTTAAGTGACACTTTTGTAGAGGATCTCAATGTTTCTCAGTTGGATCATTAACAATGTATCATAGTTCACAATATATTATAGTATCACAATAGTGGTTCTAAGATCTTTGGAAGTAAAGGTTGATCCATTTGGAGGTTCCCTACTTAAAAAAAACATAGATGTTAGCAGCGGCTACATCTCAGTCGGTCTATCCGTTTAGTCCAATTTTCGCTGACTCGTTCGAGTATTTTGACTGGTAACTGGTGCATGCCTCGATGTATTGCTCCAAGGTCGGAATCGAAGCGGGATTGTACGCATAGACTTTAGACTTTACATATAATGAACATCATTGATGAACAGAATTTGGCTCGAAAACGATGGATCTTCTTGGAACTTTTCAGGAAGTCAAGATCAAGCCGCTTCAGTTCTTGCACAAGCTGTCGTTTATACGCTTTCAATTTAAGATCTTGACATAAAATGCGTCAAGTCCTTCCATACGTCAGTCTGAGTTGTTGCGAACCGCGCCGAATCGACTCTCCATGGTCTTGGTGTACACTCTCAGCTACGGCTGCTATATTTTCTGTACTGCGCGCTGGACGTGGTCTATTCGGTCGAATATTGTCCAATAATGAATGCAGGGTCTCAAGGCAGGTCGAGTTTGTTGACCATAAGTTTACAGAAAGTGCATTTTTATATATTAAAAAAAAAAAAACCTTCCAAACCTTTGCATAATTAAATCTAACCATTTAAAAGCTTAAAAGCATTATTTAAAGCTCACTGGAATTCTCTGAAATATTCAAAACTAAACAAACTGAATATGTATGTACTATATGGTCTCCCGATATGCTCAGCAATCAGTTCGTAGCAAATTTAATTAAACTGAATAAACTGTTAGCTTATTTCTGAGAAACATTTTCATTTTGGACTTAAATAAAATTTGGCAAAGTTTAGTGAGTGGTGCCTACATACATATACCATACCCAGTGTACACACACGAATACGTTCAAAACTGTAAATATGTGTAAATACAGTAAATATACTTGAATGTAAATAAGTTAACGACGTTAAATAAACGCAAAAGCCGAAAATAAAATAGAATGACGAAAACTGCAAACTTTGCAGCGGATTTTCCGCGTATTTAGCGAAAGTTTTCAGGGAAAATTCCAGCGTTAATTTATTGCAAGCTCGGGAGTGATTAACGACTAAAACGTACATAAATGCAAAATTAAAATTGTTTGTACTAAATACTGTTTGCTTACAACAGAACGCGTACACAGCAGGAACGGCGTGGTTGAATGGACTGAGTGCGTAACTCATACGCAGTGGGTACTGGGTACAAGTTGTAGGCGCGATGAAAAATAAATGACTATAAAGTAAATTTGGTTCTGAGAAGCTTGGAGTGTTTCTAGCTGAAATAATCAGAAAATAATTTGCTATAGATTTGTGAAACCTTCAGTTGGGCCCCTCTATTTGCAGTTTAATATGGGGAAGTACGGCCTAAAAATATACACATATAAAGGGTGGTGGATTAAGATTAGTATTGAGAGTCCAACTCGTTGTAGTGCGTACTGCCAACATGTGAGATTCAAAATTTCATAAATTTTCTAAAGCCGATGTGTGCATATTATAACTCTATGCTTAGTTGCTTGGTCACACCGCAGCATATCGTTATTAATAAACTAAAAACTTAAAAATAAAAACTAAAAAAATTAAAAAAAAAACTTTCAAAGAATGCGGTTTCATAAAATTGTAGTTTACCAGTTCGTTAAGAGTTGGTCGGACAAAGCTAATAAACTGTTTATGCTCGGACAATACTAGAAAAACCCAAAATACAATGCATAAAACGCACGAAGCAGCAGTAAGAAACGACTATTTAAAATAATAACTTGAAGCGATGGCTGGCAGGCCGACTGGCAGCGCAATGAAAAGATCGCCAAACTATTAATTTGCATTGGAAATTTGATATTTCTATGGCGCTGACTGAACAAAACCGCATACAAACGAGCGAATCGCATTTTATTTTTAGCGTTCACCATTCCATTGCAAATCAAAAATTGAAATAAGGCAATAAATAAGCGCGAAAAAAAGTTTCCGCCCGGTAGTCGCCGGCCACTGGCGTCGGCTGGTGACGCCAAATTTCGCCCACCTTTTTTTCATTTATGAGCGCGGATCTTTTGTTTGGCAAGTGATTTGCTTTATTTTCGCATGATTCTTAAAGCGAGCGGGTATTTTTTTTTATTTTGAATTGAAATCAAATTATAATATTAACAGTTAGAGTTGGCTTTTGTTGACAATTCGTATGCGAATTGAATTTAATGTTTTCACATAAACTTAACAATGCGGAAATTTTTGCTTCTTTAGAACACACAAAACAAATGTGGAGTGGACAAAAGTGTTAAAAAAATGGAATATATAACTGTTAACTGGTTTGTTTTGGCGATTTGATGGCATTCTAAAGTCTAGTAATAATATAATAGAGCCGTCAGTGGTGATTAACTAAAACAAAACACCTACATGTTCCGGATATTTCGTGGCAAAACACTTATCATACAAATGTTTCACAACCGAATTCGAGCGCATTATCAACGGATTACTTGATAATTGATATTATTCAAACTTGGTTCAAACTGCATTTGTGACGAGTATAAAGGCAATTAAACTACTCCCAAAGTTCAACTAACTATTTACGGATATTATTGTATACTTGGAAATAAATACTAATAATATAAATAAAATTATTTTATTAGCTCTAAGCCAAAAATAGCGTTTGACCCAGAAAGCTTGGTAAGCTATTTTTATATCAACATTAATTATAAGGTAATTATGGAAGCCAGTTTGATATAACTGGAGCATTTTGTTAGAGTTTTGTATGTATGTTCTTACTTTTTTTGGAGATATGAAAAATAACATGAACAAGTTTTCTATGCACACCACACCGCTGGGTATGCCAGCTTTATCTCACCTTGAACAAAAAAGAAAACAAGAAAGTTGGTTTATAGGAAAATGTATGACCCCCTGGTGAAAATTATCATAATGAGATCAAAGGTAAAAAGATTTTCTTGCAATTTTGATTTTTTCTGTGAGAGTATATTGAATCCAAGACTCTAACCTAGCTAGTATTCTTTTAATTGATTAAATATGTATATAACATTTTCTGCAAGGCTTCAAGGCAAGGCAAGGCTTCGTCTTGGACCTATCTGCGCAGACAACCGATAACCCATATATAATACATACATATATTTTCCGATAGTTCTTCGACGGAACACAGGGCCTAAATAAATAGGAACCAGAAGCTTTGTGCTTCGTCTCCAGGTGTTGGTTGGTCTTCCGCGTTTAGACTTCCATGAGGATTCCAATCTAGCGCTGTTCTACTAATATCGTCGTGAGGTTTTCCAAAAGTGTGGCCGCTCCACAGTAAGTGCGTCGAATTACGATATGGATTGGTAGCTGTATGGTTGTGGTTTATTACTAATAACGTTGGGCCAGAATATCCGCATAATCTTTAAAATACATCAATTGAGAAAGGCAATATTCCACGTCTTGTTGTCAGATAAGACAGATTTTACGCTTGAGTCGACTATTTTTAACTTCTTGTGTATGAATATATCTCCAGAATTATACAACATGCCGATGACAGCTCCAACTTGGGATATACAATTATGTATATCAGCTGCATCACATGATATCACAAAAAAAGTCCAGCTGTGTTAAATCGTACGATCTTTGAGGCCATGCCACAAGCCCACGACGCGAGATAATAGATTGTTTCGTTAGCAGTAAGCAATTTAGCGGCGTCTTGTTGGAACTAAAGGTCGTCGACATCAGCTTCTTCTAATTCAGACATATCCAAGTAAATAATCATGGCTCTATAACGTTCTTCATTTCATGAAACATTTGAAGAAATATGGACCAATGATTACGCCAGCCTATAGATCACAACAAGAAGTAACTTTTCGAGTATGTAACGGGGTCTCAACAATGGTTTGTCGATTAACATCACTACAAATGCGACAATTTTTTTATATTAATGTGCCAATTCAATCAAAATTTAACTTCATCGCTGAACAAAATTTTATTGAGAAAATCGGGATCAGTCACCATCTCGTTGTGCGATGCGCTTGATGATCGCTTCAATTAGGAGCACAGCTCCAATTCTTGGCGGATCATTTTCATACGGTCTCTGAGGATGTTCAGTATCCACAGGATTAACATTATCCCAAATGGATCTGTCCACAACTTAATAATTTTTATATTTTCACCATTTTATATAACACTATGAAGCACTATCTCACTCATATCGGCTATAAAAACTTAAATTTCCAGTAAATCAAGACATTATCATTAATTTTTTTTATAACAAGTATATTAATTTATTAATTGGCCTTAGAATACGAATATAACAACAAACAATAACAAAGGTCCTTAGAATTATATCTCAGCAATACTAACATCAACTCATTTTAACTTATTTACGGATAATCGAAGAAGGCAAGTATGAAGAACCTGGAGCGCTGACAGGGCGAGCAGCTGGACGCGCGGCAGGAGACGAGAAGTCATGAACTGGTGCGGCACCACCATCGTGCGATTGAGAGTTTCCACCCAATTGATCGTATTGTGATTGAATGGCACGTTGAGCGTTGGCAGCATCCTCTGGGGTACGGTACTTGACGAAGTGTACTTCGGGTTTGTGAGCCTTAACATCGTGTTGGGACTGCAGTCTGCTGGCCAAATCACCCAAGTCAGCTTGTTTCTGCAACACATAGATGGCGGTCTTCTGTTCGGCAGCATGTCTGGCCAGATTGGCGGCAGCGTTCTCCAAACCATTGTTTTCGGGTCCCTTGATGAAGATAACGCGCAGATTCTTCTTCAATGAAGCTTCGATTTGTTCACTGCCAGCGGGTTCGTTGAAGGCATCTTCATCAGCGCTGTAGCTGTAAAACTCCTTGTCGAATTCAGCGGCGGGTGCTGAGTAAGAAGGTGAAACTTGTGTGGCAGCGCCATGGTTGCCGCCTAATCCACCACTACCACCCAATCCACCGCCGAGTCCACCTAGTCCTCCACTGCTGCCGCCTGGTGCAAACGAGAGTCCAGCGTCTGAGTGTCCTACAGGACGATAGTTGTAGCCCAAGCTATCAGCGTAGGCAACGGCGAGTAATGACAACACGATGAAGGCACGCATTTTAGTACAGTCGAAGGTGGCTTGAAATTGAGTTGAGTTGAATGATTACTCTGTAGTGGTTGTGTTTGGAATGATTAACGTACTTGCATAGTCTAACTTTTATATGATCGCAAGTTTGTTCTTAAGAGTTTTAGTTATCAAACGGCCAAAAACAAAATGCATTCAGGCGTGCAAATTTATTGCACTAGCATGCACTAGTAGTATATTTGCTGCTGCTGACGAATTTTGGCACAAAGGCGAAGGCGAAAAAAATATCACGAATGGCATGCAATTATACACATGAGAATATACCAATCTTTTGAAAATTTTAGATTTTTTTTGGATTAAAAATTAAATGGATAAAATTGTTATCTTTTTGGAAAGATATATTGAGTGTCTGAAAGCACGTAGCTTTTGATATAGAGAAATGTCATTAAAACCAGTTTATTTATTATTTCTATTTATTAGTTATGGCGTAACAAAGCTATTTATTTCTTATACTCTCGGAACATTTTGTAAAGAGAGTGTAACAGTTTTGTTCACATAATGGTTTTTTGTAAGTCATAACACTAAACGAGTTAGACATGGAGTTATAAATACCAAAGTGATCAGGGTGACAATTTGATTTGAAATCCGGATGTCTGCCTGTACGTGTAAGCGATAACTTGAGGAAAAATTAAGATATATGTATATACGATGGCCGAAATCAGACCATTGCACTGTGGTTCTGCTTGTATGAAGCCGCGGCCATAAATACTTCTCGTTGAGATATCGTTATGAAATGTTCACCAAAAATATAGAAAAATATTTTAAGCTCCCACATGAACGATCGGGAAAAGATATAATATTTTTGTTTTATTTTCGGTTTTAAACTTTTTAATTTTATTGTAATAAAAGAGATATGGAGCCACAAATTAGGTTATGAAAATCAAATTTTTATTCAATTCAATTTGAGTTCAGATTGAAAAATATATTTAAATGGAGGTGGCGTCGTTTTTGGGTCAAAAACCTTATTTCAAGAACTACTTGACCAATTTCAATGAAATGATCGCAGCTTTCCGAATTTGTAATATATATATGTTGATTTATAGGATTTGAAACTAAAAATAGGGCAATAAATATTTCCAAAAGATTACAATTTTATGCATTTCATTTTTAATCCAAAAAAAATTTCAAAATATTGGTACATTAATTTTTATTTTTTTTTTGCTACAAAAAATACCCTCTTATCATGTCGTTCGTGATCTTTTTTTCGCCTTCGCCTTTGTGCCAAAATTCGTCAGCAGCAGCAAATATACTACTAGTGCAATAAATTTGCAAGCCTGCATGCATTTTGTTTTTGGCCGTTTGATAACTAAAACTCTTAAGAACAAACTTGCGATCATATAAAAGTTAGACTATGCAAGTAGGTTAATCATTCCAAACACAACCACTACAGAGTAATCATTCAACTAAACTCAATCACAAGCCACCTTCGACTGTACTAAAATGCGTGCCTTCATCGTGTTGTCATTACTCGCCGTTGCCTACGCTGATAGCTTGGGCTACAACTATCGTCCTGTAGGACACTCGGACGCTGGACTCTCGTTTGCACCAGGTGGCAGCAGTGGAGGACTAGGTGGACTCGGCAGTGGAGTAGGCGGCAACAATGGCGCTGCCACACAAGTTTCACCTTCTTACTCAGCACCCGCCGCTGAATTCGACAAGGAGTTTTACAGCTACAGCGCTGATGAGGATGCCTTTAATGAACCCGCTGGCAGCGATCAAATCGAAGCTTCATTGAAGAAGAATCTACGCGTTGTCTTCATCAAGGGACCCGAAAATAATGGTTTAGAGAATGCTGCCGTAAACCTTGCCAGACATGCTGCCGAACAGAAGACCGCCATCTATGTGCTCCAGAAACAAGCCGACTTGGGTGATTTGGCCAACAGATTGCAGTCCCAACACGATGTTAAAGCTCACAAACCCGAAGTACACTTCGTCAAATACCGTACCCCGGAGGATGCTGCCAACGCTCAACGTGCCATTCAATCGCAATACGATCAATTGGGTGGAAACTCTCAATCGCACGATGGTGGTGCCGCTCCAGTTCATGACTTCTCGTCTCCTGCCGCGCGTCCCGCTGCTCGTCCTGTCAGCGCTCCAGGTTCTTCATACTTGCCTTCTTCGATTATCCGTAAATAAGTTAAAATGAGTTGATGTTACTGTATTGCTGAGATATAATTCTAAGGACCTTTGTTATTTTTGTTATTATATTCGTATTCTAAGGCCAATTAATAAATTAATATACTTGTTATGAAAAAAATTAATGTATTCGCTTGATTTATTGGAAATTTAAGTTTTTATACCTGATATGAGTGTGATAGTGCTATCTAAAATGGTGAAAATATAAAAATTATAAAGTTGTGGACAGATCCATTTTTGATAATGTTAATCCTGTGGATACTGCGCATCCTCAGAGACCGCATGAAAATGATCCGCCAACAATTGCAGCTGTGCCCCTAATTGAAGCGATCATCAAGCGCATCGCACAGCGAGATGGTGACTGATCCCGATTTTCTGAATAAAATTTTGCTCAGCGATAAAGTTCATTTTTGATTGAATTGACACATTAATATAAAAAAATTGTCGCATTTGTAGTGATGTTAATCGACAAGCCATTGTTAAGACGCCGTTGCATTCTCGAAAAGTTACTTTTTGTTCTGATCTATGGGCTGGCGTAATCATTGCCCCATATTTTTTGAAATGTTACAAGAAATGGGGAACATTATAGAGCCATGATTATTTAATTGGATATGCCTGAATTAGAGAATGCTGATGTGGACGACCTTTAGATCCAGCAAGATGGCGCTAAATTGCTTGCAGCCAACGAAACAATCTATTTATCGACGAAAACTTTAGGTGAGCTCAATATCTCGCTTCGTAGATTGTACGATTTAACACATGTGTGTTTTTATGTGATATCATGTGATGCAGCTGATATACATAATTGTATATCCAAAGGACGGGCTGTCATCGGCATGTTGGATAAATCCTGGAGATCGAAACATATATTCATGGATAGGAATTGATTCAAGTATAAAATCTGTATTATCTGACAGCAAGACGTTGAATATGACGAATATGTACGAATGTTTTACAAACGCTGCAAGCCTTTCTCAATCGATGTCTTTTAAAGATTATGCGGATATTCTGGCCCAACATTATTAGTAATACCATACAGCTACCAATCCTATTTCCATATAACACAATTCTGAAGTCTATCTGACTCGTTCACTTTATAGGATATAATATGTCCCAAAAACTAATGAAGTTAACGGAACAAAACTTTACACAAACACTGTATTTGAGGTGTGGCAACACTTATTTAAAAATTGTCGACATCGGATCAAAAAATTTCAAGGCCCCGAATATCGAACAAAAATAATAACAGTCTTAATGATCATTTTTTAAAGAAAATATCGGAAAATTATAGTAAGTTTTCGCCTGTATTAATTATTTTGAATTGAATCATAGGCCATCGGTTCATTAAACCTTTCTCATAACTCTAATCAGTGGTATGTTATCAATGTGAGAATTTCGTCAGACCATGGTTTTTTTCGACGAACAAAAACCAAACTCTACAAGTCCCTCATCATTCCCGTCCTACTTTATGGTGCAGAAGCGTGGACGATGTCAACATCCGATAAGATGGCACTAGGAGTTTTCGAGAGAAAGTTTTTGCAGAAGATTTACGGTCCCTTAAACATTGGCAACGGCGAATACCCAAGACGATGGAATGATGAGCTGTATGTACATTAGGCTGTTCTTACTTTGTATGGGAAAATTATTTTTTTCGAAATTTTTGTCACGAAAGCTGAAAATGGTTGAGACTTGATAAGAAAATGAATCTACGAAAATTTCACGCTTCTCGGACCACGCCTTATAGTGCCGATAGAAAATTGTATTGTTAATTGCACATCACTCATACCCCAATGGTACATTCGCTGAATTATGTATGATACATTACAAAAAATTATTTACATTTCACAAATTATTATTTTATATTGCTTCATTCGAGTTTATTTCGTCTCTTACTATATCAAATTATCAATGCATTGAATTAAGAAAACATTTTTTTTGTTAAAATCAATTTCCAAAAACTATATTTCTTAATTGATGACAACTTACCGTTTCGTCTAGACGCCTTTTCCTAACACTTACGTTATTGTTTTGGTATTGTTTGCACTATGATTCTTTGATGAGCAAGATAGTACCGTTACACCGTCTCGGCGTCAATGCTTTTTGGCGTTTCTCATTTTACGGTGAGCTCATTCTGTTTAGACAGGTATCTAAAAATAACATACATTTTATAATCAAGATGTCCATGATAAGAGTGCTAGGCGGTTGCCAATAGTTGTTTCAGGAATGGACCATGACCAACTTCTTGCCGTTTCAAAACTGCCAAATTCAACGGGCAAAGAACAAGCAATAGCAGTATATAAAGAGTTGGAGGAGTTTAATGTATCGGAGAAAGTGCAGGCATTATGCTGTGACACTACAGCTTCAAACACTGGCCGATTGAGTGGTGCCTGTGTGCTCTTAGAGCAAATGCTTGATAGAGAGCTGCTTTATCTCCCTTGTCGACACCATATATTTGAGATAGTACTGAGAGGAGTGTTTGAAGCTAAACTTCCACACTTCACATCAAGCCCCGATATTCTGTTATTTAAAGAATTTAAGAAATCTTGGTCAAAGCTTGACAGAGAAAAATATCAAAGTGGTATGGAGGATGAATATTGCCGTGAAAGCATTAACGATGTAATCGATGGCATTGCAGATTTTGCTGCACAACAATTAAAAAAAGGTCTAGTTAGAGAAGACTATCGAGAGCTTTTAGAATTGACATTAATCTTCTTGGATATAAAAAGCGATACACGAATCCGACTTCGTCCTCCAAGAGCAATGCATCAAGCCAGATGGATGGCACGCGCTATTTACTGTTTAAAAATATTCCTGTTCCGAGCTCAATATCCTATGCAGGAAGAACAAAAAGCAGCATTGATTTTACAACCAGCGAAAATTGTCTAACCATTTATGGTATTTGACAGAGGAAGCAGCCGCTTTAGCCTTTTTTGATGACAGACTATCAGTAGAGATAAAAGTCAAAATGGTCAGTGTTCTTAAAAAACCCGGCAGTTGCGATGGATGCAAAAAACTTATTCTAAGTTCACAAGACATGGGACAATTGTTAGGTATAATATAAGAATAATACTCTTAAATTTTTATTTTATTCTTAAATTATTGTCTTACAGACGAGACCATGGAACATTTCATATCTTCCAACAGTCTCAAATTGCTTTCAAGGCTGCAGATAGATACCAGCTTCTTGGATTTCAACCCAGAAACATGGCAGACGAAAGCTTCATATATGGATGGCAAAAAAATAATAAACTCTCTAAAAGTAGTTAACGACACTGCAGAAAGAGCCGTAAAACTAATGCAAGATTACCATGGATTGCTAACCAAAAATGAAAGTGATTGGGGTTATATTTTGCAATGCATACAAGAACATAGGAAAATGTGTCCGAATTGTTCAAAACAAACATTTAAAAGTTGTAAATAATTATAATTTTGTGTAATGTATCATACATAATTCAGCGAATGTACCATTGGGGTATGAGTGATGTGCAATTAACAATACAATTTTCTATCGGCACTATAAGGCGTGGTCCGAGAGGCGTGAAATTTTCGTAGATTCATTTTCTTATTAAGTCTCAACTATTTTCAGCTTTCGTGATAAAAATTTCGAATAAAAATTTTTAACGAACAGGCTAATGTACATACATATTATTCGACGACATTGTCATAGTCCAACGAATAAAAAGACAGCGGGTACTCTGGCTAGGGCATGTGGTTCGAATGGACGAAAATTCTCCAGCTCTGAAAGTGTTCGATGCATACCCGCTGTGGAAGCCGAGGAAGAGGGAGACCTTCACTCCGTTGGAAGGACCAGGTGGAGAAAGACCTGGCTTCGCTTGGTATAACTAATTAGCGCCAAACTGCCAAAAGAAGAGATGCTTGGCGCGTTGTAGTGGACTCGGCTATAATCGCATAAGCGGTGTCTGCGCCAGTCAAGAAGAAGAGATAGTTTTTAATCCTTCATATTATAAAATGAGAAAATATGTGGTGGTATTATGTATAAAAGCTAAATTTGTAATCGTTTTCATTGAGAATCGTTCAATTATTTCGAAAAAGCCATGAGAAATTAATCACTAATACTTATTTAAAGAATAAGTCGATCAATCTGTTAACTAGATATTTTTTGGTTGTCTAGATTTTGAAAATAGTTATTTTATCCTAAAAAAATTTACTACAGGAATTAATTGTTAACAAGAAGTTTACTTGAAATCATCTAAGTCGCTTAGCTATGTCGGGGTGTCTCAAATGAAACGAGAAAGACGGTAACAAATATTTATTGCGAATGCATCCACCATATGCATATATTGTATTAGAATACTAGTTTCATTTAATTCTTAATTCTACAACTTTATTATTAATTAATTACGGAAGACTTAAAAGACATTTCTTTCCGGTCGAGCATACTAAACTGGATCTGCAATGCAGAAATGGAACAATATCTGCGTAAAAAACACAAACAAACATGGGCAGAAACAACAAAAACCATATACAAAGATAGTTAACAAAACATACGACAAATAAGCAGTCGGATTTTATTATCTAATAATTTTAATGATCTCATAAACTTTTGTCTCTTCGAATAGAGTTAAGTGCAAATTATGCTCAATTAACAGTGACAGCTTATAGAAAATTATAAATCCGCGATACAAACACACACTAGATGTGGATGCTTTAGTTCCATAGTTAGTAAGGCAAAGCAAAATGCAAAGCAGAATTATGATTTTATTTTTTTTTTGTCGAACAGGTTATGTAAATCTCAACGTTTAGCAGAGATCTCTAAAGTTATCAAAGTCGGAAACGACCTTGTTGTTTGTTATTTTTTTGTTTTTCATTTTTGATATTTTTTTTTTGGTTTTTGATTCTAAAGGAATGTTGTTGGGCGTTAATAAGAACACTAAACCAAAAAATTAGAATTAATTACGAGCGCTCTAGCGTCTTTTATGGCTGCCGCGTATAATTTGGCCTGCACCGCGGTTGCTCATCGACTGTGCCGCTGATGCATAAATACTCTTTTCTTATTTGTATTAATCACAACAAGATAACAACAACAACAACATCAACATGTCAACATATGTTTATAAACACACCTCAAATATTGATTTACATAATTACATGTAGCTACATTAGTAGCTATTTAAATAATTTGACATGTACACACACATAAATTTATAGCGCTGTATGTAAAGGCGCTGCGAACCGAACCGAAATTTGTTGCTTTTATAGTTGCTTAGCATAAATTAATCCGCTGTGAACCGGACAATGTGCCGATTTGCATATGAAATCTTAAGCGGCGACGGCGCGTTGACAATCTGGCGTTGATTTCGGCGTTTGAAGATCGATATACAAAAACAACAAGTAAGTAGCGCGTCCGCTATCTGAGCGCTGGCATCAACTTCGGCTTGGCTTAGTTAGTTTTGGTCTATGAGATTTTGACTATGATTTTTTTTTGTTTTTGGGTTTTTTGTTGTTGTTGTTTTAGCGCTTCTTAGTTGCTACTAATAATAAACATATGTGGCTTCTGCTGCAGCATCTCATTTTAAACTTGACCTCTGTGCTGCTGACGCTGCGCGTCCAAGACCTTGAAAATATAGCTAGTTTTAGTTTCGCTTTTTCGTTGTTTACATTTCGGGTATTTCGTTTGCATATGACATTGCTGATCCAGTTTGTCGTGTTTAATTTTGGGGGCTAATGAAATTTATATTTATCCACATACCGTATATGACTGTATGGTGTAATATTTGTAATATTGAATATTTGAGCATAGAGAATTCTTGTTGTAGTGTGTTCAAAAAATAACGGTGATTGTAAAATCTAAAATTTCACGAGTTTGGAGAGTCCAATCGTTAAACTTTTGTATTTTTCTCATGTGATATAATTATAACATACATCTCAGACAACTCTACTTGTTCGTGAATTCTTGGCCAAAAACAATACTGTAACGATGCCCCAGCCTTCATATTCGCCAGACTTCGTGTGAGTTTTCCCTGTTTTCAAAAATAAAGAGAACTCTAAAGGGCCGTCGGTTTACAAGCCTACGATAAATCGCTGAACGAGTAAAATGCTATCAGAAAAATCGAGAGAGAGAGAAGTGTTTCAAAGATTGGAAGGTGCATTGGCATAAGGGGAAATATTTTCTTAAATATGTTTACCTGTTATTTTTTGAACACACCTCGCTTGTCTTTTTTATGATACATAGGTTCCGATTTATTGGGAAAGTATATGTTGAAGAAATCCTTTTATTATATCCAGACATCTTTCTGCCTATATTATAAGATTAACTGACTACTAATATCAAACACATAGAGAATAGGTGTTCCCATGGCAGACGGTTCTACGTGACCGGAACTTTATCCGCACCGGATTTTTATCCCTCCGAAAACTTTGAAAACTGCAACTTTCCTCTAAATTTTGGGTAATATTTTACGTCAATTTTTACAAGAATAACGTTTATAATGTGTCTAAGGTATCGTAGATTTGTTCTTATCCTTTTATTTTATTTTTTTTTTGCAGTTTAGCTATCTTTATAAACTGTTATAGTTATCATTTGTTGTTTCGAAATCACCCAACCTTCAGTTCATTTAATACTCTCATATGGGAATAGAGAGAAATATAAGTATATTAGTCATTAATCATAAAAGCGGTTCCTTTGGACTAAAATAAATTAAAATCACTAAAGAATGATCAAATGAAAGAAAAGTTGCTCGATACCGAAAGAATTTCTAGTAAAGTCGGTGTACATGGCTTGTAATCATGTTTTCGTAAAGGAATTTTCTTGATCAGTTCCAGAACCTTACTAATCTCAAACGAATCAAATCTCCTACAGTATTCTGAATAGGAACTTAATACAAATTCCAAATATTCTTCGAAAAAAATATTCATTGAAGAGGTTATTGAATTCAAAATGTCAATTTCCATATTCCAGAACACAGTCAGATTGTTCAAATTAAATCGAATGGTATTATATGGAACACCTTTCAAAATAATGAGATGGTTTCCGAGACAACGGCTTTGTTCTGTTGTCAAGCCAGAAGTGCAATCCACGTATGCATATTTCAGTAAGCCTAAATATAATGTGAACTCTTCGTACCCATAAGTAAAACTAAATCAATGAAATCTCCAGCTGAGTTGTATAAACATGTATAGGTACTTTATGATTTTCAGCTTAAAAAAACTTGTTGGAAATGGATTTAGATTTTAAAGATTAAAATAAACTTGTATTTTATAATAAACTTTTAACTAACTCACACCAAGTCAATTTACGATATTATGACGCATCATGAGCAGGTAGCTCTGTATCAAGAGGTATGTTCGAATTCAAGGATTACAACCCGCTTTTATAGTCGCTAATTATGCCAAAATATGAATTTCAGTCGAATACCAAACACTGGTTTCACTAGCGACTAGCAATATGACGCAGCGGGTTACTTGGAATTTCCAAAAACAAAAACTACAAACTAACTAAGCATAGTATAATCTGATAACACCGAATATCGATTGCAACCGAAGTAAACGTTTGGAAATCAGTTTTGCATATCTTTGCGGCGTTTTGTGAATCTAATGAAACTACATCGAAACTAGCAGAGATTACCTGCCGGCGACACGACACTTTATCTTCGTCTCGAAATCTTACATGTTGGATTAGCCACCTGTGGCGTTGACTTGAGCGGCGCCGACTTTGACACGATGATGATGATTGTGACAAGATAATGATTAATTTAATTAAGACTTTAATCTACGAAACAAAAAAACGCTGCAAAGGGTTGATTGTGCAGAGAATGACAGTGTCTTTTTGCTGGCGGGTCAGAGCTCCATTTGCATAAACGATTTCATAACTTGGTTGAAACAGAAGAGCTAAAATGTGTGTAAACTTTGATGGTCAACTAACAGCGGCGAGTCAAACTCATTCATATGATTCGCGAATAGCTCTTTGTTGTGTTTGATTCTCATTTGCAAGGTTTTGCATCTGTCCACGCTGCTTCGAGAGAGACGGCTGTGAGCCTATTGTATTACTATTTCAGTAAATGATGAAAAAGATTAACGGTTAACAATTTAGCAATATTCTCATCAATATAGTATAAAAGGCGCGTTTCGCATTGGATCAAATCAGAAACAAATCATTCTTCAAACCAAAAGAACTTCAAAATGCGTGCATTCTTTGTAAGTTAACGAAGTGTTAAATTTAATTTGTTTAAGTTTTTGTGTGCCACGGTCTACGATTCAACAGTTTTAATAAAATATTGTGCTTTTCTTCCTAGGTGTTGTGCTTAGCTACAGTGGCGTATGCCGACAAATTGGGCTACAACTATCAGCCAGTAGGACACTCTGACTCTGGTCTATCCTTTGCACCAGGTGGTTCCTCAGGAAGCATTGGTGGATTGGGTGGCTCTGGAGGCCTCGGTGGTCTCGGTGGTTTGGGAGGCTCAGGTGGTCATGGTGGATTAGGTAGCGGCGGCAGTCTTGGTGGACTCGGCGGCGGTCTTGGCGGAAGTGGCGGCAGTGGCAGTCTTGGTGGTCTCGGTGGTTCAAGCGGTGGTTTGGGTGGTCTTGGCGGTTCCGGTGATATCGGTAGCTCTGGCAGTGTTGGACCATCATACTCCGCTCCCGCTCAAGCTGAACTCAACAAGGAATTCTACTCCTACTCTGCTCCCGAACAAGATTTCGATGATGCTGGTGCCAGCCAAGATGTTGCCAACTCATTGAAGAAGAACCTCCGTGTTATCTTCATCAAGGGACCCGAAAACCGTGGACTCGAAAACGCTGCCCTCCAATTGGCCAAACACGCTGCTGAAGACCAAACCGCCATCTATGTTTTGCAGAAACAGAGCGATATCGGAGATTTGGCTAAGAAACTCAACTCTATCCAAGGCCAAAGCGCACACAAACCCGAAGTACACTTCGTCAAATACCGTACACCTGAGGATGCTGCCAACGCACAACGTGCTATCCAATCGCAATACGACCAATTGGGCGGTAGCTCCCAAGCTCATGACGGTGGTGTTGCCCCAGTGCACAACTTCGCTTCCCAAGCTCCAGTTCAAGCACCAGAAGTACATGCTCCACGCAATGCCTACTTGCCCTCTTCCATCATCCGTGTTTAAGATGGACTATTGATTGGAGGACTAAACATACTTACTGAAGAACTGATTTGTTAAATTTATTGGCTGAAACATTTATATGTTTCACAAATGTTGTTGAACTCTGCTAGTTATTGTTATTGTTAACGAATATATTAAACTATTTACAAAGAAATTTACATTGTTTCAATGTTCACTGAAGTAAAGCAAAGCAAAAGGTCAATTTTTAAACATAACCCGTTTTGAGGACCCCTCGACGAAACGTCTTGAAGAGATATAATTCTTCGATTTATTTCAATTAAATTTAAGTCATTTAAATGTTGGTTGGTATGAATACCAATATGTTTTACATTCTACAAAAAGCGAAAATTTAAAAAAAGAAGTAGCCAAAATGTTTTTATAGCGGCATATTTTAGAACAATTTCTACAATTAGCATCCGACATCGTTTTGAAGCTTACAGCATGACCCGCTATAATAATGGACTGAAAGTGTATTTCTTTGCAAGCTCATCGGTTTTTAAGTTCTCTGTCGTTCCACCAATAATAAGGGATAAAAAACGCTTTTTGATCCCCTTGTTCAAAGATGAATCCAACAAGTGCTGGATGGATGAAACTGCATCTCTAAAATCGGGAATAAGTCGGGTCATTTTTATACTTATTTAGTGTATTAAGAATATATATAAGAATATATTTATATATAAATGGTTTGAAACTTTTTAACACAAAACCAATATTTGGGGCTATTCTATTGAAATACCCAGTTAGTATGTGTTAAATAATGAAACATAGTCACATCATTTCACTCTGATATCATGGGAGTGCCCTGAATATGGGGAATCGAATTCAAAGCATGTTAAGACCTAACCTTCAGCTGATTAATGTCCTATATATCAGGACAATCTGGAAAGGAAGAAACCCCATATACTATGCATATTGGAAAACTTAAAGGATAAATGAATTCAAGAACAAAATCACAAATGAATGTTGATTGGGCTTCGAAAATCGATTTTGAAGACAAAAGGTACGTCAAATATGGCATTGAAATATTGGAAGATCGCTAAAGTTCAGTGTATCACCTTCGATTGCAAACATTTTGACAAATAAAATCGAATTTTTACAAAAAATTTATTTTTCTTTAAAACGTTACAGACTTTTTAGTCAACTTAATAGTTATTATCCACTGATGTGTTTGACTTACAACCATATTAATATTTCATATTTTTGAGTACAGTGGACTTTACGCTGTCAAAGGGCAATGGTATTCCTAAATACGGATTTGTCGACAACGAGGATTTGTAGAAGGCAATATTTATGGATGAAATAGGTTGGAGGTCGGTCTACTGAGCGTCCTATTCTCAGCACCATCACCCCTCTTGAGACCCAACATTCATTAGTGGATAATATTCGACCGAATCGACCACATCCAGCACGCAGCGAAGAAAATATAACAGCCGTAGCTGAGAGTGTACACCAAGAACGCGTAGACCAAGATGACATGATACGAAACCCTCTCATTTTTCCTCAAACCGAATTCCCTGATCTCTCATTTTCAGTTGGTAGCAATGCGAGTTGAAGGAATTTTTGACAGATCATGTCAGAAAAGGCGGCATACCAGAAGTACTCCCAGTAAAAGTAGTATATAAGTATATTTAAGGTAGTAAATAGGCCTACTGGGGAACAGATAATTTAAAAATAATATCTAAAATGTAAAAGTTATTTCCAAAAGTTATTTCTAAAATGGCCAATCTAATTTTTTCGGTAATGGCCTCATTGACAAATGTTATAAAAAATCTCTCAAAACAAAGATATGTCATCTATGGCAGCAACTCGGACTGACGTATGGAACGACTTACATTAAAAGCGTACAGCTTGTGCAAGAGCTAAAGCTCGACCCACAAATCGCATCAATCAAATGATTTATTGAGAGAACACTTTGGTGAGCAGATAATTTTACGTAGATAATAAACATTCCCCATTACATTTTAATTGTATGTGTTTTTTTTTCTTTAAAAAATTCCTTTTTTGAGATCCTAATCCTACCTAAATATAACTATTTGTTAGTTAAATTATAAATATTCAACTTAAGGGGACCCCCCATTTTTACCGATTTTAAAATGTTTAAAATGTTACCGATTTTCAATGGGCTGGTAAATGAACATAAATTATTTTTTAGAGTTGTAACTTTGCATAAATTTATTTGAAGACTTAAAAAAGAGGAAAGAAATTTTACATAATTTTTTTGTTTGTTGTTGTTGTTTTTTGTGATCATACAAAAGCCCTTCTTTTCGGCGGCGCATGTGATTTCCGCTCACTGGAACATCTGAACCAAAAATTCCAACGGGATTAGAAAGAGTACATGTTTGGCTCTGGTAAGAACTAGGATTATTAATTTCGCACAAGGATTAACAAAATGGCGGACCTTTGAACATTTTTTTTGAAAATCGCCTAATTTTCAGCCACAAATCGAGTTGAAAAGTAATGAAGATCTTCACCAATTTGATTTAACCTAGTTCATACCATAGCTGTATATGTATAGAACAACGTATTACAATTTGGAACCGATTGGATTAATAGGTTTTGATTAACCTCATGCGCCAGTCGTAAAAACACTGTTTCGAGAAAAATGCGTTTAAAGTTTTGAGAAGTAAATTCTTGGGTATAAAATCTTCCTACGTTCAATCTTCATTCGGCTATATCTTCAAGAGTTTTTGAAATTTTCAAGGAACATTCTTGAATAGTTATAGGTTCGAATAAAGTATAAAAACAAATCGATTTTTTTAAACCGAGACTGGGGGGTTGTTACAGAACATACCAGCTATTCCTATAGATTATTTATTATTTGAAATTATTATGAATACATGAAGTGTTTTAACATAATAAGAAGATAGAAAAGTTAAGTATTCGTAGAATATTCTCCCGATATATATTGAGTATTATTTTATTCAAAACATTTGTATCAAATGAGTACCCAAATTGGTTGATGTTCTGAAAAGTATAAAGCTTCGTGATCCTTTGATTTGAAATGCCCATATCCTAATTATCAAATTTCAAACATCGAATAAAAAGTGTTCGGTTAATCCTTAAAAACATTGAAAATCGTTACTATATCTTTAGTACTGTTAGACATTATTGTCGGCATTATGGCAATATGTGAAGTGCTGACTTTTTTCCAATCTGCGAAGTTTTGAAAATATTTTTCATTTCAACAGCGGAAACTTGCAAATATACACATAAAATAATAGTTCGAAGAATAAATATATCTTAATGACTCACTTTTAGGTTTACTGCTATAAATAAATGTGTTATATCAAGGTAAATGTGTCATAGTATTTTGTTCTAAATGTGAGATCATCTACTATATTTCAATTAAATCGATTTGGTGGGTATTCCTTCATCCAAATCTTTGGGCGCAGATGTTACCATAGTGTTTTCATTGCACATAACCGAACCTAACTACACTTTATAGCTTTTGTTTCTCCTACCTCTACTGCTTTGGTAGTGACGCTTGCAAAGCGATCATCACGAATTAAAATTAATCTTTAATCTTAATACTAAAACTATCGAATTCGTTGTAGTTGTAGGCGATGTCGTCGGTTGAGCCGCGCTTTAGATTTGAATTTGCATAAATGATTTCATAATTCAACTAAGACACAGGAACTACATATGTATGATGTGTGAATATTGTGATGGTCAACTAGAGATGACGAAGCAAACGCATTGATATCGTTCGCAAAATATGTGTAGCTATTGATTTTTTGAAGATGAACTTTTTGCTGCTTCCTCTCATTTACAAGGTCTTGCATTTGCTCATTATGTTGGTAAGAGATTTCATTGTGCTTTATGTAGAAGATGCTAACGCAAACATACGCATTTAACTGTAGTTTTAGTGATTTCTTTTCTTCGATTTGGAGGCATATTCACATCGGTGTGGTATATATAGCACGTTTCGCATTTGGTCAAATCAGAAACAAATCATTCTTCAAACCAAAAGAACTTCAAAATGCGTGCATTCTTTGTAAGTTAACGAAGTGTTAAATTTAATTTGTTTAAGTTTTTGTGTGCCACGGTCTACGATTCAACAGTTTTAATAAAATATTGTGCTTTTCTTCCTAGGTGTTGTGCTTAGCTACAGTGGCGTATGCCGACAAATTGGGCTACAACTATCAGCCAGTAGGACACTCCGACTCTGGTCTATCCTTTGCACCAGGTGGTTCCTCAGGAAGCATTGGTGGATTGGGTGGCTCTGGAGGCCTCGGTGGTCTCGGTGGTTTGGGAGGCTCTGGTGGTCTTGGTGGATTAGGTAGCGGTGGTAGCCTTGGCGGACTCGGCGGCGGTCTTGGCGGAAGTGGCAGTCTTGGTGGTCTCGGTGGTTCAAGCGGTGGTTTGGGTGGTCTTGGCGGTTCCGGTGATATCGGTAGCTCTGGCAGTGTTGGACCATCATACTCCGCTCCCGCTCAAGCTGAATTCAACAAGGAATTCTTCTCCTACTCCGCTCCCGAACAAGATTTCGATGATGCTGGTGCCAGCCAAGATGTTGCCAACTCACTGAAGAAGAACCTCCGTGTTATCTTCATCAAGGGACCCGAAAACCGTGGACTCGAAAACGCTGCCCTCCAATTGGCCAAACACGCTGCTGAAGACCAAACCGCCATCTATGTTTTGCAGAAACAGAGCGATATCGGAGATTTGGCTAAGAAACTCAACTCCATCCAAGGCCAAAGCGCACACAAACCCGAAGTACACTTCGTCAAATACCGTACCCCTGAGGATGCTGCCAACGCACAACGTGCTATCCAATCCCAATACGACCAATTGGGCGGTAACTCCCAATCTCATGACGGTGGTGTTGCCCCAGTGCACAACTTCGCTTCCCAAGCTCCAGTTCAAGCACCAGAAGTACATGCTCCACGCAACTCATACTTGCCCTCTTCCATCATCCGTGTTTAAGATGGACTATTGATTGGAGGACTAAACATATGCCTCACTGAAGAACTGATTTGTTAAATTTATTGTTTGAAATATTTATATGTTTCACAATTGTTGTTGAACCCTGCTAGTTATTGTTATTGTTAACGAATATATTAAACTATTTACGAAAAAATTTTAATTCGAAAACTATTTTATTATCGGTAGGTTTTTAGATAGCAATGTAGAACTCATTTATTCAAGGTTAATGATTTGGCTTCGCATTCCGCTTTGAAGAAATTTGTTTACATGTTCAGTTCCCGATATATCTGAATATGATGCTCTTATTAAATTTTTGTATTCTTTAGTCAAGTGAACCACCTAAATGTGGTTTCAGCTATCCAAAGCTATCGTATCGATTGATATACATATTGCCGAGTATTTTTCGCATTTTTTTATGGAAGGACATATGTAGCTTTCAATACGAACTTCCGTCAACAACTTTGAAAAACATGTCTAAAGTTCTTTTTAAGCCTCTAATATTTTAACAGTATTTTTAATCTTGTTATCCGTCTTGTTTTCATTTTTCGCCATTTAATGTCGTCAATATCAACCACATTAAAAACGAATCTATCGCCTGTATAAATTGTTTTTGTTATCGCTAAAGTTGTTGTGTGGGCAGCGAGCCAAAAGTGTAAAGTGGTGCTTAATTTTTTACCTAATCCGAAGCGGCGTCTCTTTAAGTGTGACGAAAAGAACAAGTTTGTGCGCACGAGTGTGTAAACGAATTTGGAGGTATGCGGGTTTTTTAGCCAAAGGTGAAGACATCATTAATCTGATTATAAATTCATAATCGCTGGTGGATATTTAATAAAACTATGATATAGAGGCTATAATGCCATAATGCGCATATTTACATTAAACGCTATTCAGCGATATTTTAATGAAGAAGTCATTATGTCAAAAGCGCAGCAATCGTTTTTCCAAAATCTACATATAGATTACTCTGAGCAACTGTGGTAATATTTTATACCCAACGCGTATACCAAAGTGGTATTTTCTTTCGAGTTTTTAGGGAGCGCGATGAGAACTGAATTTTATAATCTAAAATTTAATGTGTTTCTTGAACTCGACAATGGCAGAGTCTTGGGCTTCGTTGGGGTTTGTTCACTGAGACGTCAATATCGATTTTTCAATTTTTCTCCAGTGTATTGTGAAAGTTCCGTATTTTTTTCTTTAATAATGGGATTTACAAGATCGTTTTAAAGAAAAAGGAGATGTAAGGCAAGTATGCCTCCGAGTGGTGAATCCCGAGTGTGAGCTTCTCGGCATTCATTTGTACTTGGTGTGTACGATCACAGCAGGGAAGATTGAGCCATCTCCCGAAAGGAATGGAAGCGGATAGCGGCTATATTAGCTGGTTTTATGAAGGGGTTTAGGGGAACTCCTACATATATATGAGAATTCATGTGACATCACGGACTACACAAGTTGATAAGGAAGTCCAGAGTGTTTGGAAGGCATCGAGATTCGAACCGGTGTGTCATAACCTCTATCTCTGAATAAATCGAGGAGATTTTGGAGCGTCATTAGGATGAAGAGGAAAGAAGTACCATATCGGCAAGTGCTGATACTCATAAACAAGAAGTCCCTCGTTCCTCTTAGCAACGTACAGCTTCCTGGGCTTTTTGTGCGCTGGGTATAACAAATTTTGAGCTAACATTGAGCATTTTTCTTGTTGATAATATTTTCTATGTTTTGTGATCTCCCGCTGCTTCCTTCGCCAGTTACACGCTTTTCACGCGTATCAATGCTTTTTCTTGTATTATACAAAATCATAATACTAATGGAGGCTATTGCAGCATTGTAACTTGACATTTACGGGCCTATCAAAATACCGAATTCTCGTATTAATTAAATAAATTTAATAAATTTTGTTCCGAGTCTTTTGTGTGCTACCTGACACGGAAGGTTGTAAAGTCACATAAATAAACAAAATAATAATAGACATACAAACTAATAGGGCAACAATAGCATTAAGACGAAAACATAATAATGAAATCTGTTGTTGATATGAACTTGTAAACGAATTAACCCGATTGAGGAATGTACATTTGTACACTTGGGACACTTTGCTGGTTTTGAACTTGTCCATACTCGTTCGAACTGAAAATTGTAATATATAAGGCTGGTTAACACAACTTTGGAGGCATTCTAAGCGAGAAGTTCGAGTGTGAAACAAAGGTCGAGGAAACGGAAGAATAATCCAAAAAAAAATGCGTGTATTTATCGTTTTGTCTTTGGCTGCAATCGTGTGCGCCGATGTCGGTTACAATTACCAAGCCGGTGGTGCAAGTCATTCTATCGGAGGACACAGTGGTTCCAGCGGTTTGAGTACACACGGTGGTGCCAGTCTGAGTGGACACGGCAGTTCGATTGGAGTAAGTGGACTTGGCGGTATCGGCGGCTCCAGCGGTCTGGGTGGTATTGGCGGTTCCAGCGGTGCAGGCAGTGCAGGTCTTGGTGGAGTTTCCAGTGGTCCAGTTTCAGTCAGTCCTGCTGCTCCAGTCCAATATGAGAAAGAGTTCTACACATTCAGCGCTCCTGAAAGCGAGTTCAACAATGACAATGCCGGACAAGAAATAGTCAGTGTTAAGAAAAATTTACGCGTAGTGTTCATTAAAGATCCTGAAAATAAGGGTCTTGAGAATGCCGCTATACAGTTAGCCAAACAGGCTGCCGAACAGAAGACAGCCATTTATGTGCTCACCAAACAACCTGACATCAGCAATTTGGCTCAACAACTACAAACCATCAAGTCACAACAGAGCAACAAACCCGAAGTACACTTTGTCAAATACCGTACACCTGAGGATGCCGCTAATGCCCAGAAAGCCATTCAATCGCAATACGATCAATTGTCAGGCAAATCTCAGGCTCACAACGGCGGTGTGGCGCCAGTGTTGAACTTCGCTTCTCGTGCTCCAGTTGCTCCAGCACCCGCACCTCAGGCGCCAGCAAACTCCTACCTGCCTTCGTCGGTTCTGCGCCTATTCCGTGCTTAAGAACTTGTCAGGAGATTATTGGTAGTTAAGCTCGAACTGATTGCTTTATTTGTTGTTGATTATTATGTATTTTTGGTTACAACGAAGTTTTTATTGTTTTAAATGAAATGCAAAGCAAGTAATTTGCTCAAAAATTATTTATTTAGTTTGATTTCCTTTACTTATTATTTATACTACACCTGGTCTTTCCAACAGAGTGGAGACCTTCCTCTTTCTCTGCTTCCACCGACAGGTACTGCATCGAACACTTTCAAAGCTGGAGTGTTTTTGTCCATTCGAACAACGTGACCTAGCCAGCGTATCCGCTGTCTTTTTATTCGCTGAACCATGTCTACGTCGTCGTGTAACTCGATTGTTCCATAGTCTGCGGTATTCGCCGTTTCCAATGTTTGCGGATGTTCTAATCGTCCACGCTTCATCACCATATATCAGGATAGGAATAGTGGGCGACTTGTAGAGTTTAAATTTGGTACGTCGAGATAGGTATTTTTCAATTGCCTAATCAGTCCAGAGCAGCACCTGATGGCAAGAGGGATGCGTTGGGTTTCGAGGCTGACATTGTTGGTGTTGTTGATGCTGAGAGTGGAGGTTATGTGTAGAAGTTCACAAAAGTGAGGAAAGTTTTTGACTGTCATTCAATTGGGAATGGCTAGGAACGATTCTTTTGTGTATGGTTTAAGCAGCTAACGGCTTCTGGCTTTAGAACAAGTATCCTCTGAGTAGCAAACAAACATCCGTTTGGAGGCAAGCTAAAGTGAGAAGGCGAAGCCCTCTTCTGTGATTGTGCGACGGGTTTGGGACCCACCACAAAAAAAAATCAAACAGAGCCTCGGTTGAGAAATCTCTTTTCTTATAAGTTCGTATTAAAGTAGTGCTATTAAAACTTCTTTTACTAACAATTTAGAACTTGGAACCATGGTTTTAAAAGTAGAACTACAATGGAATCAGTCGTCATTCGTTCTAAATTTCAGTATTATTAGTAATAGTCATTGTCACTATCAATAAGAATGAAATATTTTTGAAATAGATTGATTCAAAGAGGAGAAGTGGAATCGGTTCATCATCTTAATAAATTGGCTAAGAAAGAGGATCATATTTATATTGACCTATGTAGAAAAACTTAAGCGTCAGAAGCTGTGATTATAAACTCAATTGGAATCTTATCAGCGACAGTAAGTGGGATATGGCAACTCTCTTCCATGTCAAAAACAATGTAACTATTAGGTGAACCGCAAAATACCATATAAAGGGTAAGCTCCATAGAAAGGGTCAATAATCCCAAGAAACCACTTGCACAGAAAAAGGTGTTTTATGAAAAATATAAAAACTTACCTATAGACCACATAGCAAGTTATCTCGCAAAGCGGAGCAAAACAATTCCATTTTTATCAATGAAATTAATCGGGTGATACACATGCCAGTAGTAAAATTGTAGAAAATGAATATTTGACAAACTCAAACTTTTGTAATTACAAATGTATAACTTAATTTAAGATTTTCCATTTACTACGAGAGTTCATTAACCCAATGAATCTTTAATTAATTTTAATTTTTATTATTTTTTGAGTTTCCTTTAGTTCCATGTGAACGCTTCATTGAATATGTATGGGTTATCAAGTTCGCTACCAACGTTTAGCAGATCAAAGACAAAATTCGGACCTAATGGAAATGCGAATGGTCTCTGCAGTAAAGTCTGATTTATTGGACAGTTATTGGTAAGTAGAGCGCTAAGATGAAATAAAAATTGTTGGTAGTTTCTGTACAGTTTTCGATGCCTTAGCTTATAATTAAGCGCTTCTTGCGATAATTTTGAAATAAATTGCAGTAATGAAATGCATTTTTTTCAGCCTCGATACCACTTTGGAGCATAAGAAGCTACTCGATTTTGTATAAATATTGTCGAATTGCAGGGAGTAAATCAGTTCAAAGTAAACCTTTGAGAGCTAAATACATCTTCTATTGATTTAGAAATCAAATAACCAGTGTTAAAAACAAAATGCGTGTCTTTATCGTGTGCTGCTTGCTCGCTGTTGCCTCTGCCGACAAACTGGGCTACAATTATCATCCTGTCGGACATTCAGATAGTGGACTTTCCTTCGCACCAGGCGGTAGCAGTGGTGGATCCGGTGGTGTTGGTCCAGCTGCGTCCGGTCCAGCGTACTCAGCACCAGCACCAGTTGCCGAATACGAAAAGGAATTCTACACATATAGTGCCGATGAGAATGACTTCAGTGAACCAGCTGACAATGGTCAAGTGGTCGAATCGTTGAAGAAGAACTTGCGTGTCATCTTCATCAAGGGACCCGAAGGCAATGGCTTGGAGAAAGCTGCTGCCAACCTCGCCAGACACGTTTCCGAAGAGAAGACCGCCATTTATGTATTGCAGAAACAAGCCGATTTGGGCGGTTTGGCTAACCAATTGCAGGCTCAACACGATGTGCAACGCAGCAAACCTGAAGTACACTTCGTCAAATACCGCACACCTGAGGATGCTGCCAACGCTCAACGCGCCATCCAACAGCAATACGATCAATTGGAAGGTAAATCTCAATCGCACGATGGTGGTGTTGCTCCAGTTCACAACTACGCATCTCCTGCTGCTCAACCAGCTCCACGTCCAGTTAGCGCTCCTGGTGCTTCTTACCTGCCATCCTCGATTCTCCGCTTCTAAGAAGCTAAGGAGTAACTGGTTATTGTTATGACTTCGAAAATCCACAGACTGATGTTGTTATTGATTGTTGATTAGTGTTAATAAAGAATATTTTTTAAATTTTTATGCAAACAAATGAGTGTCTTTATTTTGGTCTATATGTAATCTTACATATGATATAGTACTCTTGATTTTGGTCTGAGTTCACGAACGACAACTTTTGTTACAATTCGACAGCGGTTTGTAAACCCATTGGACAGTCTCCAGTAAGGACTCCTACCAGTGACCTTCTGCTAAGGGAAATAGTTTAGTGGACATCTTACGATCCACACTAGGACAAAGGATTTCATAGTCGCCTACCGATCTCATGCGAGGACCTCTGATCCAAAGTTCGTTCCCAATCCGCTCAGATTCCAACTAAAGCGTTCCTACGTACAAACTCATCCGCTCTGCAGTTACCAAACGACAGTTAATCCTGTTTTTGTTGCTGATTTTCTTTATTATAAATCTTAGATAGACTAGGTCCCTACCATGTATGGTTTGAAATTTTTTACATAAGTGAAAAGAACGTGAAGCAACAAAAACATTAGTTTAAAAACCAGACTATTTTTAGCGAAATTTCATACAGAATTCAAAGAGGAGTAAAATCGCCTAACAAATATTCCTACAGGAATGAAACGACCTTATAGCCAAGATATCATTAGAGATACATACATATGTATCTATGAAACACTTTGCCCCTGAAATTTAACTATTCTGACTGAAAAATAGACCAAGAATGGAATTATCCATAAAAATGTATAGTATGACGCCTTGATTTCTTAAAAAAACGTTGTAATACCTTTCTTCCTTCCTGAGTTTGATATTGACTTAGAACACAATTTATTCGGAAGATTTTTTATAATTTATTTATATTTTTAAACATTTCTTTGGGAATGTCTTCATAATTCAAAATAGATTTTATTTTAAAACATCTTATAGTATAAACAACAATAACAAAGGTCCTTAGGAATATATCAACAGCTTATTTTGAATTATTTCCTTACAGCAGCAGACGATTCTACTTAAACGCGGATGATGGAAGAGGGCAAGTAGGCAGAACCGGGAGCGCTTGCAATGCGTGGTGCTGGACGAGAAGCCTCAGAAGCATAGTTGTGCACTGGAGCAACACCACCGTCATGAGACTGAGAGTTACCGCCCAATTGGTCGTATTGCGATTGGATAGCACGTTGTGCGTTGGCGGCATCCTCAGGGGTACGGTATTTAACGAAGTGTACTTCGGGTTTGTGTGCGCTCTGGCCTTGGATAGAGTTGAGTTTGTTAGCCAAATCTCCAATATCGCTCTGTTTCTGCAAAACATAGATGGCGGTCTTCTGGTCGGCAGCAAGTCTGGCCAGATTGGCGGCAGCGTTCTCCAAACCATTATTTTCGGGTCCCTTGATGAAGACAACGCGCAGATTCTTCTTCAACGAAGCTTCGATTTGTTCACTGCCAGCGGGTTCATTGAAGGCATCTTCATCAGCGCTGTAACTGTAGAACTCCTTGTCGAATTCAGCGGCGGGTGCTGAGTAAGAAGGTGACACTTGTGTGGCGGCGCCATGGTTGCCGCCTAATCCACCACCACTACCACCTAATCCACCGCCTAGTCCACCCAGACCGCCCAATCCACCGCCTAGTCCACCACTGCTGGCACCTGGCGCAAAGGAAAGGCCGGAGTCCGAATGACCCACAGGACGATAGTTGTAGCCCAAGCTATCAGCGTAGGCAACGGCGAGTAATGACAACACGATGAAGGCACGCATTTTAGTACAGTCGAAGGTGGCTTGGAATAGATTTTAATTGAGTGATTACTCTGTAGTGGCTGTGTTTGGAATGATTAACGTACTTGCACAGTCTAACTTTTATATGATCGCAAGTTTGTTCTCAAGATTTTTAATTTTCAAATGTGCAAAAACAAAATGCATTCGAACTCTTGTGAAAATGCAGTCAAAAAAGATATTTTGGCGACAAAATTATTTGTAAACTTCGTGCGACGCGAAGTTGAGCAGAGAAATATGCATAAATAATAACGAACTGTGATGATCTCAATTTTCTTTTCTCACACAATAGTTGGCTTATTAGTATCTATTTTTAGGTAACACTAAAGTTATGCGAGCAACAACATAAAAAACTAATTTTAACTTTAAATAGAAATACTTTGCATAATCGTTCGAAATACATATGAACCCAAGTGATAACACAGTGTGATATCATATGCCTTGTTAAGTAAAATAACACCACTAACAGCAGTCAGTCCGATTTTTTTATCACAGATATGTAGACTAACACTTTCCTTGCCTGTAACTGACCTCATACAACCTGAAATATAACATAACAGCTTCGAGCTTTCTCGCGATCACGTGACTTCGCTTACACGATCACACAAAAGCATGTAACGCTCCGATCGATCGTCCCCTGTGAAACAAACGGCCTTGGGTTTTTTTTTTTATTTGTACCAAACCTCAAACCTATAAACCTAATTCTGATCAAATTCCAACGTTGTTTTTTATTGTTTTTTTTATACTTTGTTTTACTGCCGCATTTTTATTAATTTTCTATCGTTTTTAATTGCCTTCATTGTTTGCTCTGCCAACTGATCCGACCATTCAATGTCCCCAACTATAGAAATACACGCGATAAAAAACGAAAACGAACTTGTATGCAAATAAACTGGTTTCGATAAATTCAAAACGCTGAGCGTTTCCTTCTGGCGTTTTTGTTTTTTATTGTTTTTAGTCTTCGCCGTTTGAAATTTATTTTATTATGCATTTTTTTATAGCCACTCTTATGTGTTTCTACGAATGAGCGTATTTTTTATACAAAGTATGCGGGTGGAACGACCTCTAAAAGTCGCACCGGAAGTAGTCAGTCGCACTGGTAATCGTCGCTTATGCTGTCGGATATCAGCGGGTCGGTCGGATGTCGCATTGCATCGTTTGACGTACTCTCGTTGGGAAGTACACATACACATCCGATGAGTAGATGTAGATATGTGAGATATGATGAGATGCAGCGATGACCGATAATAATTCAAATGCAGCTGCAGGCAGCTTCTCTGCTGATTTAATCGCTAAAAATAGTGCCTAATTGCAGAGAGTCATGTATAGCGGCATATTACATATGTATTATATAAAGAGCGCATAAATGCAAATTTACATGCTCACATCCAATATGAGACATATATTTATGTACATATGTATGTATTAATTTTTTTCTATGTTTCACATTCCATCAGATAATTCGCTAATTGGCCGTTTTATCGTAGCGTGAATGATTGGTTGTTTAGCTCATTAGATTAATTGCTTGGCGCCATTCATTAGCGGTTTTTTACGAATTAGAAAATTGCAAATGTCAATTAAAACATTATTTATAGTTAATCATTCGCAGTTGCTCTCGAGAAGTGTAAAAAAACTGAAATTAGTTTGAGTAATATTTCTAATAATATTTCATATTTTTTTAGAAGATAAAAAATTCAGAAATGTAATTTGAAAGAAATTGTAGGAAAGACTAAAGTTAATAAACTAGGTGACTATATCGTTGTGTTTTATACCACGGCTCACATTACAGTAACTATCCGAGATCTTTTGAACAGAAATATAATAATACATATAACATCCAACACCCCTCATTCATCTGATATTAGGTTAGGCTGACCCTCTCATTGTAATACTCCTAAGTATGGAGCGCAAAGAAAACTCTTATATAATACCGAAGCTCATTGAGCCTATCACAAATTTTATGAGCGGGCTAATACCCCTTCCAGCTGGTTCGCTTGGTTTGCCAAATAAGTGAACATGCTGATGCTTCATGTTTCCACTTCGCGTTCCCCTATTCGACAGGATTCCACACATCACTTGTATGCCTATTCCGCAGTCCAGTCCGGAAGGGTGAACATTTTAAAAGCAAACAGTTCGATTGATATCCTTGGGATTATATTTTGTTCCACAGACCCTAAAATTCTCTCCTGGAATATGCTATAGCAACTAAGAAGATATGATCCTGACTAACTAAAGATAACCCTGATGCTTATTTTCCATTCCATAGACCCTAAAACCTAGCTATGCAGAAATAATTGAAGATAACACTGATACTTATATTATTTGAGTATAAAATTGTTTCGAAGATTAAATCATGTGGTTTGGTTTGAATCAGAGTCAATCAGGTTGGCTTGTCCCATTATACAGAACATATGATGGATTTTATTTGTTGCTTGGGATAGTCAATAAAGTAAATTGAATGGAATGGATCTTCGATGAATCAAAGTCTAACCAAAATAGTACTTTACGAGTAACTTTATGTATAGTTAATGAGAAATGAGACAAATATCCAAATTTAGACGAGTTCGTGAAAAATATTGGATTCAGGGATTTATACAAAAAATTTGGAATTAGGCGCGGCAGCAAAGTGTGTGTCCTTATTTATTTACTATATTACATGATCGCCATCAACCACAAATCTTTTAATATTGAAATGAAAATTGCAAGAGCAAAACGACACAAATACATATGTAGCTGTGTGAACTTCATTTCATAATTTCACGACAACATCAAAAACTGCGATGCCGACCACAGCGATATGAATATGAATAAATTTTACGCTCAACTCCGACGATACTGCATACGAATTAGCATAGACATAACTAAAAATGTTATGTGCAAATTATTGTCATAAAATAAATGCCTAATTATGACAATAGCGATGAGAAGACACAAAAGAGTTCTTCGCACACAGCTAATAATGATCGGCGGTATTTGAGAGTTGCAAAAACAAATTATTATTGGTGAGCAATGGAATCTCAGCCGAATGTACAGCCGATGTAGTAGCAGACTGATACGAAGATGAAATAGCGAATTGATTAGATTATTATTTGTTGTGTTTACTCGTATAAATATGAAAAGTCGCAGACAAGAAACCATCATAAACCAATAATATTTCCAACAAGTAGTAACAACTCAAATCTGAAACAAAATGCGTGCCTTCATTGTAAGTAGTGCTACTGTGAATACGCCAAAGGGTAAACAAATAATACTTATTTTTAATATTTCATAGGTCCTGTGTTTAGTGGCTGCAGCCTCTGCTGATAAATTGGGCTACAACTATCAGCCAGTAGGACACTCCGACTCTGGACTATCCTTTGCACCAGGTGGTTCCTCAGGAAGCATTGGTGGACTCGGTGGTTTGGGAGGCTCTGGCGGTCTTGGTGGATTAGGTAGCGGTGGCAGTCTCGGTGGACTTGGCGGACTTGGTGGCTCAAGCGGTGGTTTGGGCGGTCTTGGTGGTTCAAGTGGTGGTTTGGGTGGTCTTGGCGGTTCCGGTGATATTGGTAGCTCCGGCAGTGTTGGACCATCATACTCCGCTCCCGCTCAAGCTGAATTCAATAAGGAATTCTTCTCCTACTCCGCTCCCGAACACGAATTCGATGATGCTGATGCCAGCCAAGATGTTGCCAACTCACTGAAGAAGAACCTCCGCGTTGTCTTCATCAAGGGACCCGAAAATCGTGGACTCGAGAATGCTGCCCTCCAATTGGCTAAACATGCTGCTAACGAACAAACCGCCATCTATGTTTTGCAGAAACAGAGCGATATCGGAGATTTGGCTAAGAAACTCAACTCTATCCAAGGCCAGAGCGCACACAAACCCGAAGTACACTTCGTCAAATACCGTACCCCTGAGGATGCTGCCAACGCACAACGTGCTATCCAATCCCAATACGACCAATTGGGCGGTAGCTCCCAAGCTCATGACGGTGGTGTTGCCCCAGTGCACAACTTCGCCTCCCAAGCTCCAGTTCAAGCACCAGAAGTACATGCTCCACGCAACTCATACTTGCCCTCTTCCATCATCCGCGTTTAAGTAGAATTGGTATGAAACCAGATCACACTTGTTGTTACCTACTTTGTTTAATTGAAAGAACTGATTTGTTAAGTTTGTTATACGAAACGTTTGAACCAAGTTATGAATATGGACGACGCTTATTATTGTTATTGTTACTTAATATAAATATATTGAAAAAATTACGATTTTTAATTACATTTGTTGTTATTCTAATCTTTCTTTAAGTTTCCAAATTGAATGCTTCCAATATGGAAGAATTCTTTTTGAAGTCATAGCTCTCATGTATTTTTAATACGAACATACAACAGAGACCGCCAAGAGCCAAGAAATAAGTTAAAACACTTATTAACTCTTTTGGAAAAGCTTTTAGTCCTTACGTCGTCTATTTAAACCATTGCTTTAGATGATGGCATACCAATCATCAAAAAATTACAATCGGGAATAGATGAAAAGGGGGTAAGGCAGACATTTTTAAGAATATTCGTTAAAAATATGTTTTATGTTTTCAACAATGATAGACCTTCCTAATCAGACCAAAATATAATTGTTTCCTCTCCATTGAGTTCTTTACCATAAAGACGCAATATGTCCAATTAGTTTATTTTTTATTGCTAGCAATTTTATATATGACAATCAAAGAATAAATTCGAGAATACAAGAAATTCATCATCTTAGGTTTAAAAGTATTGTTTGAAAGTAATATTTTGAAACGTTACTATTTCTATTCGTTGCTACTTATTTACCAGATGTGCAATGGGATAAAAACATTTATTTTCTAGTCGGTGACGTTTATTCTTACATTCATAGTAATGTAGTCGAAGATCTCTTAAATACAGTAGAACTCCAATTATCCGAACTCCGACTATCCGAATCGCCGATTATCCGAATCACAAAAAATTGTCCAAAAAAATCTAAATGCGCTATTATTCTTCCCCCCGCGAAGCCAGTGTTTGCGCGTCAAGTCTTGACTTGTCTTGTCTTAACTTTTCTCAATGTTTTTCAAATTCTCAATGACGATGAAATTGTTGTAAGTGTGAGAGAAGATGTTGAAGTGGAAGTGGAAGAAGAACTTTCTGCTGATGTTGAAGTAGACGCTGGACCATCAGCTAGTGAAGCATTTGCCGGCCTCGAGACTGCTTTGAAGTGGATGGAGCGTCAGCCCGAGTGTGACCACTTGCAACTGCTCACCGTCAAGCGAATGCGTGACCTGGCTGCCCGAAAACGGTTGAAGGCCGCAAAACAGCTTACATTGACGGAGATGTTTAAAAACAATGATTTTTATACTCTCGCAACAAATGTTGCTTAAGAGAGTATTATAGTTTTGTTCACATAACGGTTGTTTGTAACACCCAAAACTAAACGAGTTAGATATAGGGTTATATATACCAAAGTGATCAAGGTGAAGAGTGGAGTTCAAATCCGAATGTCTGTCTGTCCGTCCGTCCGTCCGTCCGTCCGTCTGTGCAAGCTGTAACTTGAGTAAAAATTAAGATATCTTGATGAAACTTGGCACACTTATTTCTTGGCACCATAGGAAGGTTGCTTTCGAAAATGAGCAAAATCGGACCACTGCCACGCCCACAAAATGGCGAAAACCGAAAACACATAAAGTGCCATAACTAAGTCATAAATAATGCTATGGAAATAAAATTTGGTATGAAGGATCGCACTATGAAGGGGCATATTTGGATGTAATTTTTTTGGGGAAGTGGGCGTGGCCCCGCCCCCTACTAAGTTTTTTGTACATATCTCGCAAACCAATAGAGCTATATAAACCAAACTTTCTGCAGTCATCTTTCTTAGCCACTTCTTAATAGAGTCCAAAAATGAAAGAAATCGGATCATAACCACGCCCACCTCCCATACAAAAGTTAGGTTGAAAATTACTAAAAGTGGGTTAACTAACTAACGAAAAACGTCAGAAACACTAAATTTCACATAAGAAATGGCAGATGAAAGCTGCACTCAAATTTTTTTACAAAATGGAAAATGGGCGTGGCGTCGCCCACTTATGGGTCAAAAACCATATCTCAGGAACTACTCAACCGATTTCAATGAAACTTGGTTTGTAATAGTTTCTTTACATCCCAATGATATGTTGTGAAAATAGGCCAAATCGCTTTACAACCACGCCTACTTCCTATATACCAGAATTTTAAGATGATCTGAATCATTTACTTTACAATATATAAAGTAAGCACTAGTAAAGATATCGATGCAGAATTTTGCACAAATACTACGTTTATAGTGTGGCAGCCCCATTCTAAAAATCACCGAAATCGGACCATAGGTTGTCAAGGCCCCATATATCGAACATGAGGACCTCGGTACTTCTAACCTAATATTAGGGTTTCTAACTTTCAATGTACTTTATACAATAGATATGACGAATATGTGGGTCAAATTGTGTATTATATAATATTAATTAAGTTATTCTAATAAATTGCGAGAGTATAAAATGTTCGGTTACACCCGAACTTAGCCCTTCCTTACTTGTTATTTCTAAACTTGTACATAAGTACATTTTATTTATATTTAAAACATGTGAAAATTTCATGTTTCTTTCATTTAATTCAATAAAAAAATAGTGTATGATCAAAACGTAGCTTTTATTCTCTCCAATGGCAATTTAAAAAAAAAAACCGATTATCCGAATATTTGATTATCCGAATGGGTCCCGGTCCCCATTAATTCGGATAATTGGAGTTATACTGTAATAGACATTAAATCGACATTCGATTAAAAAAAAACTTGAGTTTCCCTGGAAAGCCTTACTTTCAGGATAACAGAACATCCCTACCGAAAAAATTTCCCGAAGTGAGTTCAGGAAAGATAAAAGGGGAATATTCAATAGGCCACAGATAAGATTTTTAATAAAAGACAAACTGCAGAAGATTGAGAAAAATGCGTGAAATCACATTTGTTTTCCTACGTTTTTTGAAAATTAGGTTGCCAAATATCGATAATCTGTTTCCATCTAGACGGCAATTTCATAATATCCCCCTCGTAGAAGCATTCTCCTTATTTGCGGACAGCCACTGTTCACAATCCTCTTTTGAGTTCAACTTTACAACTCCCAGGGTGTACGCCATGGACAGGTACAGATGGTAATCACTTGGCGCTATGTCCGGGCTATATGATGGATGCGATAAAACGTCCCATCCGAGCTCCCTGGTCTGGCATTGTCCTGCTGGAACACTACACCCTTCCTGTTGGCAAATTCTGGACGCTTCTGGTCGATCGCCTGCTTCGAGCGGTCCAGTTGTTCGTTGTTGCAGATGGTAGATGGAGCAGCACATAGTGGATGAGTCCCTTCCAACCCCACCAAACACACATAAATCCCGGCTTGGCCACTGGTTGGGACGATTCACCGGCCTTCGACCACGACCATTTTCACTTGATATAGTCGTATGTGATCCATTTTTCGTCGGCAGTCACCAGCCGCTTCAAACATGAGTCGAGTTCGTTCCATTTCAGCAGCATATCGCAGGCGTTGATTCGGTCCAGAAGGAATTTTGCGTCAAATCATACTTCACCCAATCATCAAGCATTTTTGTGTTTCCAGCCTTCATTGGATGGTTTAAAATGTTTTGGTGACTAATTCCCATCTCCTAGGCAATGTCACGAGATGCCACACGCCGGTCTAACTCGATGTTTTCCATGATTTGATCGGTCGTTTTCACCCGCTCACCTTTTCACCCTCCGCAGTTCGAAGTGATAGAGTCCGTCCCCCAGTACACCATTAATCTGAAGCGGATTTGAAGGAAAACTTTAAAATAGCGAATTTCGGCGTTAGTGAACTCCGTGTTTACACGTCTATAACTGTTGAATGCAATATGCATACCGTCGTTTTGTAGGTTATGTCAAGACCTTTCAAAGATGTATAGTATTGCCAGATACGAGATCTATAGATACGAGATCTACATAGCCGCGAAATTCAAAGTACAAAAAGTCGGAAGAGAGATATTTGCCAACCGAATGATAATAGTTAGAGCAACAATTAATGCGTCACTTTTAAATTGTTGGAAGTAAAAGGAACCCAGTTACGTTTTCTTTACAACTTTACGCACTATTTTCCAGGAAATTATTTTCGATCTAAGTAAAGAACAAGGACACCAGGAATTAATTATGATGGAGGAACGATATCAAAGTCAAAAGAATGCATAGATGATGGCTGACTAACTATGGCTGTAGTATCTACTTTTACCTTAAAAAAAAAATAAATAAATATAAAAGCTAAGCCTAAATAAATTAAGATGTCTAATTGGGATCTCTGAATATATCAGGTATCAAAACCGAATTATTAACAAGTAAGGAAGGGCTAAGTTCGGGTGTAACCGAACATTTTATACTCTCGCAATTTATTTATTTAACTTTATTAATATTATAAAATACACAATTTGACCCACATATTCGTCATATATTGTAAGTTGGAAACCCTAATATTAGGTTAGAAGTACTGAGGTCCTCATGTTCGATATATGGGGCCTTGACAACCTATGGTCCGATTTCGGTGATTTTTAGAATGGGGCTGCCACACTATAAACGTAGTATTTGTGCAAAGTTCTACACCGATATCTTCACTAGTGCTTACATTATATATTGAAAAGTAAACAACTCAGATCGTCTTCAAAGTTCTGGTATATAGGAAGTAGGCGTGGTTGTGAAGCGATTTGGCCTATTTTCACAACATATCATTGGGATGTAAGGAAACTATTACAAACCAAGTTTCATTGAAATCGGTCGAGTAGTTCCTGAGATATGGTTTTTTATGGCGACGCCACGCCCATTTTCCATTTTGTAAATAAATCTGAGTGTAGCTTCTATCTGCCATTTTCTATGTGAAATTTAGTGTTTCTGACGTTTTTGGTTAGTAAGCTAACCCACTTTTAGTAATGTTCAACCTAACCTTTGTATGGGAGGGGGGCGTGGTTATTATCCGATTTCTGTATTTTTGGACTGTATAAGGAAATGGCTAAAAAAAACGACTGCAGAAAGTTTGGTTTATATAGCTCTATTGGTTTGCGAGATATATACAAAAAACCTATTTTGGGGCGGGGCCACGCCCACTTCCCCAAAAAAATTACATTCAAATATGCCTCTTCATAGTACAATCCTTCATACTAAATTTTATTTCCATAGCTTTATTTATGGCTTAGTTATGGCACTTTAAGTGTTTTCGGTTTTCGCCATTTTGTGGGCGTGGCAGTGGTCCGATTTTGCTGATTTTCGAACTTAACCTTCTTATGGTGCCAAGGAACACGTGTCCTAAGTTTCATTAAGATATCTCAATTTTTACTCAAGTTACAGCTTGCACGGACGGACGGACGGACAGACAGACATCCGGATTTGAACTTTTCTCGTCATCTTGATCATTTTGATATATATAACCCTATATCTAACTCGTTAAGTTTTAGGACTTACAACCAACCGTTATGTGGACAAAACTATAATACTCTCGTAGCAACTTTGTTGCGAGAGTATAAAAATGTTGATCTATAGTGTAATTACAAAGACTTTGCGACATTAGAACTGGATTTTTTGTTTCTGAAAATATTTAAATTATTCCCTAATCAGAAGTGGTATTCTTGTTCCCATAAATAAATACTATACTAAAACCGTGACGTTAATATACTCAGTGACGTGACGTGTTTAACATACTACGATGATAATAAATTATTTAAAATCCATTTAAATTTTTTGTTAATTACCATAATTAGTTTAATTATAAATACAGCATGTTCCGTTATACAGCTAATGCTAAATGGAAAGATTAGAGAAAAAAAGAAAAATACATGATGCTTTCAAACTAATTTACGACCAAACATCGAATTAGTGTAAAATTAAATACTAATAATTTGCAAAACGACTCAATATCACACCCGATGATAAACATAACGGATTGTTATACGAACATAAATGAACATTTGTACTACCGAATTATATTAACGAGCTGAAGCTTGTTGCAGTAAGTCAGAATTTGATTTGTTGATTTCTTCGGCAATAATTATGTTTGAGGCAGTCGCGTGCAATGGATGTACTATAAATATCTTTTGCAAATTTTGTGTTTAAACGAAAATTGAATTTATTAAAGAAAAAACTTCGACTGTCGAACGCTAAAACTCAATGTGACGATCTACGTCAATATTAATTAGTTTGTCTTATGGATGCTGCTGAAGACCTGCGCACTTTTAGCATAGCATTTGACAACGCAAATTATGCAGGGGCTTGGCCAAAGCGATCAGTGACGAGTGACATTTCTGCTCATTTGTAGTCAAAGCCAAATTTATGACCTGCGCGTTGACAAGTGGAGCAGAGCAAAGCGTGAAGATGTCTTTAGCTTGCGGAACATCAAACAAAATTCAAATTCGACATGCCCATTGAAGTCAGCAAACTGATTTGGAGTTTTTGGTCAACCAAAGTAGATGAGACTGAATAAAATAATTTTGTCGATACACATATAAATATTTAATCAATAAATAATGGCAACTTGTGCAGTTTGGGTTTTTATGAAGGTTTGGAATTGAATTTGTATAAAAGATGGTGCATCGATGATGGCAAATCATTCCAAACGCGACCATTTCAGAGTCTCAATACGACAAGCGCGAATCGAAGCGAAACTAGTGAAATAATTATCCAAGTGTTAACATAAAAAAAATGCGTGCTTTCATCGTCCTGTGTGTCTTAGCCACTGCCTACGCAGATAAATTGGGCTACAACTATCGTCCAGTTGGCCATTCCGATAGCGGTCTTTCATTCTCGCCCGGCAGTGGTTCCAGTGGATTAGGCGGCATCGGCGGTGGTATTGGTGGACTCGGCGGCATCGGTGGTGGTATTGGCGGACACGGTGGAAGCGGTGGTGTTGGTCCTGCTGTATCAGCTGGTCCTGCCTACCATGCACCAGTAGCACCAGTTGCCGAATACGAAAAGGAATTCTTCACATACTCTGCTAATGACAACGACTTCAATGAGCCTGCTGACAATGGCCAAGTGATCGAATCGTTGAAGAAGAACTTGCGTGTCATCTTCATCAAGGGACCCGAAGGCAATGGCTTGGAAAAAGCCGCCGTCAATCTCGCCAGACACGCCTCAGAGGAAAGAACCGCCATCTATGTGTTGCAGAAACAAGCCGATTTGGGCGGTTTGGCCAACCAATTGCAATCTCAACACGATGTGCACCGCAGCAAACCCGAAGTACACTTCGTCAAATACCGCACACCCGAGGATGCTGCCAACGCTCAACGCGCCATTCAATCGCAATACGATCAATTGGGCGGTAATTCTCAATCCTATAACGGTGGTGATGCACCCGTACACAACTTCGCTTCTCCAGCTGCTCGTCCAGCTGCACGTCCAGTTAGCGCTCCCGGTGCTGCTTACTTGCCATCATCGATCATTCGTGTTTAAGCGATGAATACAAGCGCGATAGGAAAATTGATTTCGACTCTGAGATGTTGTTATATATAGACTGATGATACCTGTTATTGTTGTTATCTACTTTTAATAAATTTTTTACTTGATACTGCATAATTAAACAATTTTTTTGCAATTAATTTCCCGATATAGGGTGGAGTTGATTAAAGGTATAATTTCTTTAGAAATGAACTAAGTAACGTAAGAAATGAGAAAGGTCTCGCTCAGAATATAGGGTTGGTTAGGTCATAATACCATACGACGATGACCACGTGGATCCCACTTAGATATTTTAAATACCGAACTTATAAAACATGTCCAAAACTGAAGCCCATGGATTAAGGGACGTTCAAGAATCGACGAAAATTTTTGAGCCTTTCACAAATCTATTGAGACATCAAATTTCAAAAAAATTATTAGTAATCCCTCCAGGAATAAAACTAACTCTTGACAACATTTAATAAGAGAACTCTTGGAAAATCCGAAAGAAAAATTTTGAAGCTCTAGAGCTTTCTGCTGTGAAAGTAATGAATATAGTATCAGTAAAGAAAAAAAGCACGACATTTCTGCGTGGGAAAGAGTAAGTCGAAATGGATTAAGATTTACTTTGAGTTCCACAGAGAAGAAACGATAATGCCATATATTTCTGGGCAGATACAGCACACAACAAGAAGATAAAGATGGAGAAGAATACGATTTACATATCAGACTTGGTAAATGCATATGAAATGGCACGTGTGAATCTCATTTTCTCGAGTTCGGAATTCAATGTCAGTGTCTCAGTGTCACACGTGCGAGAGAACTAATTAAAATTTACAACTCCCAGTAGACCTAATAATTTATTGGGTGCATATATAATTAACTGCATTATGTAAAATAGGCGGTAAAGTTATTTTCGGATCCCAAAAGTTTTGACTTTGTTCAGTATAAGTTGCACTAAGTAATTTCAGCGAAACATTAAAGTTGACTGAATTTAAATAGTTGTCAATTTACGCAGGTTGGAAACTAGTTGATTTCATTAGCATAACTTTTTTCGAAAATATGTCGCTATATATGTATGTACATATATATGCTCAGAAGTAGAGAAATACCAGAATAATAATTTTCTAATTTATTGATTATATAAGTGTCATAATCACAAACCTGTTGTTTTATGCTAGAGTAATTATGAATAGTGGGCATGTTGTTCCGTAATTTTGGGTTAACCTTTTGTCGGCCAGAAAATGGAAAAGCGTTTTCAAAGTAAGATTTTTTTAGAGATAACCACAATTGTTGTAAAAAATAATCAGACAACGCATATATTGTTCACATATTTTGGAAAAACAATAGTTGGAGAAGACATGAACTCGACGACATAGTTTTTGTCAACATTTGCGGATCTTTTGTACCATGATGAAAATGCTGACGAAGCTCAAAACTATACAGACGATTGGACTAGCATCACGAAGATGTTTACATCCAGGCATCTATTGAGTTATGACGAAATCTTATATTGTTACCACCTACAGATACTAAGAAGATTATTTTAATTCACAATCTATGGCCGATTGAGGAGATTTCCTGGAATGGGACGAAATCTGCGACTATTCTTTCCTAGAAAACTACGGTACCAAAATATCTAGGATGTCTTGTATTAACCTAAGTGTTGGAGGGACCAAGTCCGTGAAGTCTACCAAATACACTACAAATTAATTTTTAAATTCCAAAAATTACTAACTTATCAAGTTGCCCTCGTATTTTTTATTACTGCTGTCTTACGGAATACTCTTTTCAATTAAAAAAAATCATATTTCCCGACTTTTCGAATTCCAAGTACAGTAAAAACTTTCATTATAAATTCGGATAAAACTTATTTATTAAGAATAGTAAATTTTTTGGCAAGTCAGCGCTTTTTCGGTGGTATTCGTTCGCCCAACACAGACTTATCACAAATTCACACACAACACAACAAATATCCACTATATTAAAACTATTTTGGGATGTGGCTAGTTTTTTGCATTTTAATGGACTAATTTCGCTAGCTGCTATTTTTTTTGCTCATACATAGTTGCGGTATTTTGCATATTGACCGGCTTCATAAAACCGCAAATAGACCGCTTTGCCGGTTAGGCTTTGTGACGTCTTGCCTAATCATATTCGTATTAGTTCGTCTTATGCCAGCTTATAGAATGTAGCTTGCGAATCCACTTTGTGTGGAATTAATTCCGCATTGCTTTGAATATTAATTTTCATTTTCTCACCCAATTCATTTGTACTTTTGTTTTCGTTCGAGAGTGAGACCAAAACGAAAAAATAAACTAATAAAATCGCCATAGTGCAGCGCTCATTTCAGGAGTTTTACTGGTATTGTAGTCGAGCTAAATAAAGACTTTGTCTCCACCTAAACAATGCCGACGTCCATATATTTATGAATACAAACTATGCGCCGCTACCGAACCGCTGTGGAATGGACGGACAAAGGCAATTTTCTTTGCATAAACTACTTTTATGGAGGAGTGTGAGTGTGTGTGTGTGTGCGTTATGCGGGTACGAGCTAGATCATTTGCATCAGAAAGGTTTTATGGCCACTAATATTCTATAGGTGTGCGTGTGTTCTTGTAGAGAGATGGCTGAGTTTGTGGTTTGTGGTTGTGGATTTTCGCAAACAAGGCCCGGATGCCGCGTACTTGTGGGAAGTTGCCGGATCGCTTGTACGTCGAAAGCGTGTTGAAACCCGTTGGACATCAGCAAGTGAGTGAGCGAAGAAAGGGGCGTTGTTGCTATTTTTCTGGTGACTTGGGCATATCATCGATATTCGGGCAGTGTATATAAAGAGGCTGCTGTTTCAGCAAGAACTATTCTAAGTTAGCAACTTCAGAGTAAATTACCTAATTTAACGGGCATCATGCGTGGCTTCATTGTTTTGTGTTTGGTGGCGGCTGTATCCGCCGATAAATTGGGCTACAACTACAGACCTGTGGGCCATTCCCCATCCGGACTCTCCTTCGCACCCGGCAGTGGTGTTGGCGGAGTTAGCGGTGGTATTGGTGGCATCAGTGGCGGTATTGGTGGTGGCATTGGTGGCATCAGTGGTGGTAGTGATGGCATTAGCGGTGGTATTGGTGGAGGAAGTTTCGGACTCGGCTCTGGTGGCAGTTACGGCAGCTCTGGCAATCTCGGTGGTCTGACTGGTGTCGGCAGTGGATACGATTCTGGCGCACAGAGCATTGTTGCACCCGTTACACAGGAAGCCAACAAAGAATTCTTCTCCTTCTCTGCCCCCGAAGAGGAATTCGAAGATGCTGAAGGTGCTCAACAATTGGCTAATTCTCTGAAAAAGAACGTTCGTGTCATCTTCATCAAGGGACCTGAAAACAATGGCTTGGAAAAGGCTGCCCTTGCTTTGGCCAGAAACGCTGCCGAACAGAAGACTGCCATCTATGTGCTGCAGAAACAACATGACATCGCTGATTTGGCCAACAAGTTGCAGTCTGTCAATAATAACCGCAACCACCACCCAGAGGTGCACTTCGTCAAATACCGCAACCAAGAAGATCTTGTCAACGCCAAGCAAACCATCCAATCGCAATACGACCAAGAGCCCGGTGCATCCCAAAACTACAATGGCGGTATTGCTCCAGTGATCAACTTTGCCTCTCCATCCCGCCCAATTCAGTCGTCATACGGCTCACATGGACCTCAACAACAATACTACAACACAGGTGCGTCCAACACGAACGCAAACTACTTGCCACCCTCGCTATTGAGACGTCTCCGTTTTTAGATGCTAACTTGTACCTATATTTTTACTTAAATAATTATTTCGAAAACGACAAAAATAAATACAAAATACATAAAATAATTCACTGAATTTTATTTATGAGCATTTCAACTATTTCACAGGAAGGAATTTATATTCGCAATTTAATAGCAAAACTAAAAGTGCTTTATTTTCGAAATCTAATTCTGTTTGCGCTATAAAAAACATGTATTTATTGAAATCACTGCTCTATCTTGAGCCTTATTTGCATACGAAGTGTTTTAAAAGTTTTAAAAGCTATAAACTTTTTATTATATCAATTAAAATAGCTACATAAAAATAAGTTGTAAATATATTTTTTATAGAGACAGTGTAGAGGCGATTAAAATCGAATTCAATATAGTGAATAACACTTTACCAAACACTTTAGATCATGCCTATATTATGTAAATTTTCCAAGTTAGATGACGTTGTGTTTGAAACAAAGACGTGTAGAGGAAAAACTAGTATGAATATTGAATTGGAATAAAATATTTGACGCAGCATATAAGATTTGTATAGCTACATAACTCCAAAATCTAAAATCTACGCCAATCACAACTCCAAAAATAGCAGTAATTTGATATTGAGCATTATTATTGTTATTTAAATGTGTGAAGAACCCATCCAGAAGGTGTTGTTAGGCGTTAAGAACATAATAGGGGTATTATTAAAATTTAAGATATTCACTTGACTACACTAACATAAAATCAATTTAACAAAAAAATCAAAGATTAAATTTTAAATTTTTTTGAATTACATTTAATTTTTATTTTAGAAGTAGAAGAAGTTTACTATAGAAGAACATATATGTACACTATAATATTATTAAAATTAAAATAAAATATGTAATTACCCACAATATTTTAAGTAAAATTAAGTGCTTACCAGTTGTTGTTTATTTGTTTTTCTGATATAAAATATTGGGCTTGCATAGTATTATAAATTCTTAAATCTTAAATTAATCTTATGACGAAACGCAATAATTTTATATTAACCAAATTATTTAATCAATTAAACACAACATTAATTACACATATTGCTTGCATTAAACTAACAACACATTGTTAATGTAAGAAATTGAACATCACGCACGACATCAAATTTTTCACTACAACATGTTACAACATGTTTCCTAAACCGGCATTTTATTCACTTTCACTTTAATTGCATTTTTACACCTTTACTGCAATTAATTATAGCTTTGCCTATTCTAATATTTGCACGAATACGCAATACTTTATATTTCTAAAATTATAGCCAAGTAACTTCTTCAAATAATTAATATTTAATTTCTTATAAAAAACTTTGAACGCGACCACGAACCGACGCTGCACTCAAATTGAAAATGTCATGCACTTGCATGAAAATTCGCTAACTTCACCCAACTCGGGTGAATTTGTATTTGTTGCAGTGCTCTGCACTTCGTCAAAAGAAAAATATCATGCATATAACTAGCATGCGATATTGCGGTGAATATTTGGGAATGTGGAATATCATGACAGGAATATGTGCATTGCATTGTTTTGTTGGGATTTTGCTGTGCAAATTTTTAATGCGTTACATTTATTTTACTAAAACTGCTTAAAGTAAGAAAATGTTATGAAAAAGGTACAAATTTGACAGTTTAAAATTTTTAATAATTTATTTCGTCAAGAAAAGCATTAAATGAAATTTTATATTTTAAATGTCGTCATATATTTTATAACTTAAACGAAACTAAAATGTCATCATATATTTCAATGTTTAATGTTGACTCAGAACTACACCAAAGTCTTTTTACTTATATTCAAAATAACAGTTTTCTAATTTATTTATTTATCTATAATCAGTAAAACAAAACAAATTTATAAGTTGAATCATGGCATAGCATCCGCCTTAATATTTATACACAATATATAAAAAATATATAATCATAAATGCATTTAAATGTATAAATGTGTAGTTTTAATGAACTATTTAAATTTATTGTTAGCAATTATGCAAACGCGCTGCTTGAACTTTGGCAAACGGTCAAAGCAGATAGATCTATTCGTGACTTTTGTGTCGACTGGCATTAGCATATCCTCTTCAAAATTCGTGCGATTCTCAGAGCTCAAGCCAGAAGTTATTAAAAGTAAATAAAATACATTAAAGTGAGAAATTAATATTAAACACTCATAAAATGTATTTGGGCCTGGTTGCCGGACAACGGTAATGCATGCACCATATGCTCTAATGGTAATTTATGTTTAATGAGTTTAAATTTAATTCTATACGAGTTATCGAAGTGGTCGGCATCCATAAATCTACAAACACACACACTCCCATACAATTGTTAATGATTCAATCGTATATTGGTGGGAGATTATTATATTCACATGACCACAGCGTCCAATCTAAATAGGAAGCGGATGACTTTTCGACACTGATTATTAACATATTATCGCTAATTTGCAACTGAAACCGCACAAGTTTGCTTATTCAACTGATTAGACGCGATTTAACTATAAATTCGGGCCGCCTGCTACGTATTGTTGTACTCAATCAAGAGTTTTCAATTAAAGAACATCGATTCCAACTACAAAGATTAAGTTAATCAATAGAATCTTCGAAAAGATGCGTGCTTTTGTGGTGAGTTTCAGTCTTTCTGCTCTATAAAGGATACCAAAAATGTTTGGGGAGCTATAAAGTGTTAATATTCAATTGCAGGTCATGTGCTTCGTGGCTTTAGCCAGTGCCGACAAACTGGGCTACAACTATCAGCCGGTGGCGCACTCGGATAGTGGATTATCCTTTAGTCCTGGCGGTCATGGTGGTCTGAGCGGTGGCTCTGCTGGTGGACTTGGTGGTCTCAGCGGTGGCTCTGCTGGTGGACTTGGTGGTCTCAGCGGTGGCTCTGTTGGTGGGCTTGGTGGTTACAGCGGCGGTTTGGGAAGCTTAGGCGGTTCGATTGGAGGTGGTTCATCTGGTGGTTTGGGTGGAATCGGTGTTTTGGGCGGTATTGGCGGCTCTCTAGGAGGCTTAGGTGGTCTAAGCGGCGGTTCATCTGGCAGTTTGGGTGGTAGCTCATCCGGTAGTCTCAGCAGTCTTGGTAGTTCGAGCGGTATTGACAGTGGTTCTAGTAGCAGCGGATCTAGCAGCGGCTCAGATGTGGAATACGAAAAAGAATTCTACACATACACTGCTGATGACAGTGCTTTCGATGAACCTGAAGCTAATCAACAAGTAAGCTACTCAGCAAAGAAGAACCTTCGTGTGATTTTCATTAAGGGACCCGAAAACAATGCTTTGGAGAAGGCTGTCGTCAATTTGGCCAAACACGCTTCGGAACAGAGAACCGCCATTTATGTATTGCAGAAACAAGCTTCTGTCAGCGATTTGGCCAATAAATTGCAGGCTTCACATGATGTCCACAATCACCAGCCCGAGGTGCACTTTGTCAAATATCGCACACCCGAGGATGCGGCCAATGCACAAAAAGCAATTCAAGCACAATACGATCAGTTGGGCGGCTCATCGCAGTCACACAATGGTGGTGTTGCTCCAGTACATAACTTCGCATCGCCTGCTTCATCGGGTGGTAATGGCGGCGTATCTGGTGGTTCATCAGGTGGTATCTCTGGTGGTTCATCAGGTGGTGTATCTGGTGGTATCTCTGGAGGTATATCTGGTGGTCTATCAGGTGGTTTATCAGGCGGTGTGTCTGGTGGCGTATCTGGTGGTTCATCAGGTGGTATCGTACAAATTGGCGGCGTTTCGGGCGGCTCTGGCCATGGATCACTAAGCGCAACATACTTGCCTGCTGCCATCTTGCGTGTTTAGGTTACTAACCCGCTCTTTGTTATTGTCTTTTCTGTTATGAGTTTATTACGAATAAAAATAATTTCCTATTTTAACTTTAATTACATACCAATTTCTCTTTATTTCGAGAAAATCTTGAGATATCATTTATATTAGTTAGCTGATGGAGGAGTCTGAGGGATAAAATAGGGAACTAATAATATTGTTATAAAGTGGTCTCCATAATTTATGGGAATTTTTCGAAAACGTTGCCTTATTCTGGAGAGTTACTTTGTTGTGATGAGCACATATGTCATAGGAAAAGCTTATTTCTGGTGTAAGAAACATATTTGGATTGAAAATGATAGGCAAAGCACTTAAAGACGCACCATGACTACGAGCCATGTACTTTAAAGATACATGTTTTCGGTTTTTTAAAGCATCTAACATTAACTTTCAAGAATCTTCTAGGAAGAGGAGGTTTTGATAAGAGAACTCATAATCAAAGTATTTACAAAAGTTGGAGTTGATTGTGCACTGTTCTAAGGAGTATGATATCCATATTAACAAAGTAAATTATAAATAACAAGTAAGGAAGGGCTAAGTTCGGGTGTAACCGAACATTTTATACTCTCGCAATTTATTTATTTAACTTTATTTATATTATATAATACACAATTTGACCCACATATTCGTCTTATATATTGTTTAAAGTCCATTGAAAGTTGGAAACCATAATATTAGGTTAGAAGCACTGTGGTCCTCGTGTTCGATATATGGGGCCTTAAAAACCTATGGTCCGATTTCGGCGATTTTTAGAATGGGGCTGCCACACTATTAACATAGTATTTGTGCAAAGTTCTGCACCGATATCTTCACTAGTACTTACTTTATATATTGTAAAGTAAACGATTCAGGTCGTCTTCAAAGTTATGGTATATAGGAAGTAGGCGTGGTTGTGAAGCGATTTGGCCTATTTTCACAACATATCATTGGAATGTAAGGAAACTATTACAAACCAAGTTTCATTGAAATCGGTCGAGTAGTTCCTGAGATATGGTTTTTGACCCATAAGTGGGCGACGCCACGCCCATTTTCCATTTTGTAAAAAAATCTGAGTGCAGCTTTCATCTGCCATTTCTTATGTGAAATTTAGTGTTTCTGACGTTTTTCGTTAGTGAGTTAACCCACTTTTTGTAATTTTCAACCTAACTTTTGTATGGGAGGTGGGCGTGGTTATCATCCGATTTCTTTCATTTTTCAAATGTATTAGGAAGTGGCTAAAAAAAACGACTCCAGAAAGTTTGGTTTATATAGCTCTATTGGTTTGCGAGATATGTACAAAAAACTTAGTAGGGGCGGGGCCACGCCCACCTCCCCAAAAAAATTACATCCAAATGTGCCCCTCCCTAATGGGATGCTATGTTCCAAATTTCATTTTCATAACTTTCTTTATGGCTTAGTTATGGCACTTTATGTGTTTTTGGTTTTCGCCATTTTGTGGGCGTGGCAGTGGTCCGATTATGCTCATTTTCGAAAGCAACCTTCCTATGGTGCCAAGAAATAAGTGTGCCAAGTTTCATCAAGATATCTTAATTTTTACTCAAGTTACAGCTTGCACAGACGGACAGACGGACAGACGGACAGACGGACGGACGGACAGACATCCGGATTTCAAATCTACTCGTCACCCTGATCACTTTGGTATATATGACTCTATATCTAACTCGTTTAGTTTTGGGTGTTACAAACAACCGTTATGTGAACAAAACTATAATACTCTCTAGCAACTTTGTTGTTGCGAGAGTATAAAAAGATAAAAAATTAAGGTACTAGTAATACTATTTATTTTGTTTTTGAATATTCCACTACTATATATTATAATAAACAGTCTTCCATAAATAAGTTTTTGAATCCGATCCGATGGACTCAATTCTTTAAACAAAAATTTAAATATCCTCAAACTTTCTCAATAGTTGTATTATCACTTTTCTCCACGTTTTCAATAGAACTGTTTTCACCAAAAAGTAAAGCTTCTGCAAGCCCACTGCGTTCCTCTGCCTCGGCGTTGAAACCAATTATCGTAGTATTTTCAACCGCCTCAATTAACAATATCCGTTTTGGTTTTAATAACTCAAGCAGATCCTCAATTTGATCTTCGGCTTCGATATCGTCTTCTTCGGGTGCACTGAAGGTCAAAAACTCGGCTTTGATGCGCTCATTCGAATTCAAAAGAGTTTCATGTTCGACATGCTCATCACTATTTCCAACATCGTTGTCTTTCATTCTCTCTGGAGCTTTCTCAATCTCTTTAGCTGATTCCAGCTTATCCACTGATTTGCCATGCATTGGTAAAATCACGCAGCTGATTAACTGAAATATTCAGATTATAGTCAAATCTTGTAAAATCTTTTTCACTCGTGTATTACTTACAAAAATAATTGTGTATGTAACGCGGTAGTCCATGTCAATGATTTGCGTTCGTAATATACGAGAACTAGGCAATAAATAAAGCGATCGGTGCAAGTTTCATGCTTTTATAGCCTCGTCAAACTGATTATTGGTATAAGATGTGACGATGCTTAAGCCTAATATGGCTTACATCCGTTGACGCTCACACTCAAAATTTAAGATAAATATTTTAATTTAATTTGTTGTTGGCTAATTAAGTTAATGACATTAGCTTCTAGAGAGTTGCTTTAAAATTATGTGAGTAATCTGCAGCAAGCCTCCAAAATCTTACTGTTACGCATGTGACTACCTATAATTAACTCACGTAGCTATCTGGAATCTTCAGTTGCATTTCCTTTTTGGATCGATCGATTAATGTTCCAGTTTCAAGTTATTTATGTAGCGAAACAAATGGAACAAAAGTAGTTGGAAGTGCATTTGGTTAATAGACCAACTTAGACCTTTAAGGCTTGTCTGTTGAAAACTTGTTACAAAACTCATTCCTACTGTATTTAGTAATAAACTAAAACTTGTTTCAATAGGAAAATATTATTAAGCCAGCTACGAAAAAGAAATATAGTATCTAAGAAAAAATTAAATTCGTGCAGTACGGATGTGAAAAATATATAAAGGTCTAGAATCAAATCTCAACTCTAAAGATTCCCTGAAACATGGGAAAGTGGAAGAATATGCTTTAATGGGGGGAGCCCCTCATTCTCGGTTTCAAATTTTGATTATTTTCAATGGGCTGGTATATGAACATAAATTATTTTTTAGGGTTGTAACTTTGCGTACATTTATTTGAAGACTTAAAAAAGAGGAAAAAGAATTACCAACGAGATTAGAAAGAGTACATGTTTGGCTCTGGTATGAACTAGGATTATTAATTTCGCACAAAAATTAACAAAATGGCGCACTTTTGAAATTTTTTTTGAAAATCGCCTTTTTTAGCCACAAATCAAGTTGAAAAGTTAAGAAGATCCTCACCGATTTGATTTATACTAGTATATACCATAGCTATATATAATAATAATGTATTAAAATTTGTAACCGATTGGATTAATAGGTTTGGAGTAACCTCAATAAAAACAAGTAAGGAAGGGCTAAGTTCGGGTGTAACCGAACACTTTATACTCTCGCAATTTATTTATTTAACTTTATTTATATTATATAATACGCAATTTGACCCACATATTCGTCATATATATTGTATAAAGTCCATTGAAAGTTGGAAACCATAATATTAGGTTAGTAGCACCGAGGTCCTCATGTTCGATTAATGGGGCCTTGAAAACCTATGGTCCGATTTCGGCGATTTTTAGAATGGCACTATAAACGTAATATTTGTGCAAAGTTCTGCATCGATATCTTCACTAGTGCTTACTTTATATATTGTAAAGTAAACGATTCAGATCGTCTTCAAAGTTCTTGTATATAGGAAGTAGGCGTGGTTGTGAAGCGATTTGGCCTATTTTCCCAACATGTCATTGGGATGTAAGGAAACTATTACAAACCAAGTTTCATTGAAATCGGTGGAGTAGTTCCTGAGATATGGTTTTTGATTCATTCCCATTCCCATTTTCAATTTTGTAAAAAAATCTGAGTGCAGCTTTCATCTGCCATTTCTTATGTGAAATTTAGTTTTTCTGACGTGTTTCGTTAGTGAGTTAACCCACTTTTAGTAATTTTCAACCTAACTTTTGTATGGGAGGTGGGCGTGGTTATTATCCGATTTCTTTCATTTTTGGACTGTATTAGGAAGTGGCTAAAATAAACGATTGCAGAAAGTTTGGTTTATATAGCTCTATTGGTTTGCGAGATATGTACAAAAAACTTAGTAGGGGGCGGGGCCACGCCCACTTCCCCAAAAAAATTACATCCAAATATGCCCCTTCATAGTGCGATCCTTCATACCAAATTTTATTTCCATAGCTTTATTTATGGCTTAGTTATGGCACTTTATGTGTTTTCGGTTTTCGCCATTTTGTGGGCGTGGCAGTGGTCCGATTTTGCTCATTTTCGAAAGCAACCTTCCTATGGTGCCAAGAAATAAGTGTGCCAAGTTTCATCAAGATATCTTGATTTTTACTCAAGTTACAGCTTGCACAGACGGACGGACGGACAGACAGACATTCGGATTTGAACTCCACTCATCACTTTGGTATATATAACCCTATATCTAATTCGTTTAGTTTTGGGTGTTACAAACAACCGTTATGTGAACAAAACTATAATACTCTCTTTAGCAACATTTGTTGCGAGAGTATATAAATGACATACTAATTGAATTTTTTGTATCTGGCCTCAAAACTATCCGAAGTCAATTTTTCAGATCTCCAAAACGTCTAGAAAATCATTGCTTGTTTAAAGGAATCTTGGTAGACCGAAGCATTATATTATGAACTAAGGCGTGAGAATCGCGAAACTAAGCAATCGACGTATAAAACTACTAAAACGATATTGGTTTGGGACATTTGCTCATACCTGAGCAAACCCTTTTACTGAAGAAAGAAACCAAGAGACTTCAGTTATTATCCTCAACAAAAAAGAAAATGTCTGTCTGATCTCGTTGAAGGCCGTGGAGAGATTTAAAGGTTGTGATCCAAAGGTGATGATAATAATAAGAAGATGGGGATAATGATATACTTCCTTATACGTTTATGCTTTTACAATTACATTTAAAACCCTAGTAGTAAAAGAGCTGATCTTGATATGAATAAATCCATAGCTTTCTTAAAACATTCTAGAAAATGCATAAGGAAATTTGAGTTTGAACATAATCAGTATTTAGATGTGGCTTTTATGAAAACAAGCAACATATGAGTTGAGTATAAATGGCGTGAGAAAATCATACAAACCTTCTCCAAAGCACTCCTTTTATCGCACATACTATTTTTTACCGAGCAATTTGAGTACGCAAAGCACACATGAATATTCATTCAAAAATTATAAATATATTCCTATGTAAATGGCTACATGCGCCAACTATGTACGCTGTACTTAAAAAACGAAAAAAAAAACAAAAACAATGTGGTAATAATAATTAAATAAATTTAAATTCATGAAACTTCAGTTCGCTCGCGCAGCATATTAACACATACAAACCGCTTTGGACGCCTCGCAGCTCATTTCTTCGGCGTGCAGGCTGTATGTTTTTCTCAACTCGCGTGCCTGCACGTATAATTAATTATTTGTTAAGCTAAAAAATATGCAAAAGAATTTCCGTCCGCCGCGCACTATAACACCGGAAGCGAAGGCAGCCACACCAACAACAGCAACAAGCATACGGACGCTCTCACAGGGAGGGGTTCGACACCGGCAAATATGTACTTGGGTATACAAAGTAATGCCTCATAATATCCTTAAAGCACAAATGTGAATACTTAAAATATATGTGTGAGTGTGGAACTGTTTCTAGTGATTATGGATGAGAAAATATAGTGAAAATTAGTTAGCATTATTTTAAGGTTAGTTCTCTTTCTTCTTGATTGATCGCAGAAAATTCAATGAAGCCGGTTGATATCTTGCTATCTTCGGGAGCAGATTAGTTTTTATAAAGAAACAAAATTTGTATATCTTCTTATCGTTTCTGCTGTTATACAGATACCACATAACACACCAGATTTAGAGCACTTAACAGTGCCAGTATCTTCAAAAACATCGAAATCAACGATTTATGTCATTTTGTTGAACTACACTGTATACTATCTATCATCCAAAGTCGTGTAACCCCTTCTTGACCTTTCTTGAACACCGAATTGACGTTGTTTGACCCCTTTTGAGCTCGAGTGACACTTAGAATTATCTCACTTGACCGCTAAATATACTAAGCATAATCTCTAGCTGAACCTATCCTAACCTTTAACTAGACCTCTCTTAAACACTATAATGACCTTATTTGACCACTTACTTGACCTCATATGACCCGTAGTATAATCTCACTTGATCCCAAAATTGAATAAAACTTAACTAGACCTGACTTTACCTCTAACTAGTCCTCTTTTGAACCCTAAATTAAACTCGGTTGACCTCGTAGTCTCTAAGTAGGGTTTTCTCAAAGGTTTTCACCAATTATTGACATTTGAAGAACTACTCCAAGAAATGTTTAAGTGTTCCAGCTAGCCACCTAACACGTATACACGTATAAATCCCGTTACATTTTCCGAAGCGACTTCTGATTTGAAATTCATGAGCTGTTAGAGTGTACGCTAAGTAGATAATTTTAATAGTGCGAATTAATTGAAGCAAGGATAAAAGTGTAAAATTGTAAAATTCTTATTTATTCGCTACCTCTTAACTACCTGGGTATGACCTTTCACGTGTAAACAGAAAGAGCTAAGTGCTGCGAGTATTGCAAAAGTTTTACAAAATTTCGCTACTGTTGGCGTTGTTGCTTTGCAAATCGCTTAGTAAAAGTGTACGAGTGTATTTTTTTTTTTCAGCGAAAACAACAACAATATGGTGGGGTGCGGTGCACACCGTCTGTCGGTGTTAAGATAAATGCTGCAGATATTGTAATTTATTGTACACTCGTCCGACGCGGCGAAAGGACGATGCTGGCTGGCTGGTTGGCTGGCTAAGCAGAGCAGAGCAGAGTAGAGCAGCGCGTATGCCACTTAGTCAGCTCAGTCGCGAGTAGCTCAAAAGCGAGGTAAATAAATGCCAAGCGCGTATATACATACTTAGCAAAAACAAGTATATTTTGGTGTATGTAAATGCAAAGGTGTATGTTTAAGTATGCTTCTCCAGGTGTTTTTGTTAGTATTTGTACGCGCTTAGTGAGGGCGTGTATATTTATCTAAGTTTGTGTTATATATAGTTAATACGGGGTTAGATGTATATTGCACTTACATAACAGGATATATATACAAATGTATAAAGGTGTGGACTATTTTATGTACTCATATGCAGTTGTCTATGTGTAGTAGAAAATACTTTAAAATTTATTTTAGTGGAGTTTGTTTTGAAGTCATTGATATGTGGTTGAGTCAGCGTCTTCTGAAATTATATTATATTAGCTTGATGAATTAGCTTAATTGAATTAAACTTAAATTTTCTATTAACGGAGTAGAATTAAAATAAATATTTTAAGATTTAATTTTTTATGTATACCCACGATAGAGGAGTGAGATAGGGGCAACAAGGACACTGATATAAGTATTTGAGGTGGTGTCTTATCAAAAAAATTAGATACCGGAATACTGCAGTATCTTTAAAGCAGAGATCACTGCAATTAAAGAAAGCCTCTTCGTGTTGACAAAGAATGTGCTTACGGCTAGAAACATTGCCTCTAAGATATTATAACTTGGCAATAGTGGGACTAGCGTACGGTAACTGCGATAGGATTCCAATAAAGTGGGTATATATGTATATACATACCCCTGACCCCTTTTAAACACTTAATATATAGTATGAACATGTCATAGATTTATTGTAAGTATCGACGGGAACAATCCATGAGTTGCTCAACAAGCATACATCTGGAGTCGGAATGGTACATGCCGATTACTAAAATGTAAGAGTACTACATAAGAGTTCCAGTAGGAGTGCTAAAAGGTCAATGTGTGATTAGAAGAGCCGCTAACGGGCTGTGGTTTATATACAATGACTACTGTAGAAGCTGTTGTGCACTTTCTATGCACATGCAAGGCATTGTACAGGAAAATAATCGCAACAATCCACTATATCTCCCTAATATTATTTCCAGATAAAAACTTCGACAATTCGTTCGACCTACAGTAGCTGAGATTCACAAAAAATATATAAGGAAAATAAAATTTGTTGTAACAACTTCTCAGATAATTTTTCTTTATAATTTGAAAAGAGACCTAATCCAAAAACTAACTTGGAACACAGTCATTCGACTTATATGGGCACTCTTTAAATCATTCCGGATTGGATGAGACACATCGGTCTCAGTTTCATCAAGTCGTTGTTATGGAAAATATTGAAAAAGATACTCAAATACTCAAAAAGTTTGAAGAATCCAAACTGTATATGTCTGAAAATAGGTCAAGAAAAATAATTCGGTCTTGAAAATGTTATCCCTCTATTATTTCTCTCATTTTATCAGTGTTGTTCATTACAAATAGCTTACTGCGATATTTGACGAGATCGAAAATATAACATTAAATTGCATAAATTTAATACCCCATGTTTTGACTAAAATTCGAGAAAGATCCATTAAGCAATGAAGGCATCACTGAATATTCACTTCAGAAAAAACCAAATATATCGACAACTCGAAAGATTTATATAAGAATATATCAAAGAAATGAATGTAGTTATAATTTAATGAGATTGAAAAGAATTTTGATCAAAATCATCTTTAAATAAATATCTCAAGAACAGTTACTTTAAACCCGTCCACTTTAAGTTCCCTACAGCTTTTATGCAAATTTTTATGCAACCCACATATTTAAGTTCAGTAAAAATGCACAAAGTTCAAGCTCATTTAAGTATGTAAGTAATTTGTTAGACCAGCTCAAATCTCGTCCACAACTCAATTAAATAAAATTCTGCACACACTCCACTCATTTTCACTTTGCACTTATTGTTGCGTTGCAACTCGAAAAAGGAAAGCTGGCCATCTTTAAAACGCTCACTCGTCTAATCCCGCATTTCAACAAGTTTTAGAAGCGTGCACGCACACTCGCATTTGGGCCTCTGTTTTTTCTACACATATTAAAAACATTTTTGCGAAAACCCAAAAACTTTGCATATTTGCTTACAAACCTTCTTCAAAATTTCTATTTCCCTTTTTCGAAGCAAAAAACCCCAAAAAAAAGCTGTGTTGCTTAAAGTTTTCACAGTATTTTTGCCTTTTGATTTGCGCCTTCTCTTTCGCTTGAGTTTGTTTTTGTTTTTGTGTTCACTTTCCTTTGCTAGGCTGCCTTAGAGCTGCGACGAGCTCTAATTTGTGTTTCTCATGTTTCTTGTGGTGTTTTTAAGGGCGTGATTACTTATTTGTCAAAAGTTTAAATTAGTTAAAGGATTGTTTGTTGTGCAAAAAAAAAACTGAAACACAACAAAAAAAATAATAAAAACATGGAAAAAGTGTAATTAAAAAGTAGCACTTCTAGACGGGTCGTGTCAAGTAGTCGTTAAAGTTATATAAAGAGGTGAAGAAAAATTTTGTTTGAAACTTTATTAGTTTGGAATATTTACAAAAAAAGAGAAGTGTTTATATGTATTTAAATTAGGGACAAGCAAATTATTCTAATTTTTTATATACTTTTACGAAGTAAAGTTTATATCTTATAGTAACAACCTTTAGAGCAACTTGAAAATATATGGACATTTTTCTTTGAATGTTCTATATATTTATTCCTAATTTATAGCATCATCGCTGTATGGAAAGAATCAAAAGCTTTATAAATTTTATTTTTAGACCTGACCTTTAATTCATATTGGTATCAAAAAGTTTAATTTATTTTGAATTTTAGAAAATCCAATTGCTAGTTTTTTTATTCCCTCGCAACAAAGCTGCTAAGGGAGTATTATAGTTTTGTTCACATAAGGGTTGTTTGTAACACCCAAAACTAAACGAGTTAGATATAGGGTTATATATACAAAAGCGATCAGGGTGAAGAGTGGAGTTCAAATCCGGATGTCTGCCTGTGCAAGCTGTAACTTGAGTAAAAATTAAGATATCTTGATGAAATTTGGCACACTGATTTTTTTGGGGAAGTGTGCGTGGCTCCTCCCCTACTAAGTTTTTGTATATATCTCGCAAACTACTAAAGCTATATCAAGGAATTTTTTCTAGAGTCGTTTCTTTTAGGTACTACCTTATACAGTCCAAAAATGGAGGAAATCGGATTATAACCACGCATACCTCCCATACAAAGGTTATGTTTAAAACTACCAAAAATGCTTTAATTCAGTAAGGGAAAAAACTAGAGACCTTAAATTTCATTATAAAGATGGCACAGAAGTTCTGCACTCAAAATGGTATACAAAATTTTAAATGGGCGTGAGTCAAAAACCATATCTCCGAAACTACTCGACCAATTTCAATGAAATTCGGTTCATAATATCTTCCTAGCTTCCCAATGATATGTTGTGAAAATAGTCTAAATCGGTTCACAACCACGCCTACTTCCCATATACCAGAACTCTGAAGTCGGTCTGAATAGTTTACTTTACAATATATAAAGTTAGTACTAGTGAAGATATCGGCACAGAACTTTGCAAAAATACTGTATTTAAAGAGTGGCATCGCCCTTCTAAAAATCGTCGAAATCGGACCATAGATTTTCAAGGGCCCTATATATCGTACATGAGGACCTCGGTGCTTCTAACCTAATATTAGGGTTTCCAACTTTCAATGGACTTTACTATATATATGACGAATATCTGGGTCAAATTGTGTATTATATAATATTAAATAAATAAATTGCGAGAGTATAAAATATTCGGTCACAACCGAACTTAGCCTTATGCTGATATCTATACATGCCTTTGAAGTACTGAGGTTAGACGTGTTTTTACAAGCTTGGTGAGTTTTGAGGGCCCATATCAATCAAGATGATCCCCAAAAGGCACTCAAAATAGTTAGTCAATATTATTTTATAAAGTTGACTAGCAGACCCGGCCACACGTTGTTGTGGCCGGGTCTGCCAATCTTGGCTTCGGCGACGATATTGATTACTCGAGGTCGATTTATGTTACGCAGCATGATGACAACTCACACTACTTTTAATTGCAAAGTGAGTGGTGATAGTACAGGCAATTTTAAATAGTTTGGGATAATTGACTACGTCATCCTGGTTTGTAGCTGTGTCAACTCTCCTGGACAGAAATTCTAAATTGTCGCATTAAGATCATCGATATATTTTTTTTACCACCAATATAGGTCATTCAATCAGTCATTTATGGTTATAATATTGGGGTTTCATGTCAGGAAAACTTCTCTTTCAAGTCAATGAAGTGACAGAAATCTGTTGGAAATGCTATTAATCCATCGAGGTGTCAACTGCGACCCTACCATTTCCAACTGTTTCTACAATCGCAATTTGATATTGTTGCAAAATTAGTGGTATGTTAGTTGTTAATTGGCGATTCTTTATGTGTCGCCACAAATTAAATGACTTTAGGCATGCGATTAGCCCGTTAGTAACAGTTGATCTAGGAATAATTGGAAGAGTCTGGCGTAAATCACCTGTTAACAGAATCCTGGCCACCAAAAACGTTTATCGACAATCAAGATTTTTTAAAGTCCTGTGCAGTACCTCCAGCGACTTCTTGAATATTTGGAAAATCTTCGTTATAGCGCTATTTTTGTCGATTTTGCCGACTGTTGTTTCGTTCATCTGCAATTTAGGAGTAATTTAAAGGCCAAACGTGCCGTTTGTTTGCCTACTAACAGGTGCCTATTCCCGTTAACCTTGGAAACCTTGGAACCTTGGTGAAAATGAGTGAAATTGGTTCTGGAATTATTTATGCCGAATATAATTGTGTGTTATCTTAATAAAATTACATCAATAAATTGCGAGAGTGTAAAATGTTCGGTTGGACGTGAACTTAGCCTTTCCTTATTTTTTAGAAATTGTTTTGGGCTATCGACACAACCTTATACAATTAAACAATAACAAAAATATTTTAACAAAGCAACAATGACAACCTTCAAAATATTTTTTTTTTTTTTTTTCTTTTTATATATTTCTTGTCAACTCGAATAAAATTCTCTTATTGATATCTTCCTCGCAATTTTTCCATATTTACTCACTTAATAATCTTTTATCTAGCCTTCCACGAATATTTCAAGACTAAAATTAGCATCGGTTTGAACTTCAACAATCAATAACTTCCCAATTTTAGAAAATTTTTAATTTTCTTCGCGGAAAGTTAAAAAAGTTTAGGGGTGGACCACCCTTAACATTTAGGAGGATGAAAAATAGATGTTGTCCGATTCTCCACCCTAGCCGATATGCACGCTAAGGCTCACGAAAATCGGTCGAGCGGTTTCAGAGGAGTTCAATAACGTACACCGTGACGCGACAATTTTATATGAAATTATAACAAAAATATAAGTTTTATGGAAAAAAATTTCAATCAAAAGTAAAAAATTAAATTTTATGAAAACATTGTCTCTTATACTTTTTTCATACAACCAATATTTCCATTGACATTTCAAAATAAAGATTCATAATGATTGATTTTTTGGAAACTGTGAAAATCTTAATTGTTCAATTACATTTTTTTAATAAAATTAAATTAAAATTAAATTTTTATAAGATCAACAACATTTTCGATATAAATAAAAAAAAGTATACTTACAACACAAAATCCGTTGTTATTGAAAGCTCGTGTCACGTGTTGAGTACTTTTGAGGTTATAAAATCACTTGATTAAGTAATCGTGAAAAATACACTCAAAATTGATAATTTAATTATTATTATTGATAAAATAGGAATGATTAAAAGTTAATATGAGAGTTACACTGAGATAGCAAAATAATAATTGTCAACGTTACTACTACACTTGATGCATAAACAATAATGATGGCCGACAACTGTGTAGGGAGTGAGAAATCCGTTCTCATCCCTACTCCTTGCTGTTTACTGGGTCAGAAGTGACACCTGTAGACATCTGGCGGGGATAACTAATTAAATGACGATTGATCAGTTTTCGACCGGAGAGGAAAAATGATTAAATTACTAAAATGGCAATTAAAAAATAAGGGTTGATCGTAGAAGGGTGAAAATTGAGGATTGTATGTATTTTTGTATGTTGTATCATAAAAAAAGAGAAATTAAAAATTTTGTCTAAAAAATAAATATAACAAGTAAGGAAGGGCTAAGTTCGGGTGTAACCGAACATTTTATACTCTCGCAATTTATTTATTTAACTTCATTTATATTATATAATACACAATTTGACCCACGTATTCGTATATATTGTATAAAGTCCATTGAAAGTTGGAAACCATAATATTAGGTAAGAGCACCGAGGTCCTCGTGTTCGATATATGGGGCCTTAAAAACCTATGGTCCGATTTCGGCAATTTTTAGAATGGGGCTGCCACACTATTAACATAGCATTTGTGCAAAGTTCTGCATCGATACCTTCACTAGTGCTTACTTTATATATTGTAAAGTAAACGATTCAAATTGTCTTCAAGGTTCTGGTATATAGGAAGTAGGCGTGGTTGTGAAGCGATTTGGCCTATTTTCACAACATATCATTGGGATGTAAGGAAACTATTACAAACCAAGTTTCATTGAAATCGGTCGAGTAGTTCCTGAGATATGGTTTTTGACCCATAAGTGGGCGACGCCACGCCCATTTTCCATTTTGTAAAAAAATCTGTGTACAGCTTCCTTCTGCCATTTCTTATGTGAAATTTAGTGTTTCTGACGTTTTTCGTTAGTGAGTTAACCCACTTTTTGTAATTTTCAACCTAACTTTTGTATGGGAGGTGGGCGTGGTTATGATCCAATTTCTTTCATTTTTGGACTGTGTAAGGAAGTAGCTTAAAAAAACGACTGCAGAAAGTTTGGTTTATATAGCTCTATTGGTTTGCGAGATATGTGCAAAAAACTTAGTAGGGGGCGGGGCCACGCCCACTTCCCCAAAAAAAATACATCCAGATATGCCCCTTCATAGTGCGATCCTTCATACCAAATTTTATTTCCATAGCTTTATTTATGGCTTAGTTATGGCACTTTATGTGTTTTCGGTTTTCGCCATTTTGTGGGCGTGGCGGTGGTCCGATTTTGCTCATTTTCGAAAGCAACCTTCCTATGGTGCCAAGAAATAAGTGTGCCAAGTTTCATCAAGATATCTTAATTTTTACTCAAGTTACAGCTTGCACAGACGGACGGACGGACGGACGGACGGACGGACGGACGGACGGACGGACGGACGGACAGACAGACATTCGGATTTGAACTCCACTCTTCACCCTGATCACTTTGGTATATATAACCCTATATCCAACTCGTTTAGTTTTGGGTGTTACAAACAACCGTTATGTGAACAAAACTATAATACTCTCTTTAGCAACATTTGTTGCGAGAGTATAAAAATTTAGGGGTGGACTACCCCTAACATTTAGGGGGATGAAAAATAGATGTTGGCCGATTCTCATAGATACCGGATAAGCACAAAAAATTTCATCAAAATCGGTCAAGCCGTTTCGGAGGAGTATGGCAACGAAAACTGTGACACGAGAATTTTATATATTAGATGTAGTTAGTATTGGAATGCAAATCATCATAAGCCCTAAATAATAGATATCGCAACATCTATTTATAAATTTTTTGAGACAAAGATAACAATGGAAGGCATAAAAGCAATAAATAGGTAGTAATAAAAATAAAAACAAATACTGGTTGGGTATAAATATTTTGAAAATTATGTGTTAAAATATTAATATAATATAATATGTATATATATGATAAATTGACAATAAAGGCAACAAAAATAAAAAAAAGTATATTTAGTTTTATTTTATTAAAATATTTATTTATACAAACACAAATGAGTGAAGTCATCACTGAATTTATATGCAAAAATGTTGACGCATCACTTCATTCCACTCCCTACAGGGCGCTTATGCAAACGAGTACATCGCTTTTGCGCTGCCGCCAGTCTTTTATGTTTGCGCTATGGAAATTAGGCAAGAGAGCAGCGGTTGAAGCGCTGCACGAACTAATGCATATTTATAACAGCAAAATGCATTAAAATATAAAATCACACACGCTCAAACGGCGAACTGGCTGAAGGGCATTCATTGAATGGAGGCAGCAGAGCCGTCACATGGCAAAAGAATGTCGATAACTAATCGACAGTATTAAGGTAAATATCGATGACAGCAGCAACAACAACAAGAAAGCAGTTAAAACAAAAAAAATATTCAAGTTGTATATTTGTTGGCTTATAGGCGACATAGGTAAGTCTATTTTTGGTGCGTGTGAGTTGTGGTTTGGCTTGATGCAGGTCGGGATTTTTCATATGCTAATATTAATTAGTGTTGTAAATTGCAGCTGATTTAAATGAAATCAACTTTTGGAAAAACAAAAACAATGCACTAAAACACATAAAGATTAGAGTTGGAGTTGATAACAAGCAAATAGCCGCACTTGCCATAGGGTCGCCTACTTCATTGGCTTTGCTCGATCGTCTTTCGGCACTTGGAATAGTATGACACGAACTCACACATATGTGAAAATATTTACTAATGTTTGTAAGCACGGTCTCAGGTAACTGCTGACGGCTTCATCCGATAAGGGTTTACATTTAAATTTGAACTTGTTTCCCTACTCTGGCGCTACTTACCTAGCTACATGCTGCTGTAGAGTCAGTTGATATGGGTTCAACATCTGTCCAGATGTTTCTTCTGCGTGCATATTGACTAATTCAATTAGACGTTGTTTTTCTTATTTGAACTTGATTGAACTTGAAATTAGATGATGGTAAAGGCATCTGTGTGACTTACATACTGGCATATTTACGAGTTCAAATGATGATTGTTGCTCTTGTTATTTTTTGTAATATTAGTATTGCATAATCTGATAAGAGACTAGTTGGAGTTCATAAAAAATAAGCCTTCCATTTAGGCATATAAAAAGCCCTGCAACTGCAGTGCAATCAACACATTTTCTTTGTGCACTCAAGTGACAACAACTAGTGTCAAAAATAATACACGAATATCTGAACAAAAAATATACTAAACATGAGAGGAATCATTGTGAGTGTCTAACTAGTTAAAAATATTGGACAAAAATTAAAAAAAAAAATATTCGAAATTTTTTAAGAAAATATTCGCAGTTTAGGGGCTGAAATCTCTGATTTCAATAAAAATTAGTGCAAGTGTTAACTCTTCAAAATATTGATAAGGATACTTTACTAGCTTTTGTGTTCCATTGATGAAGTAATCTACAGATCCTATGCAGATCTTCTTCAATCCATGATTAAAAAAACGTTTAAAAACAATTGTATTTTATATTCAATTTAATAAATGTGCCCAAATTCCAGGTGCTTTGCTTGCTGGCCACAGCTTTTGCCGATAAATTAGCCTACAACTATCAACCAGTGCCACATTCTATAGAGGGACTATCCTTCACACCTGGTGCCAGCAGTATAGGCGCTCATCATGGTATATCTCCATCGCCAGAACAAGTAGCGCCAGTTGCGTCCACCCGCAGCATTGCATCTGCTCAAACATTGTCAGCTCCAGTCGCACCCGCACCAATTGCTCAGGCCCCTATTGCTCCTGCACCAATTGCACCCGCACCAGTCGCTCCAGCTCTAGCTCAAGCTCCCGCTCCAGCACCAGTGGTAGCCGAATACCAGAAAGAGTTCTATACTTACACAGCGCCACAAGCCGATTTCGATAATGCTGCTGGTCAAGGAGATATTGCCAACTCAGTGAAGAAAAGTTTGCGCGTTGTCTTCATTAAAGCACCTGAAAATAAGGGTATTGAAAAAGCTGCACTCAACCTCGCCAAACAAGCAGCAGAGGAAAAGACCGCCATCTATGTGCTCACCAAACAGGCTGACATTGGCAGTTTGGGACAACAATTGCAAAGCATCAGAACACAATCTAGCAAACCCGAAGTACACTTCGTCAAGTACCGTACACCACAAGACGCCGCCAATGCCCAACAGGCTATCCAACAACAATACGAAAGTCTGCCTGGCTCATCACGCAACTCCAACGAAGGCTCCGCGCCAGTGCTAAACTTTGCATCGCAAGCCGTAGCTGCCGCCGCACCAGCACCAGCTGGACCAGGCGCTGAGTATCTGCCAGCTAATGCAGTGCCTTCGCAGGAATATCTGCCACCAAGTCTACGTCGTTTCCGCAACTAAAGACAAACTAACGGCGCATTTTTTGTTTTATATTTCTAAGCACACATTGTCAAATTGTTCGAGAACTATTCATAAATTCATGTAAATATACTAAACGCCAAAGTGATTTTTCACAACAACAAAAAATAATACAACACTTGTATCTTATTACGCACGTTATTTATGGGCCTCTTCTAACCTTACACATTATTCTGCGTATCCACGCGTAGTGCGAGTGCTGGATAGGCGCAGTTGTTAAACGAAATCCTCTAATGCCTTTTGCGCTGTAAACAGCAAGCAATGTGTGTCCTTGTTGTCGGCTACAAATTAAAATAAATCCATTAGCGTAACCCCTACAAACATTCGTCCTGAAAGTCGTGCGGCAGATTAATGCCGAAGCGCTTCCTCTCTAAATCACTCTCTGCCCCTCGCTTCGTAGACTTGGCATAGTTTATATGCCAACCACTGTGCTTGGAGCTTAATAGGGATGCGTGTGGATAATAATATGTGTTTAGCTGGCAAGTGTATTGCTAAATCCTGCAGTTTGTAGTAATTGTTAAACATGCCGCCGCTTTATGCTTTGTGGCCATGCGACAAAGGATGTCATTTGCCGAAAGACTTCCTCTGCCAACTCTTTGCAAGGGTTTTGTGAAATTGCCAAAGCACTTTTAAGCTCGGTAATAAGTCATTTACTCGCAGAAGCCATGGTATATTTGGAGATTTTTTTGTACAGTGGATTGCAAAAATGAAGCGGGGTTTTAAAATGTGGAGCTTGTTTCATACTCTTATCTCAGCTCCACTTAATTTTACATATTCATTAGTCGCTCAAAGTAGCTTAATTAATTGGCTTTAGGGAAATATATAAAATGTTACTCTTACTCTAACTCGAAGTCCTACTTATAGGGTTAACACAATTATAGACTATTTATTACATATTTCTTCATTCTATCTACATACACTACATACCAGATATAAAGAAGTACTCCCAATAATTAATTGATAGTTAAATTGTTATAGTGTTGAGACAAATTTTACATATAGTAGTTCTAAAAATCAACTTGCCTTATCGATCTGTTCTCCTTCGTTTCATGTTCTCAGAAACCGTTATGTAATATTGTTGGATACAATAATCTGTACTGAGTATTGATTTTATGTCGTCGAGCCTAGCCCTGGCAACAATTTCTCTATTACTTCAAGGGACATTTAGGTGGGAAGGAGTTGCTGCAGGAGAGGCGCGGTGAGCTTCTTAAAGAACGGGTCAGGAATTTCGCGTCAACCTTAGTTTCAGGCTACCCTCCTATTACAGTGTTTTCAAGCGAAAGTAGCTGTTTTTAAGGCAGCGGAGCGCAGCTACCTTTAGAGATCTACTCAGATAGTAGAGCGGCGATACTAACCTCGAGTTCGCTGACTATGCGATCAAGGCATCGTTACTTTCAGTGGCATCGTTACACTTTTCGATTAGACTGATCTGGGTTCCTGGCCACAGCGGAATGGCGGGAACTTTGCTGCTGATAATTGTCTCACTAATAGTAGCATGGAAACATGTAGGATCACCGTGGTCCGATTGTGGTTTACTTCAGGTCACATCGGCTTCGGCTGAGTTGGGCAAACCGCTCTTCAGTCACAAGCACTTTCGCAGTAGCCAGATCCTTCGCAATCGCAGGCCGTCTACCGAGCTCTTCGCCCTCAGTTCACCTCTCCTTAGTCGTAAGAGTTTTAACTGGCTCATCGGAATCCCATCTTAAAAAATCTTATCGGATGCTAGTTGAAGAAGTTGCAAGGAGGACGACGAGGTAGAATCATCTCTTCACTTTCTTGTGGAATATCCTGACTCAGATTTCTCGAATATCAATTTTTCGAACAACCGCGCGTTATAGCCGACGTTTTGTCGAATCATAATACCTAATTTAGGAGGGTCCTGGCTTCGCAAAGGACTGTCTTTCATAGTTTACGTGTGTTTCCTACTGAGTACAGCTTAAACATGAGATTAGACCTCGGATGAGGTTTACAACAACCGAGTGATCGTCAATAATAATCTTCGGTTTAATTATCAATGTCTTCTTATCTTTGCTTTACGACCATACGTAAATCATTATACCCTGAACAGACAGGGTATACTAAGTTTGTCACGATGTTTGTAACACCCAGAAGGAAGCGTCGGAGACCCTATAAAGTATATATATAAATGATCAGTATGTTGAGCTGAGTCGATTTAGCCATGTCCGTCTGTCTGTACGTCTGTATTATACGAACTAGTCCTTCAGTTTTTAAGATATCGTTTTGAAATTTTGCAGATGTTATTTTCTCTTCAAGAAGCTGCTCATTTGTCGGAACTGCCGATATCGGACCACTATATCATATAGCTGCCATACAAACCGAACGATCGGAATCAATGGCTTGTATGGAAAACATCCGCATTTTACTACATATCTTCACGAAAGTTGGTGTGAGTTATTGTTCATAGAAATAATTTAATTGTTCAGATCGGTTCACTATAGCATATAGCTGCCATACAAACCGAACGATCGGAATCAATGGCTTGTATGGAAAATTTTCGCATTTGACGTGGTATCTTCACGAAATTTGACATGGATTACTGCTTAAGGTAATAATGTAATCTCCGAAGAAATTGTTCAGATCGGTTAACTATATAACCTTAAAGTTTCTAGCAAACAACCCGGCTAAAAAGTATTAGTAAAATGTTTTCTTTTTTTTACTTACTTTTTCTTACGTCTTTTACGTCTTTATATTTGCTTAAACACATAGTTACTAAAAGAAAGAAGGGTATTAGCTTCGGTACAGCCGAAGTTAACGTTTTTTCTTGTTTTCTAAACAGTTAGCATATAAATAAACTGCCAATACTCCACTTTAAGTACTATAAGGCATCTACAAACAAGCATGCCTAAGCCACGTAAAAATTATATACATTCATTTAGAACAACATAAGCCTAGCGGTAATGACATATTGAGTGTGTGTATGCATATAGTGCTGTACTAACTATGCGTGGGCATATCTTAAAACCTGCTTAATACATCTTACCTTAAACGTAATAATTTCTTGTTAATGTACTCAACAGGCTAAAGTCTGCTTATAAATAAAAGCTGCCAAGTATCTACAAACAACTGTAATACCCTTAGCTGAAATGTTGTTGTTGCTGCTGATGATTTTTATGCAGGTGGCAAGTGTTGTATTACGAGTAGTTTTATGCGCTCGCGATTCCTTTTAGTCCACAAAATTTCGCACACCCCCAAACACACGCGCACACAAAACTGTCGTTAGTGATTTCTATATACTCAGTGAATACTCGACATCCATATCTCTGTATACATATGTATGTATTTATACAAAAGCTGTATGCGTCTTAAGGATGCAACATGAGTTTGGATTACGTCCGATTCCGTTCTAGTTCCACTTATGCCCAACTGTTGGAGTAAATGTGTCTGTATATATAGAAGAGCGTATGGCAGGCGACATAAACGTTGATTATGTGGCATGAAAAAGAATTTACGACGGTGTTGAGTGGAGTGCTTACATTTCACTTACAACGACATAAATGTGAAGATAAGTGCACTGCGTAGATCCGTAGTTGTGAGCTGCGACCTGCGTGGTGAGTCGCCCAAAAATGTAGAAAACATATCAAGCATTTAAAGCATTTAGGTATATGGACTCGTAAAGTGCTTACATGCTTGGACCTACATTTTCATTACGCATCCTTTCTAGGTCTATCGGTGTGCCGTTTGTTAGATGACTAAGGCTAGTAGCAGCGGCATATGCTGCTTTGCTTTGGCTTTCCTAATTTACGTTTAAAAGCTTTGTGACGCTGTTCAGCTACACATAAAGAGATATGTCTGTTTATATAGCTGCATTTGTATTTAGATATATGAGTGCTATTATTTGCCTTGAGGTGCTTCAAATTAAGGTCCGCACACCTAAGACAATCATTTCTTGGCAGCTGTGTATCGTAGTAGATATATGTATGATGGCATGTGTGTGTGCTGTAGTGTTGATGACAGCGTTGAAAGCATGAAAGTTTTGTAAATGTTTCGAATTAGTTCCGTTTCCCTTTTTCGCTGACACCATTTTCGGTGACTCTAATTACTTGGAGACCTGCGTACCACATCTTATATGACTACTATCTTGTTAATAAGAATAAAGCATAGCAGTTAGAGATCAAAACGAGTTGGAAAGAGAGTTTATATCCTCGTTTGGAAGACAACGGTACAATTTGTTGTTGCTTTCATACATATTTTTCTTTGACAAGAGTATTACGCTTAAATATGTTAAGCAGAGAAGGGACGAATAGAAACCGATTTTTATACTCTCGCAACAAATATTGCTAAAGAGAGTATTATAGTTTTGTTCACATAACGGTTGTTTGTAACACCCAAAACTAAACGAGTTAGATATAGGGTTATATATACCAAAGTGAACAGGGTGAAGAGTGGAGTTCAAATCCGAATGTCTGTCTGTCCGTCCGTCTGTGCAAGCTGTAACTTGAGTAAAAATTAAGATATCTTGATGAAACACACACTTATTTCTTGGCACCATAGGAAGGTTGCTTTCGAAAATGAGCAAAATCGGACCACTGCCACGCCCACAAAATGGCGAAAACCGAAAACACATAAAGTGCCATAACTAAGCCATAAATAAAGCTATGGAAATAAAATTTGGTATGAAGGATTGGACTATGAAGGGGCATATTTGGATGTAATTTTTTTGGGGAAGTGGGCGTGGCCCCGCCCCCTACTAAGTTTTTTATACATATCTCGCAAACCAATAGAGCTATATAAACCAAACTTTCTGCAGTCGTTTTTTTTAGCCACTTCCTAATACAGTTCAAAAATGAAAGAAATCGGATAATAACCACGCCCACCTCCCATACAAAAGTTAGGTTGAAAATTACTAAAAGTGGGTTAACTCACTAACGAAAAACGTCATAAGAAATGGCAGATTGAAGCTGCACTCAGATTTTTTTACAAAATGGAAAATGGGCGTGGCGTCGCCCACTTATGGGTCAAAAACCATATCTCAGGAACTACTCGACCGATTTCAATGAAACTTGGTTTGTAATAGTTTCCCTACATCCCAATGATATGTTGTGAAAATAGGCCAAATCGCTTCACAATCCCGCCTACTTCCTATATACCCGAACATTGAAGACGATCTGAATCGTTTACTTTACAATATATAAAGTAAGTACTAGTGAAGATATCGGTGCAGAACTTTGCACAAATACTATGTTAATAGTGTGGCAGCCCCATTCAAAAATCGCCGAAATCGGACCATAGGTTTTTAAGGCCCCATATATCCAATACGATTACCTCGGTGCTTCTAACCTAATATTATGGTTTCCAACTTTCAATGGACTTTATACAACATATATAACGAATATGTGGGTCAAATTGTGTTGTTAAATAAATAAATTGCGAGAGTATAAAATGTTCGGTTACACCCGAACTTAGCCCTTCCTTACTTGCTTATACCAGTTTTTATACCAGATTTTATTGTCGTATTTTTCATTGACAAGAGTTATATGCTTAAATATGTTAAGTAGAGAAGCCTCGAATAGAAACCGATGTTTTATACCAGTTTTAAACCAATTTTTATACCAATTTTTATACGAGATTTTATCATCGAAAACTGCTTTAATATTTAAGTTGTAAGTCCTTGGAAAAATAGTTTTCTAGTAGTATGAAACTGGTATAATTTCTATGTTACCCTATAATGCTTATAAAACCTTTTCCAGAATCGGAATTTATATGCAAGCTATATCAAACTAAATCAAAATTTCAGCTTTTGATTTTTTTATTTGATTATGCCAGTCTCTTACCTTTATACCAGTTGTTTGTTGCACCACTCTGGAAGTATTGACAATTGGAAGCCTTTTAAATTCTTATTGCATTTAAGAGAGCCCAGTGAACTTCCTCTTTCTACGCTACTAACTATGAATTACGCTAAAATGTAAATAACAAAATTATACCCACACATGCGTTATAAAAAAATGTAGCATGCGCCTTAATAAGAAATAATATACCACGGCACGTTGCATCCAATTGCGATAAACAATGCAAACTCATATTACATGTGCAGGCATAAATTTGTTTGCTTTTACACCCATATTTATACCCACACACCATCGTGCAGCTCAACTTACGCTGAGCATGTGTTAATGAGCAACCTGCAGAGAAAATAAATTATTAAAATTGCTTTTACGCGCCCGACGCATGCAACTGTGAGCCTTTAACCACCCGTGTGTTTCTTGCAAGTGCTTTCAGCAATCGCTTATGCATTGTAGGGTATGTAGAGACTAAAGTGTGTTTGTTTGTATGTTTGTAAATAATCAGTGTCAGCTGCTGTGGCTTAAGGCGTTGCCATTAGTTTAAAGCTGACGATTTGTAGAGAATAAATAATTTATTTGGTTGATTAGTAAGGATTGTTCTAAATTTTCAAGCACCTGTTATAAGCCTAAAGTTCTTTCAACAAATTTGTGTTAATCTCCCAAATCTATTAATAATAAGTTTTCTTGAGGAGAGAGTCCGATTTCAAAAACCAGAATGTTCCAAAAACCCATAAGATGCTTTTATGGGGTCTTCAGTGATCCCGATGAATTATTATATTATAAGCTTAGGCGTTGCCGAAGGAAAGATCTTTAAGATAAATCTCTCCTAACACTCCAATGAAAGAGTATTCCAAATGAACATTTCTTGACTCCATGAAACCTGTAGAGCTCATAATTTGTTCCATAGATCCCCCATTGAAGATGATAAAACAAATATCGAAAACCAAATCAATGGAAATTTTTTAAATTCTCGAAGAGAAAAACAGATTTCAACTTATTGGCTTTTTTTCTCTCTCGTTTATACTAAATTTTTCTCACATTTTCTCTCCAATTTCTTTATTGAACTACAAATCCAAATAAGTTTTTAATATTGTATAGAAACTTTACTAAGCTTGGACTGTTCTCTGTCATTTTGCGCTAAAAGAGCAGGTGAGTAAGCGCCTCATGCCTAGAAATGAATTGTGTCAAGAAATGTGTCATTTCCAGTTCAAAGTAATTCGTCTAACAACTTCTTTAAATTTTAAACGGTTATGACATTGTGTTCTGAGAGATTGCGAGACTCTCATAGACAATGAAATTCAACGAATCTCGCTGATAATTTAATTTCTGAAATCATATGCACCCAATCCATGATTTCACATGTCTTTCACGAGACTTAACACCTACTTTTCCTACAGACTTACGCGAAAAGTACAAATCTTTACTTTCCGTCATTTCTACGAAATTGTTTCTTGTTGCTATTCCGTTCGTTGCCTCAAATGTCACTTGTTTGGAATAAGTTTTTCGGCGAGCGACAAATTCTTCTGCAATAATGAAAATAAGTTAGCGAAGTTGATTTGCAACAAAGTGAGTGCAAGCAAAAGTTTTAAAAATGTACAAAACTTATGTGTCAGTTGAGAAGTATTTGGCTGACACCAGTACGTTAAGTGCAGAGCACAGGCTGAGCGTGAGCGGTACAAATATATCGATCTGTAGTTACGCGGAAATTCGAAATTCAATTGAATCGCTTATGGTGGATTGTAGAAAATGAGGATGAATTAGAAACACATTTAAACCTTTAAAGAATTCTTAGCTATTATAATAATATTTTATTAAAAAATGATATCGGAGATTCAAGTGGAGATCGCATGTTGGAACTAGAAGAGATTTGTTCCGAATGAGATTATCAATAAACTGTTGTCTCATATTTCACTAGTGTTGAACATAATTTCTTGGTCTAGCTAACAATAAATTCCAAGATAGTGAAGAAGGTTTTTAAGAGCAAGTCAAAACAGTCACCGAATAACTCGTCATCTGTTTCGAATGGGTGTAACCTATAGATAAACTCAAGTATTGATGAGATGCTGAGACAAATCCGAAGGATAGTTTTCGAAATATATAGAGGAAAGCTCCAGTTTTTAAGTAAAATGTAATTAATATACTATGTATGTAACTCCAGTTCTTTAAAGAGGAGATATCTTCAGCGTTTTACTTTTGCAATTCTAAATTATTATTCTCTTATATTACAAACCGCACGTGGCAAAAAAAAAATAAACAAACTTTAAAAGCGCGAAACCATTAATGCTTAATGAAAAACCAACAATCAAATAACAATCAAGTATATTTCCTTGTAAACTCCAACAGCTATTACCAAACTCACAGCACATTGAGCTTCTTAATCCTTTGATGAGAGTGTTCAATGTTTTCGATGTTGCTGAAGTAAAAGCGTTAATGCAATGTAAACAACACGCGGAAGAATTTCACCAACTCGTCGATAAAAGACACTACAGGCCAATAAGAAAGCGTCGAAACCGAAGCGGAGCATGAACTGCACGAGTTGAGGTCGTAAATCAATACTCTTGCTAACTTGTACTCGCACTTACAATGTTCTCTGAATCAAAGACACTACTCAACCCCTTTGTGCTTGCCCTAGTATTTCCATGTTGTACAGCAGCCACAAGTGTCGATTGTCAAATTGAAAATTGAACATCTGAGCCACTCTCTCTATACGTACGTGTAGCGGTAGTGGAGTCCTGCAGTGCGTGTGAAGCATACAAGCACCGACCAGTTGCCAAAAGCTTTGTAAATTGAAACCAACGTCCAAAACACCGGTTACTCACTCTGGAACACATGTTGCTGAAGCTGTGAACTTTCAATTTGACAGTCAGATATTTCAAGAAGAGAGGGGTTGGAGTTTACAAAAGTAAATATTCAAAAAATAAAGAAAAACAATTCAATAAAATTTGTAGTTTAGTGTTTCAAAGTTTTTTTTGGACCATGTGATCGCTAAAGTTAAAGGGAAATCACTTGGTTAAAATCTTTTTGTGCACACAATTCATATGAAGCAGTCCTGAAGGGTACTAACTGCGAATAAAAGGTATTTTCAATTTTACTATAATCAAGTAATGTGAAATTCATGAAAATCTTTTGGCGTGAGGAACTCTATAGAACAGCACAAATATACAATGTTTTACCGGAATATTATCAATGGTAATTGTAAATGAAATGCCGTCAAGTTTTCCTCCATAAAAAGATTCATAAAATTGTTTTTCCTTTCGAACACGGCTTAAAGTTTGAAGATCGAAGCTGCAAAAGACCAGCTAAACAACTAGGAGAGCTATATAGTAAGCCACCTAATCGATGGAGAGGTCTTAAATGTGCTATCTGCAATTAAAAGTCTGTGTCTCACTTGAAATCAAGGAAATCTCACGAATGATTTGTCAAACGGGGATTATACTTTGCGTTCTAGACTTCGCTGTTCGTTCATAAATCGCTGAAAGAGCCAAAGGCTATATAGAGTTTGAGAAGTGTTTCGACGATAAAGTGCATAATATCGACTCTGGACTATTTTATAGACGACAACATTAATTTAGATGAATTAATAAATATTTTTTTCAAAACACGAAAATTCCCGTTATTTTTTGAACACACCTCATATACAATATATCAGAAAATACTTTTGAGCAAGTCTATATAAATATCATATCAAAGGAAGGGAGTGTGAAGTACACTTATTGGATATTTCTGTTGATCTTAAATGAAGCGACACTAGCTCTCCTGAAGGAAGACATCAGAACCATGGTCGATCATGGTAAGTGTTAGCAAAAAGGTTGAATAACTCTATTGCCTTCTCATCGCATTCTTCTCAAACTCTAATTAGTTAGAATAAAGTTAAAGACACTACTTGCTGTGATTAACTCTCTACAATTAGCGACTAATTTTGGTTGCAGAAACCATTAAATTTATTTCCCATTAAGCAGCATCGTTGTCAAGGCGCGACTATCATATCGGAAACGAGGCAATCGGGAAGCTATTTATGCGTACCACCAACAAATTCTACGAAAAATGTCAATTCTCCCAGCGCTGATTGAGATGACGGAAGCTGAAATTTAGAACGTCATTAGATTTTATTATTTCATTAAATCGCCATCGGTTATGACTAAGCGACGCATCGCTGCGGTGGTGTTGTTGTTGTTGTTAACAACTGAAATTTAGTTGAAGTTATATTTCAACACTTGTCACTGCTTGTTGCTGCCTGCGCTTGACTAATAACAATTCAAAGTCATTCGTTATGTCAGTTGCCACAAAGTCACTTAACATTTCCGTTTCACGCTTCTTCTTATTCTTCTTGCTTATAAATGTATATTTATGTAATCAACCAGAGCAGTTAGTTGTACACCGTTGTGGGGCATCCTTTCGTTTGAATACATTAATTTCAAATTGCTTTGGTAAATTGCCGACGACAAACACACTCACGCGGCGACAGACGACCTTTCGTATTAAAGACTGCGTATACCGTTGGTGGTGTCTACGCTCGGCGCCTTAATTTTAAGCGAGTTTGCGTAATTTAAGTTTATGGTCTATGATGATGTGAATTTCATTGGTGTTTGTTTGTTGTTGCCTTCGCCTAAGTAGTCAAATGGTTCGGTTGACGAGCACAAAGTGTTGTGTACACCGGCTACTGTCCTTAGAGCCGCACACGCACACACACACTCACAGGCAGGCAGGCACACAAATAGTTTGATATCTTTGTAGATGCTTGTTGAAATAATTTATTACATGAAACGAGTGGCAACCAAGATTGCGGCCATTTGCACCTTTGTTGTTGTGGCAGCGTGAATTAATTATTTAAATGATTACACGACCAGGCAAAGGTTTGTGTTATTGTTGTTGCTTGTGGCGCTTTACATCTTCACCACTCATTGAGACAACAACAACAAGCCTGTGAATTGTTTATGCCTTGCAAACAACGTGTTGTTTCAGCTGTTTAAATTTGCTTAAAGTCTAACTGCTTTGGTCTGCGCCTTTAAGTGGCCAACCAATTGCCACGCGGCTAATTGCAATTCGTTTTGTGATTTTGGTTTAAATTTTGAGGAAGAGCAGTTAAGTAAGCGTCTCAGGAGCGCGAAACTGTGTAATGGCTGGAATTTTTTAAAGCTCTTAAGGCTAGTGAGCGATTTGTTTTTTTCTTGCATTCAGCTTATTTCGATATCTTTATGTATCATATCACATTTCTTTCAGATCTGCTCTCTTATTAAAACTTCTTTTGTGATTTGACAAAATTTAGAGAGTGGCGAGTCGAATCTACAAGCTTTTGGACGTCACATATAATTAATTATCGACGATGACAGGAAAAAATATTACTAGCAGGCAAGGGCTTTTTAGAGACGAAAATTAAATAAAAATCGAAAATTGATAACCAAAATAAATAGATATCGATAAATTAATAATTAAAATTGAATTTATAAATATCGATAAAAAATATACACATCGCTAAATTCATGAAAACTAAACTAAACTAAATTCAAAACTAAAATATATACATATCGATAAATTCAGAACCAAAAAACAGAAATATCAGTAAATTGATGACCAAAACTAAAAAGCTTGTTAAACTGAAAATCAGAAATATAAATATCGATAAATATTGGCAGATATTTTTGTAAAAAATTAATAAATAATAACTAAAAAATATAAATATCGATTAATTGATAAACAAAAAACTATAAATATGGAAAAATTGATAACCTATATTATAAATATCGATAAACTGACAACCAGAAAATATAAAAATCGATACATATTTCAAGATTTCTTTTGTACAAATCGACAAAGGATAACTAAAGAATATACATATCGATAAATTAATAACCAATAATATGAAAATCAAAAAGTCTGGGCAGACATTTTATTTTAAATCGATAAATAATAACCAAAACCTATACAACCTATATAAACAAAAAATTATAATTATCGAAAAAAGTTAACCTCAATTATAAATATCGATAAATTATCAATCAGAAAATATAAGAATCGATAAATATTTCAAGATTTTATGAAACAATCGATAAACGATAACTAAAGAATCTACATATCGATTCATTGATAATAAATACTATAAATATTGATAAATTAATAACCTAAAAATATAAATATCGATAAATATTTGTAGAAATTTTTGTTATTGGTCTACAACTTTGCTTCCGCCGTTTTCCAATAGATGTCTCTAGGGTCAAGCACTGGTCGATTAAATCGTTTTATATCGATCTTGGACATTTGTGTTAATCCAACAAAATATTTGTAGAGATCTGTTTGCATCCCAAACTTATTCTCAAAACTGAAAATGACACTTTTTGAGCCGAATTCTCGACATTTGCACAGAATACGCATGCTGCCAGAAAAAATAGTCAAAAGTAGTAGCTAGCGATGGCCAATATTTTGAATAACATTTTTGTAACCGTTTTATACAAAAAAAAACCTTAAATTTACAATAAAAAACGGCGGAAGCAAAGTTGTAGACCTATAAAAATCGATAAATAATAACCAATACACATCGATAAATTGATAAAGAAAAAACTATAAATAACGAAAAATACCTCAATTATAAATATCGATAAATTGACAACTAGAAAATATGAAAAGTGATAAATATTTTAAGAATTTTTTGTAAAAATCGATATGTGATAAATTGATAAAAAACATTATAAACATCGATAAATTTAAACCAAAAATATAAAAATTGATAAATATTTGTAGAATTTTTATTAAAAATAGATAAAAGATAACCAAAATATACATATGAAAGAAGTGATAACCCAACAAAAATAAATATCGAAAAATCGATAAGCAAAGACAAATATAGCTAAAATTGTGTTATCGGAGTTAAAAATTGAATTTTTTTTTTATAAAATTCAGAAATATTTAGCACTAATACGATTACTTACCAAAAATGATATTTAGACTGTTTTTCCTTTAAATTTCTCATAAGGAGGAGTTAGTTCTTTGCCCAGTAGTTATTCAACTTGCATATGTCTTGCTAGTTTGTTTTTCATAAGAATAGCGATGAGGTTGTTTCTTGCTTGTGCTTAAATACATAGTCAAGTTTTTGCACAACCAGTAGATATTGGTTCATAAAATGGCGCTAACTGCTTTTGTTTTTACTAAATATCGAGTCCGTAGTATTGCACCGGCTGAAGAAAATATCGCTAATATCGAATTATTAATTTATTGATATAACAGAAATACACCCATTTTCTTCCCCATCTCTATTCTTAATAACAGATACTGAAATCGCCTAACAGCTGTTAACAATCTAACATTAACATAAAGAACTAACATTGACGCTTGTTATGCGCAATCCAGCAGTTAAATGAAAGTCCTTGTTCAGATTTTTTAACATTTATTTCTTTTGAATATCCACAATAAATATTCGCATACTGCAGCTTCTCCACTTTAATTTATATTTATGTTTGTTTATTTAGTTTTTGCTTCTGCTCCTCCACATCTGTTACGCACGAATGCATTTTACAGTCATTTAAATTTAACTGTTATTTCTGTTCTGCTGTTGTTTGTTTTTTGTTTTTTTGTGTTTTTACATTTATTACAGTTTTTATTATTATTATAATAATATTTAGTGTTTTGCTATCAATTGCCGATTTATTTGTTCATATCTCAATTACATATACTTATAGCTCTGTATGCACAATAGCTATGCATTTATGTATGTATGTATGTATATTTATTTTTAGTATTTATTTTTTTTTGTATATTTATTAAATTTGCTGTATATTATATATATTTAATAATTAATTTTTTTGTTTTGTTTTTTATTATTATTTTGCTGTGTGTTTTTTTTTACAAAATTTTAGTATTTAATTTACGCAATATTTTTTTAATTTTTATTTTTTATTTTTTTTTTTGTGTTTGTTTTTATCATGAAGTGTTGACTTTTGTGTGTACTCATACCGTTAATTTAATTAATTTAAGTATGCAGGTTTGTATGGCATATAATTATATCTGCTCTGCACCCTTTTTTATGCGGAAATTGTTGTTTTTGTTTGTATGTTTTTTTATTTATTTTTTTCCTTTAAAACATCAATTCTTGTTTGTTGATTATTTATCAGCTGAATTTCGGTATATCTGTATCTCCAATGAAAATGCAATGATGACAATATATGTGTATGTATGTATGTATGTGTTTGATGCGTATTATTATAATTGTGGCAAATTAAATTGTTTATGTAATTGCAATTGTAATTACGCGTATTCATTCCTCAATGCATTAATATCTTTTGTGTACTTGTATTCGCTTGTATAATTATAGTTCTTGTTAAATTTAGCCGGCGGTTTTATGTAAGCGACAATTTTTTTTTTCTCTCAAATTTGTCAATCTTTCAGTGAATTTAATGCTCAATTAATAAAATTAATTAGCTCTTGCTTGTGGGCGTGCACATACACATGTATATATATGCATGCATGATTGAGTTGGTGACTTTGTCAGGCAATCAAATTTAATTTCACTGTGCAAATAAGGCGTTAGTCGTATGATGTCACACTTGATTTCGTACGAAAGTTTTTTTTTTAAATAAAAGACATTTTTTTTGTAGATATGGACAAGTATCTATTTCACTTATTGCTGTTGCTGTCATTAAAAAGATCAAGATATTAATTAATTGGTTAGAATAGAAAAAATTGTGCTTAAGAGCTTAAGAGGCTTCTGAAGACATCTTATCACTATTGAAAACTCAAAATGAAACATGTTGTGCCTCTTTTGTCTATATTTTCGTACACAGAAGATCGTGCTTAAGAGCTTAAGAGCCTTCTGAAGACATCTCATATCTATTGAAAACTCAAAAAGAAACATGTTGTGCCTCTTTTGTCTATATTTTCGTACACTTAAGATCGTCTTAGTCAAGAAACTCGCAAGTTCATATTGCCAATAAGTATGCTAAAATATATTTATAAATATAAATTAATAAAAAAAAATATATTTTAATAAAATTGTGTGACTCTAAGCGGTTAAAATACATATTTTCGGTTTTAGATGTTAAAATTTTTTGTATTTTGTGAACTTGTGGGGAACTAGTTTATTTTGGACCAGTATGTTGCGGTTAAAAATTTATGAAATCATTAAAATTACTAGTTGCTTATGCAAAATAAAGAGGAATAGTCATTAAAAAAATCATTAGCGCCAGTATTTCGACAGAAAAAGTTGCGCTTAAGAGTCTTCCGAAGACTTCTCGTTTCTATTCAAAATTTAAAGAGAATATTTTTTTGTTATTTTGCCTATATATCCTCTAAAGAAAACTGTACTATTCAGAAAATGCACCAGTATAGAAGTTGTATACCTTAAACCATATTGTCAGCCTAAAAGTATGCTACGAATTATGTAAAAATATTAACAAATTAATTAAAAAATATATTAAAAAAAAATACAGTGGAACTTCTCTAACTCGAATCATGTATGAATTTTGACTTCTATTGCCAATTCAATAGTTCGAATTATGGAGAACTTCGAATTAGAGCAGTTCGAGTTATGGAAGTTCAACTGTGGTAGGACTCTAAGCGGCTAATAAACATATTTTCAGCTAAAAGTGGCTAATATTTTTTTTTTCGTGAACTAGTAAGGGAACTAGTTTATTTTGGACCAGTATGTAGCATGTAAACTAGTATAAAATCATTATAATTACTAGCTGCTCCTGCAAAACAAAGTTGAATAAAACTCTTTGCGTCACATAAAAGTTTTGGAATATTTTAAAAATATGCAAAAGCAAAAGCATTTAATGGCAGCTTTTAATTTTGTGTAATAAATCTTTAGCGACAAAGCAGATGTACATATGTATGTATGTCCTTGAAACACCTCAGCGAGCCATAAAGTAACTATAGTTTTAGTTTCGGCACTAAAAATATTTGTGAAATTAAAAACTTTTTTACTACAATTGCATTAAATATGGGAGGAAGTGGTCAACCGTGTGCATATATAACGGTATTTTCCAAGTGCAGTTAAGCAAATGTCGCACGCATATATTGCTGCATATGCATAATAATATTTCCTTGAAATAACAATGGCAGTAACAGCAACAATAAACATGAAACATATAAGAGAATATAAAATTTTGCAATAAAAACAAAACAAAACAAAAGAGAAAACATTGCCAGCTTTTATTTGATTCGCACAAAATGTGAAGTCACGCAAACGCATGAATTTTATGGTAATTTGTAAGAATACACGTTTCCACTCGACTCGACAAACCAACGCAAACAAGCACTTCAACGCCTACATTTAATGCTTAACGCAGCTACTTGTGCCTCGCCGACGCAGTTATTCATGTATGCATGTATGTGTGTGTGTGTGTTTCTGTCTGCGTGGTAGGAAAATTTATTCCGTTTTATCTTTTGATTTCACATAAAATATATTTGCGTTATGCAACTCTTCTTTGCTGACATTTATGTGTGACACTTGACATTTTTGTGACAACCACCATACAATCGCACACATGCATTAGCAGCAGGAAGAAAGCCTGCGTGTGTCTGTAAGCATTGATCGGCTTGTTGTTTTTGCTACCTCCGGCGCGTGTGACGCAACGTTAACTTTGACGATAGATTGACGAACGGATATACAAACACACACACACAGTCAAACGCTGCGCATTTTAATTACTCAAACGTTACTCATACGCAGCGTACAACATTACATTACGTATACGCCATGGTGGTTGTGTTGAATGCCGTAGGAAAATTTGATTTTTTCTGTTTTTATTTTCAGTTACACCTGCATAAAGTTTTGTTTTGTTATCTTTATTTGCATTGCATTACAAATACAAAGTACACCAATTATATATGTATATGTAGATTATGCTTAAGATTTCAACTTTTCTTCACATAAATACATATATTTGTTGCTCTTGTTGTTTTCATGTGTATCATATATATGCATATTTATTGTTATGTATACAAGTATTGTATGTACACAGTATTTTATCTTTTATATCATAAATACATAAATACAAATATGTACACGTAGATATTAACGGTATTTTATTCATGTATTTGGTGCACTTATATTCGGTATTTTTGGTATTTGATAATTGGTATTTTTGTATTTTTGGTATTTGGTATTTGGTATGTATAATATGTATGAGTTCGTTTTGGAGTTCTGTGAATCCACCACATTAGCATTTAACACAGTAAATTACAACATTTATGATATGTTTTGCATATTGCTATGACACTTATGTTCTTCTCATTAAACGCGTTTGACGTGTAAATGTTATGATTTCGATTATGAGATTTCAGGCATACAATTTTTTTTTGGTTTAATTTAATTTTTAATTTTTTTGCTTTTATATTAATTTTGCATTTTATATAATTGATTTTTATTCATTTAAAAGAAATGAATGTGTTTGATAAAGCATTGCAATAATAAAAGGCAACTGAGCGCTCGCTGTGGAGTGTTTGGAATGTTTCTGATTGTGAGCAAAGAGTTGTGTTTTTTTAGTGGAAATATGATGAGTTGGTAGCAAAGTTATGTGGAGATTATTATTTTTTAAACTTTTGGGTGTTTTGTTGAAAATATTCGCTAGGGAAAGGAAATAAATCATAAAAATATATAAAGTTTTTTCTTAAATTCGGCGCTATTTTCACCCATTGGATCATCTAACCCGCTTTAGAGAACAAAGAATGACATTTACTGCTCTTTGTGCTGATTAATAAGTATATGTATGAGTCATAGGTATGTATAATAGTGATAGTAAAGGAGTGCAGCATTTGTACTAGGGCTCTTAAAATTATTCTAATAAATTGAAAACCGATTCGAATACCCGGTTTGTAACCGTTCGTGTGAATATTAACCGATTAATACTATTTGAATAGTCGTTCTACTACGCGAAAATGCCAGCAGTGCATATTTTTCTTGAGTTTCACATTTTTCAATAAAAATATAAATTTAATGAACTTGCACTATTCGAATAGTCGATAACGAATGGTTACCCGGATAGTCCACAACCTACGACTGTCCGGATACTGCAAACCGAATATTATTATTAATTCGGTTAGTCGATTAGTCGAATACCAAGAGTTCTAATTTGTACCTTTGTGGCGTTTTTAAGAAAATTTTGCTCAAAGCAATGATAACAGATGACACAGTTATAGATTAATGCCTTGAAAGGGTTGGCTGAATAGTATTTGCATTTTTGTTGCCTGATTCAATTCGTGACACTTTCAGATACTTCTTTGAAATACCCTATATACCAGATGTGTTCAGAAAATAACGGGATTTTTTAACTTTCCAAATGTCTAAAAGTGAAATTGTTGTTGTTGTATATACCTGCTACTGAAATACGAAAAAAAAATTTTGCTGAATGTATAAATATTTTTTTCAAAAATCGAAAATTCCCGTAATTTTTTGAACACACCTCGTTTAATAATCCCCAACTGATTACTACGGTTTCAATGAAGTTTTTTGTGTTAAATGGTTGGATAAGACTATTCGTTAAGGTTTTATGACATAATGATATAAGAAATCCGGACTTTATATATATTTTCTCACAGTTCCGAACAGTTTTATCCTTTTTTTTCTGTCTCAAGGTCGCAGGGTAATATTATTGCATGAAAACTTCGACCAAAGTCAACTTAATAACTTTAAACTCATATAAATTTAGACAAATACTCCTCATATTTAAGTTAAAGGTATATTTATACTATTTATCTGATACTAGGGTACCCGAAATGTATGCTTGTGGATACACTAACATGGAAAAAGTATAGAAGATCCCTTTCGAATATGAATTAGAATTCTCAATAGAGACAAAAAGAGAAACAAAATTTACAAATTTGAAGAAGAGATCAATTTATATAAACAAATCAACACTGAAATTGCAAGAAATAATTAAAAGGGAGTAATAACATAGAAATAATTGAAGCACAAGCAGCAATTGAGTGGTCTAAAATAGCTCGAATTAAATAATAAAATTCTAAAATGAAAAAAAAAAATTCGAAAATAAAATATTTAACAAAACGCACCCCTTGTCTGAGAATTGCAAGCAACTCTTCACTTCATCGTTAAAATAATTCCAAATCAAAGCAATGTAAGTGCAATGATTGCAATGAGTAAAGTCTGCAGTTATGAAGTGAAAATGTTTTGAAGGAAATTTTGTATTCTCAATATATTTTCAGTGTGTGTGTGTGTAAGTAGAGATTTGTAAAATTTGTTTGCCGGAGTTATGCATATCAGTTTCATATTTATATTTCAATTAAATAAAAAAAATAATTGCATTGTTGTTTTTTGGTATCATTTTTCATTCTTGTTTTGCACAATGCAACATATATATGTACGTTTTTGTGTAATAAAAAATGTTAAACTAATGCTAATATTTAATATTTATTATATATATATATATATTATTATGTATATATATATATTTATGTATATATGTATTCATTCAGTATTATAATACGCCTAAAATTATGCTTGCGCACAGCAAGTGTTTAAGTTTATCGCTTTTACGCTTTAGCTCTTCAGTTTTTTAACTCTTTAGATTTGTAGTATGCGCTCTTTAACTCTTTAATATATTATATTATTAAGTTACTCATGCTCTCTCATTTTGTTATATCTAAATTGTAAATGTATATAATTAATGCAAATAATTACTATATTTATATTTAGTTTTCTTTTTTGTTTCTTTTCAATTTTGTTTTTTTGTTACTGTTGTTTAGTTAATAATAGACAGCGTAGCATAGGAAGACGTCAATACCTGCATAAGACATTTTAGCCATTTTTTCTTTGTTTTTTATAATTTTTTTTTATTTTTTTGTTTTTTGTGTTTTTTGGTTTTTGGTTTTTGTGTTTCTTTCTTTATGATATTCATATGTTATGTACGGTTTCATCGTTTATATATTTTTATGTTTATTAAAAATTCATTTCTTCATTTTCGATTTTGTTGTTGTTCAACTGATTTTTTTCTCAAATTTTATGTTATTTGCTTTCAATTATCTAAAAAATTAATGATTTTTAAGTTTGTTATCTGCTGTAGTGCCTGAATTTCACTTTTATATATTTGTTGAGTTAGACTATTTCTCACTTTCTTTAATGGTTAATTGTTCTGAAACTCAAGTTTTTTTTTGGTGGAGTTTTTGTGTTTGATATTCAAAATTTTTTGGATATGTTTGTGTGTCTTTTAGTAATTTATTAGCTTTTTGTTAGGTTTTTTAAGTTTCTGGATATTTTTTCTGGATTCTGTGTTTTAAGTTTTTTAACAACCATTTAGTGTTCTCTTTTATTTATTTCATACATTTTATTTCGGCATAAATAAGTACCGTTTTGTGTCTGTACTTGGAGATACGTTTACAGTTTGTTTATTTGCTTTACAATTTTTTTTTTGTAGAATTTTTTTTTCGCAGGCTCATACATTTACTTACATATACATATATATATATAGGAGTTCATATTTGTATTTATTTATTTTTTTATAATTTTTTTTTATTTATTTGTAAAGAAGCTTACCAATATAAAATACCTAAATATAGTACTCTTTTAGGAAATCCTTTAATTTTCGTTTTTTAATTTAATTTAATTTTTGTATTTTTTTTGCTTTTGTTTTTGTTGTTTTTTTATGCCAATTTGCAATGATTATTCAATATTCATACTATTCATGTGTATATGTTTATGCATATTATTTAACACTATTTCTATGTAGACATTTAAAGCATTAAGATGATTCGGTTGTTTGTTTGCGCGCTGTAAATATTTATTCATGTGTGTGTGTTTGTTTCTTTACATAAAAATCTTTATACATATTGGCGCATATATATATTTATTTATATTCACACAACAAATACTTGCGCTAACGGCATTTAATTAGTTTATTTTTATTTTTTGCTTTTTACACATTGATCTACACAAATTTTAACCTAACTACACTCAGCACACTGCTTTACAATTCTTCTATAGACAATTAACTATATTTTTTGTTATTTTTTTTCATATTTCTAAAAATATATATTCTAATTCAAACTGAGGAGTAGACATTTCAACTAAATACATATCGTCATAAAAAATCAGACAAGTCAACAATTTCTTCAATTTTTCACTAAATTAAATTTAACTATAATAACCAGCCTCCCTAATGTGTGGCGCTTAACACTCAACATATATACATATAAGTGAGTACATATGTATGTATCGTATGTAATATAGGCTAACACTCATACAAATACATATATGTGTAACTGGCGTATTTACTAAAAAACTGTAAATATCTCACTTGCTTTTTTTATTTTTTTTTTTGTTTTTGTTGTAAATGTGGAAACTTGACTTGAAGTTTGGTATTCACTTTGTTCTCAACATTGATTGTATTCTTAAGCTTCTTGGGTATTCTTTGGATATTATCTTGCTATAGTATAGTATGATTTTTTTGTTTTTGTTGTAATTTTGCTTACTACACTAACGAAATTCTTGCCATGGACGCACTGAAAAAACAACAACAACTATTTTTCGCATTTGATTTCCTACTTTGTGTTGTTGTCTGCTTGCTCTTCATACGAATAATGTCTGTAACATGTATACATATAAGTCTATATGTCTATCTGTCGGTTTATATGCATGTTTAGCTATTTTAATTGTTATCTACAAAGTAAATTGTTACTTGAATATTTTGCCTAGAGTTTTTTGGTTATTTGCTTGTGGTTACATATATATGTATGTATGTATGTATGTATGTTTCTATATGTTGCTTTGTAAATAGTTCTGGAGTAACACACACATCGAAAAATATGGAAAATTGTTCACTACTTCATTTGCTAATGCCTTTAACTAACTACTAGGTATGTTTGTATGTCTGTATGTATACTAACTGTATGGGTAGATTTATATTTTGCATGTATTGTAGTTTGGAAAACTCTGTAGACAGCTTTAATAAATTATTATGGATTGCGAATCCGGATGCGTCAATAGTTTTAATTTTTCTTTTGTGGAAAGTCTCAATTGTTATTAAAAACTGATAAGAAATCATTTATTGAGAAAAAAAATTCGGAAATAATAAATTTTTGGGATTTAAAAAATTTTAATTCAATTTAATTTTTATAAAAACAAAAACATATTTTTTCTATATAAAAAAAATATTGTAATATTAATTTAAATTTTTAGAATACAATTAAATAAATGAAATCGAAAATAAATCTCTATTTAATAAAACAAAATAAAATAAAATAAAATAAAATAAAATAAAATAAAATAAAATAAAATAAAATAAAATAAAATAAAATAAAATAAAATAAAATAAAATAAAATAAAATAAAATAAAATGAAATGTAAAATAAAATAAAATAAAATAAAATAAAATAAAATAAAAATAAAATAAAATAAAATAAAATAAAATAAAATAAAATAAAATAAAATAAAATAAAATAAAATAAAATAAAATAAAATAAAATAAAATAAAATAAAATAAAATAAAATAAAATAAAATAAAATAAAATAAAATAAAATAAAATAAAATAAAATAAAAATAAAATAAAATTAAATTAAATTAAATTCCTATAAAAAAAAAAACAAATAATAAAAAATATATCAAAATGAAAAAATTAAATTAGATAAAATTTCTCTAAATACTAAAAAATATTTAATAATAAATACTTTTCGGATTTGTATTTAATTTTACTATTATTAATTTTTTTTTTTTTGATGAAACAAAATGTAATAAAAATATTAATCTAATAATGTTTCTTTAAATTTCAATAAATAAGTAAAAAATTATAATGAATATAAAAATATAATTGAATTTGTATTATTAATATTTAAATTATTACTTTGTTTAAATATTTAAATATTATTATAAATATATTTTTTTTCGTTTTTTCTTTGAATTTTCAATGAACGAAATAAAATAATAAATTAAGTTAAATTGCCTTAAGTATTTAAAAATTAGTGCAATAATTTTTTTTGCTTCGCCTTTAGCTTTATTGTAATTATTTCTTTTAGCGCAAAAAATATATATAATTAATTAAATAATTAGAATACAATAAAATATATAATATAATAATAATAATTAAATTTTTCTAAATACATAGTTGAAAATTAAATAATAAATTTTTAATAATATGTTCCTTAAACATTTTTTTTTTTGTTTTTTCTTTGATTTTTTTAATTTTTGTATTATTTTTAATGAATAAATTTAATTAAAAATTTTAACAAAAAAATTTTTTTTTAATATTTAAAAAATATTTAATTAATAGTTCATTAACTTCATTCAATCAATTAAAATTTCTTTGAATATTATTTGAAAATTAATTAAAAATTAAAAAAAAAATATTTTTCTTTGACTTCAACTTTACGTTCAAGCAAACTATTTTCTTCACAACATTTCGCTAAAATTTACACAAAACCTGCAACACTGCTGCCAGCATACGAGTATTTTGACTATATAAATATACACATGTATGTTTGTATGTATGTATTTCTGAAAATGCTACTCGTCTAGGTAAAAAACTTTGCCAATTCTACAACGGACTTACGGAAGCTTACCGACCCAATTGTGTGCTTCTTAAAATTGTTTGCTTTTAAAAAATTATTATCCTTTGACTACCCTTTTTATTACGGTTTATTACAAGTTATATTACAAAAACACGCTGCACATGCCGTATGCACACTGCACGAGCACAGTTTTCTAGATTTCCAATGGCTAACTTTTGCTCTTCATTGCAACTTTCCGCTCAACTGACCAGCGCTATATGCCTCACTTTTTGTTTTTTTTCTTCTGTTTTTTTGCTTTTGTTAATTTGTTATTGTAGTTTTCATTTATATATTTTTACTTAATTTTCTTATTCTTTTTCGTTTTGTTTTTGTTTTTGCTTTATTTTCATAGAAAAGAAAAATTATTGTTTTATTTCGTCTTACATGGCGAGCAAATAAGCAAAGCTGCTCCAAAAAGTTCCCCTCTCCAACAGCAACAATGTATGTAGTCTTCGCCGTTACATACATTTACAGTTACAAATTTACATCATACCTATACGTCTAAATACAAACACAAACACTTACGCTTACACTGACACACATACACTTTAACAGTTACAGTTACAGTTACATACATGTCGTCCGTCCGTCGGCGGGCGGACGTTTCGCCTCATTTCTTTTGTGCAATTAAATTTAGTCTGTTCGTCCTCCGGTTGCGTCGTCGTAGTTTAGACTCGTATAATTGTTGTTTTTGTGTGTGTGTTTTCCCTTTTAAAGTTCACAAAGTTTTTCAGTTAAAAATTTGCAATTTTTTGTTTTTGTTAATTTTTCGGTGCATTTAGTTGTCTTTTGTTGCTTTTCCCTTTTAGCAGCTACTGCTTTACTTTGTCTAATTTGATATATTTTTATATTTATTATGCTATACTACTACTTCTCCTTCTTCTGCTTCTCCTTCTTCTTCTTCTTCTTCGGTTCTACAGTTTTAATTCCTACTTTTTACATGCAGTCATTACGACGCCATTGTTTGCTGCCCGGCACTGACAGCGGCACCGCCTATGCCCTTTACTTAATAGCAACAACAACAACAACAAGAAATTTCCATTTCACCTTTTCACATTTTGATTTTTTCATTTTACAATTCACCGTTACAATTTTATTTTCCACTTTTATTTTTATGCTCGTTCCCCTCTTTGCACCTCTGTCGCCCTACCCCGCATTTGCATGAACTAAATATGCACGAGCATTTCTAAGCGGCGTGTGTATATGTGTGTATTGTTTTGCCTGTTTGTTGCTGTACTCTGCACACTGCTTTGCAGTTGTTTTTAAGAAAGAGCGTTGGATTCGTTTTTTCAAAAAAGGTACATATCAGCTGGGTTTAATTGTAGTTTGTTTTGTTTTGTCTGTATTTTCCTTTACCTTCGGTTGTTGTTTCGGTGGGCCGTGGCAGGTCTGCTGCACAAACCGAAATCGTTGGCACCCAACGGCAGGCCGGCGCAAGCTTCCTATTTTCGCCTTCAATAGCACAACATCTGCAACACAGCTGCCAGTGTTGCCACTGCGATCCATGTGTAGCGACTGCCGAATGTTAGACTCATTGTGGGGCGACCCGCCGCCGCTGTTTCCGCGGCATGTGAGGCGCCATTACCCAATGCCGCCATGCCTATGCTGGGCGCCGTTGTTGTTGTGGATGAAGTTTCCGCTCGCATGAGTTCAACTGTGCAGCGCAGGAGAAGAAGGTAGTGCAGATTCGAAAGGTTGGCGGCACATGGAAGTGAATAAAAAAGAGAAAAACAAATAAAAATTAATTTAGAGGTAAATTTCAGGCGGTTACAAAATACGCTGTGTAACCCGCGCTTAGCTGCGCCTCATTGCCGACGTCTGCTGACAATGTTGGTTCGGCTGTAGCTGCCGAAATTGGTTGCCAAAGTATTAGATTGACATTTAGAGCGAAGGTAAATTGATGAAATTAATTGAGCACAGCGAGCAAAGCTAAGCCGCCAAGCTTTTGCAACACCCACACACACAATTAAGTATATTTGATGTGTTAAAAAATAACGGGAATTGTAAAATTTAAAATTTTACTTTCCAAACTGTCAACTGCCTCCAAATGAAAATTTTTTATCCAAAATTGAGTTTGGCAAGTGTTTCAACGTTTGGAAGAAGCGTTGGCATAAATAGATATTATCGAAATATCGAGTGAAGTAGAAGGGAATACAAGTTTAAAGGTGGCAACATTAATGTAGACGAATAAATAAATATTTTTTTCAAAAAGGCAAAAATTCCCGTTATTTTTTGAACGCACTTCCTATAAGACGGTATGTTTGTATTTGTAACTTGTTGTTTTTGGTAGGCATTAAAAATAAAGTCTTCAACGGAAAGTAATATTATACAGTTATTTTAAGTGCGCCATTTAAGCCGACCGTATAAGTAACTGAGAACTTTGGCAGTTAAAAAAAGGTCATTCGGTAAGTGGCGCTGCGATGGCCCTAATAAGCAAACTAAATTAAAAATTTAGTGAGTTAAAAAAACAAAAACAACAAGTAGAAAGCACTAACTAACTACTTAGTAAACTAATGAGTAACATTTTGGGGTGAAAAGGAGTAGCTGAAGGGGTGAAAAATGAACTGAAATTGTTTCATGAAATGTAGGGGAATTCTTCATCTAATATACTTAATATTCAAATAATTTGATTGCTTTTCAAATCATTCTGAGAGGCCTTTAGAATGAGGTCCGTTTGAAGAGCTTGTTATTTAAGAGCTTTTATACTATAAACGTGGACTGCCGCTACATCGAGACTGGATTCGAAACGAACATCAACAAATCGAGTCAAAGTTCGGCACCGAATAGAAAACTTGAAGACCAAGGATGTATAGTTGATTCTGTTTAAGTTTTGTTTTCCTGCAATTGAACGATTTCGAATTTTCGGACATAAGAATCCGAGGTCATAAGGATCCGATATTAGAACAGACTGCATTGTACAAGTTCAAACGGTGTCTGATTCCTCGAATTGAAGTGAATAAGAACTCTGGCTCCAGAGAACATCATCTTTTCAAACATCTTAGTGGACAAAAGTAGTGCTATCAGCTATCTCCAGTTCCTGATAAAACAAATCACCTCGAGTTTAAGCAAAAGTTAGCGGACTACCTCTTGTAAAGAGTCTCAAAGCTCTCCGATAGAGCTGATATGGTTATAGAAGCGGGAGCTCACAAGCCGTTGCACAAGCTGAGATTTTTAACAGACTTCTGGTTGAGAGGGTCAATGCCTTTTCTTTACAATATTCCAAAAGCTATTCCATGAACAACGAGTTAAGATATAAAACCCCAAATGTCTATGAGTTTCCTCAGATCTCCCATTACCACATTGTAGGATTGATTGGACACTTTATAAAAAGAAAAATCGAAATACTTTCTGAAGTTCCTCTTACACAAATGTAAATTATCTCATCACATTTCACTATGTCTCTCTAAGACTTTGAAGTGACAAGCAATATGATTTTAAATCCCACTAACGCTTTAATATATTGAATATTAAATTTCAACAACAAAACAGACACACACTCAACTCTCATACAATTCTCAAGTGAAAGAAGCAGCAGCAAAATAAGCCTTTATTTGCATTTCATCTACAACCGCAGCGGATATGAGCTAACGAATATCCGTCCATCCTGCGACTACGACTTGATTGATGGCGTGGATTCAATTTTAAATAATTGAAATATGAAAAAGGATAACAGAAAGCAGAAAGCAGAAAACGGAAAAGGTTGTGTTGAATAAGTGCGTGCTGGATGGCTTGACCCAAATTCACTCAAGCAATTCACTTGAGCAACTAACTCATTCAGCTGGTGTGAATTTCCACAAACGAAATGTTCATGTCAACTTCAACCCAAAAATTTTGTTAGATACCAGAAAATACTAACTGTCGTCGACAAGCATTCAACAGCTCCTTTGTGCAATTGAAACCCGAAACAAAAATGTCAACAAAACAAACAAGGATTAAGCGGGAACAAACTCACGCCAGCTTACCGCGCGCTCAGAGCTCAGCAGCACTCAGCTGCCTGAGTTGTGAGTGGCCGAGTAGAGAGGTGCGAGAGGTGGATGTTTGGCAAAGCAATTGGCAATTGCCTAAACCCCGGATTTGTGGGAAAGGTCAGTCGAAAGAAATATTCGGAAACCAATCCAATCCAATCCAATGAGTGACTAAGGGATTTTCTATGTTTTGATTTGTTTCTCATTTGTACGCGCATTTGGCGGATTAGAAGTGAAAGTGAAAGTAAAAGTGAAACTTTTGTCAACTAATCTCCACTGACTCTGTTGATTGGGGCGACAATGTGGCTGAGGCGTGGAAGGTTCGTTCTCTTCGTTCGTTCATTTGACAGGCAGACAGTTAGTATGGAGGTAATGGTGTTTGATGTGGAAGCTGAGCAGTGACAGCCGAGGCATTAAATACCGTTTTGCCTTTGCACTTCGCATTGACAGGCTGCACAATTAATTATTTATGAGTTGTGAGATGTGAAGTTTGTTGCTATTGTTGTTGTTGCTATTGCAACTTTATTTTTACTTTTGCTTTGCCACACACTTTTAGCAGAAAAACTGCCAAAAAAGCAGTACAAAATGGCAGCAGAGACATCTACACACATCAAAATAGAAACGCACTTGAATAATACCTCGTTGTTGTTGTTGTTGCTGGTGGTAGCTTTTGCGTTTAATGCAAATTAATTTTCTACGCATTTTCCGAAATGCGAAAGCAAAGAAATTGAGCACTCCTCCGCCTGTGTGCCTGCAATAAATTACTAGGATCCTTTACCGCATAAAAGCCCTCTCAGCCGCATGACTAGGCGCCATTCAATGCCCTGTCCGCCCAGCTCGTCAAGCAACAAACAAAGGCAACGGTATATTAATGCAAAGCGAAGGACAACTTGACTGCTTACTGTTGCTGATTACAACAGGTGCACAGGTGAGAGTAATAATGTGTGTGTGTGTGTGTGTGTGGAGCTGCCAACGGGCGGAGCCGGTGCCTTAGCTGTGAATGACTGCGCTGCAATAGCTCATGCGGCGACGGCGACGACGGCAGCAGTGTTGCTCGTTAGTCCGACGAAAACAATGGCACACAATTATTTCTCACAATTTACGACAGTTTTGACGCCACCTTTAGTAACGGTACACAGCACACACCTAAAAGCCATATATTAGAAATATAGATGTGTATGTATGTGTGTTTAAGAATATATGAACGAGCTTTTCTTCTTGAAGGCGCACATTTAAAGTACAACTTAATGACTTCCTATGAGGTTTCGCTGCCATGTGTATTAATGTTAGGTATGTTAGTATGTATGTGTGTCGGCATATATACTGTTTTATATTGATATTTTCTGGTAAACAGGCTTTAATGATGCCAATGCATCAAACCTAAAGTGGTGTCTTTGCGGGTGTACAGATGGTGAAAAGAGCATGAAATTGAGCCGGAAATAGATTTTTGCAAATCTTCATTAGGGTGTGTTACGGTTGCTCAAGTTTCTTTATTTTACGAGGTGTGTTCAAAAAATAACGGGAGTTTTCGTTTTTTGAAGCAAATATTTATTCGTTCGTCTACATTAATGGTGTCCCCTTTAAATTAGTTCCTATTGGATATTACGCACTTATGACAGCGCATTTTCTAATCGTTGACAAACTTCTCAAATCCGATTTTTGGGATATCTTTTGACTCTTTCAGCGATTTCTGGAATGTTAATAAAACGACAGCCCTTTAAGATTCTCTTTATTTTTAATAATTAAACAAGTCAAACGGAGTCGGAGGCTGGGGCATCGTTAAAGTATTGTTATTGGCCAAGAATTCACGAGCAAGCAACGAAGTGTTAGCTTTTAACAAGCTAAAATCGCAAAGCTCATAATAACATACGCATGTAGCAAAAAAATTTTTGTTTGGACTCTCGTGAAATTTCAAATTTTACAATTCCCGTTATTTTTTGAACGCATAATATAGGTTAGGGAGAATATTGATGGTAAATTTGTATAAATTTGCTGTTTACTATCACACTCAAAGGTAATTACTATTGAAAGGTCGAAATACGGTCGGACACACAAACAACTTTTTGGTGTTGCTTTGAACTGAGTTCAGATCCAGGTGTTCTATATACCCTTAACCAGGGATGCTCCCATGTCCAATAATTACAATTTCGAACTTCGAACTTTGAGATTCGAGTTTCGAGATTAGATTTAGTTAGTTTTTGAATTTTCGAATTTTCCACAAGCATATCAATTCAAGTATGGAATTCTATATTACTCAAAAGACGAAGTTTAAAATCAAAGCAGATTCTCAATCAAGTTCTAAATTAGAATTTTATTGGAGAACTCTTAAAATCAAATCAGATTCTCAATCAAGTTCTATATCAGAATTTTATTGGAGAACTCTTAAAATCAAATCAGATTCTCAATCAAGTTCTATATCAGAATTTTATTGGAGAACTAAGCTTTTCGGGGTTTGGATATCTATATCCCTTTAGTATTGCTGAATCTATGAAAAAATATGCTATTTATATAATCCTTCATCGATCGATATGATAGATCATGTCATATTTGAACACTATGGATTCCAAATGTGGATGGTAATGATGAAGAATTTCCTATCTTATGATGACCGATTCAACCTAATGAAAGCATTTAGTAATATTTTTAATTAAACACAAAAATTCTGAAAAATAATAATCTATGTTTGAACGCTTCGTACCAATTTCACTGTAATTTTTGAATGGGCTAAATTTCAATCTAACATAATTTTAATCAAATAGAATTCAAATTAGAACAAATATGATTTGAATTTATTGCAAATTTAAGGGGCACACGTAGTGTGGAATTTCAAAAAATTCAATTTTTTTTGTTTCATATTTCGGCAGATTAACACATTTAAATTTCAAATCGATATCTCAAATAATTTTCGAGTTATAGCAATTTAAAGAGCAGCCGCTCGGTAACAGTGAAAACGATCATTTTATCTTTAAACGCGTTTTTCTCGAAACAGCATTTTCCGAATTTGCTGAAGTGATTACTCAAAAACAAATGATCCGATTACTATCGATTTTTTTTTACATGTTCTATATATATAGTTCTCCGTACAATGACCTATCGATTTTTGATCTGATCAAAAAATCGAATTTTCACAGGCCAAAAACGACCAAAATTTTGGATAAAATTCGACTATTTTTTTTTAAATGCCGCCATATTGTCAATTTGTAATTTTTTTTATCGTAGGTCTTTGTACAGACAATATTATCTAGTTTAAGGAGAATTTTATTTTTTTAGATTTCATCCACGGAGAAGGCCGGAATCACTGCAGCAATGAAGGACCTTTTTTTCGCGCCGTTGGAGATCGACTATAACTTAAAAAATATTTAATTTTTTTCTTCAAAAATATCAATGTATATTCTTGAAAAATGTATAAATATATTCTTAAAATTTTGGAAATAATTGATAAAGTATTTTTATACTCTCGCAACTAAAGTTGCTAAAGAGAGTATTATAGTTTTGTTCACATAACGGTTGTATGTAAGTCATAAAACTAAATGAGTTAGATATAGGGTTATATAAATCAAAATGATCAGGGTGACGAGACGAGTCAAAATCCAAATGTCTGTCTGTCCGTCTGTCCGTCTGTCCGTCCGTCCGTCCGTCCGTCCGTCCGTCCGTCCGTCCGTCCGTGCAACGGATAACTTGAGTAAAAATTGAGATATCTTGATGAAACTTGGAATACACGTTCCTTGCGACCATGAGAGGGTTGCTTTCGAAAATGGGCAAAATCGGACCACTGCCACGCCCACAAAATGGCGAAAACCGAAACCACATAAAGTGTCATAACTAAGCCATAAATAAAGTTATAAAAGTAAAATTTGGAATAGAGGATCGCACTAGGAAGGGGCATATTTGGATGTAATTTTTTTGGGAAAGTGGGCGTGGCCCCGCCCCCAAATCGGTTATTTGTATATAACTCGCAAACCAATAGAGCTATATAAACCAAACTTTCTGCAGTCAGTTTTCTTACGTACCCCACCACACACCATGAAAATTGTTGAAATCGGATAATAACCACGCCCACCTCCCATACAAAGGTTAGGTTGAAACTTACTAAAAGTGAGTTAACTCAGTAACGAAAAACGCCAGAAACACTAAATTTTACATAAGAAATAGCAGATAGAAGCTTCACTCAGATTTTTTTACAAAATGGAAAATGGGCGTGGCATCGCCCACTTATGGGTCAAAAACCATATCTCAGGAACTACTCGACCGATTTCAATGAAACTTGTTTTGTAATAGTTTTCATACATCCCAATGATATGTTGTGAAAATAGGCCAAATCGCTTCACAACCACGCCAACTTCCCATATACCAGAACTTTGAAGACGATCTGAATCGTTAACTTTACAATATATAAAGGTAGCACTAGTGAAGATATCGATGCAGAACTTTGCACAAATACTACCTTTATAGTGTGGAAGCCCCGTTCTAAAAATCGCCGAAATCGGACCATAGGTTTTCAAGGCCCCATGTATCGAACATGAGGACCTCGGTGCTTCTAACCTAATATTAGGGTTTCCAACTTTCAATGGACTTTATACAATATATATGATGAATATGTGGGGCAAATTGTGTATTCTATAATATAAATAAAGTTAAATAAATAAATTGCGAGAGTATAAAATGTTCGGTTACACCCGAACTTAGCCTTTCCTTACTTGTTTTAATAAAAATTCCCAAAAATCACCTTTTTTTAGGCCATTATACTTGGTGTGCCCCTTAACTTTATGAAAAATGTGTATATTTATTTATGGGCAGCTCTCTTAAATACCCGCTCTGCCGCCCACGTCAATACGTCACAACCTAATGTGAGTAAAACCTAACAATTCTGAGTTTTTATGCGTAACACCCCCGCAAAAACATTAACAGAAACCCTAAAACAAAGACAAACATTTGCTCAAGCATTATCTTCACACACACTCACTCTAGTATCTTTGTCTGTATATGTAATTGCATGTAACAAGCATGTTCTATTGCCAAATATTTGTAATCGAGAGGAAAAGCGACGGGACCTGCTTAAAAATAAATTATTTTAGACAACCAAAATTGCGAACGCGAAACAGTTGAATTATAACAGCGAACAGGAATATGCGGCTATAAATGTGTTGACAGCGCCAACAACAAACACACAGCAACAGCAAAAGGAACAACAATAGCAGAATAATTTGGTCGCTGCGGCAGCTCAAAATGATAATGACAACGATGAGGTAAGTATTGTGTTACTGTGTTCTGCTGCTCAGATGCTTTTGCCTATTTAAAAATAAATTTAGCAAACGCAAATGATTATCATAAGAAATTGCTTCCACGTTGTCGACAACACATTTAGACGCAAATCGTTGTAACTGGAGGAGCGTAGGTGCTTAGTTAGCCACGTGCCTCTTGCGGTGACGGCGTTCTTTTCCAAGCATTTCCAAGTATAAATTATATATTACATGTTTGTATATATGTATGGACATTCGTTGTTTCTCTTCTTCTTACAAATTTATTAAAAAGGAACGTACTATTTGAATCTGTACTTCTTGGAATTACTGACGAAATTCTATATCCAAGCTCAATATTTGGAAGAAGTTATGGCAATTTCATTCACCTCACGGTTGTTAGTAAGGTAGGTGAGGATCTTGAAATTATTTTTTCTAGTGATAGGTTATAAATACTCTTTCAGTAGCCTTCCATAAATAGTTAAACTTGACGAAGGTCAGACATTTGTAAACAGTACCGTCTGCTTCTCATGTTTTCCTATTTACGGAGCTCTTTTTTAATAATGAATGGATATACTGCAAAGAAAGAAATCCGTTTCGGTAAGCTTAATGGCCGCAGTTAATCTACATTACCCCTTATATCTTTCTACACAGGGATTAATACGATTCGGAGGTGATTCTTTGCTGCCATGCTACAAAATCATTTAAGATTTGATGCTGTATGATGAGACTATAACTTGACTAGCACAAAATCTTCGAACAAAAAGGTCTCGGCACCCATGGTGAAGTTACCTGGTAGAAACTTACTCGGAAAACTGTCGATATGCACTGAGAGCTGTAGTTTCAAGAAATCTATTCCATGGTCATGCTATTTATTTTCAATTTATATAGCTTCATCATTTAATCGTGAGCTTTCGCCAAGCTTTTACTTCAATTGCATAATTATTCGACTAACATCGCTATAAAATTGACCAATAAAAGCTATTATAAGGCACAGGTGTTTCATAAAACATATTTCTACTATTTCTATTCAACTAAGCTAACTGGCTAATATGAAGCTTTCACCGAGCTTTCACTTCAATTATGTACATAATTCTGCGACTAACTATAAAACGCTACGCTATAAAAATTACGATTAAAAGTTTACAGTTGCTCCCCAACCAATTTCTAAATTCAAACAATCCTATCCTCATCAAATGCTTAAAGCTTAAATTAAAATGACTTCCATTGCAGACGTTTATAAAATGTCAGATTTTGTAATTCTTTCAAAAGTACCACTCTTCTACTCAGACTATGAGTGATTAATGTGCTTGGTCGACTGTAAAAAATACAGACCCTGCAATTATTTTTTGTTTCACCAATTTGCGCCTACATAAATCACTTGAGAGTGCAATGAAACTCACCAAAATCTCATATGCTATTCATAGCGGTCACAGGCCGCACCTGAACTGTAGTGTAGGTATGAGAGTAAAGTTGAAGGCGCCCAATTTAAAGGCTCGAAGTTACTTTACTGCTATCTAGAAAAATATGTATTCAGAGAACCACAAATTCACTTCGACCATGTCTAAATGTTGCGACGGTGAAATTGTGTTTGAGTTTTTAGAGCTAACAAATCACTATCCTCGTATGTCCTATGTAGGTATGTATGTGGGGATACCGAGTGCTATAACTTGTGCTTTCATTTTTACCTTCACTTTAAGCTCCCATCAATACCTAAGCACACACACACACACCGCTACAAATATACCCGCTAGTATAAACATTTATTAGGGTCTGCTGTCGGTCGGTCGGTCGGTCGGTCGGTGTGTGGTTCGACGGTTTGAAGCATCTGTCAATAATGTGGCACAAAATTACGGTAGAATTTGATGGGTTAACCTGTACTCACCTTTTACCGAGTACGTCTTGTAATCAGCAAACTGCTCTCCTTGACCTATGGCTGATGGTATTGTGGACAGGCACGTCAGCTCCATGCGTCCATTATTGTTATGCGCCTCCTCCAAGTCAATATTGAGTTGGCTAAGCGAGAACATGCCTCGCTCTTTGGTGGCCGCCGCAACGGCAGCAGCTGCTGCTGCCACACCCATACCACCGCCGGCATGTGATATGGGGCGTCCATAGCCGGCGGCTAGTTGACTCATCGGTCCTGCATTGGCTGGTATGCCGAGCTCGTTGTTGAGGTTAGGCGGTTGTGGGCCAAAACCGCCGCTATTCAGTGTGCTGCGTATTATGCCGAGAGCATTCTCGTTGATGTGCCGTCGATATTTCTGTTTTGATGAGTTTCTGTAAAAAGTGCAAGCAAATAATGCAAAATGAATTTCAAATCTAGTTATAACAGTACCATAGTAGTTGCAAGTGAAAATCGCTTAGGGGTGTTAAGTTTGTTGTTGTTGTTGGTGTGTGCTCTTTAATATTCGAGTGTTAAAGTGTTTCTAAATGGATTTTAGTTAGGTCAAGTGATTAAAGTTTGGCACACACCACAATTATGATTATAGATTTTTATTTCGCTAAAGTGATCTCGAGCATTCACTATTTTTGGGTACAACTAAAGTTGGTATGGGAAGGTGATACGGCCTTTGGACATTATCCGGATATAACTTGGACTTCATTGTACCCCTCGATTGCGATTGATTGGTGATAATATGTGATCTATCAAGCTCAAAGCTCAAAACAAGTTTGTGGTGATGAAAATAGGGAACCATAAAACTTTAGTAAACATAGTGGATCCGCCATAACGGTTTGAAATATTAGTGGATCTTAACATAAAAACAATGTTCGAGAGTGAGAGACAAATTTTTTATATTGTTTTAGCAAAATTGAGTAGAGGACTATCAAAACATCTGACAGCACTGACCGTTCGGGTAGTTTAGGTGGTAGGGGATTCTACGGGCTTCGGTATATGGCCATGTTATCCGACTTATTGTACAAAGAATTCGAGAGAAACAATAGATAAATGTCTAGGAGCGGACAAAAGGTCACTTTTAGACATTTGATACACGATTTTTCAAGTCTTCTCTCCGAGACTCGAGATGGAATTTCTGACATATAAACGGATCTAGAAGTGTTCTGGGGCACCTGTACTCTTGCTAGAAACATTTCTACGACAACACTAGACACAGAGGTTTGTAAATGCTGCCGAAGGGTGACCTCTATCAGAAAAATAACATTATATAACTTCTAGGTATTTGTTAAAATAGCAATTAAAGTTCGTCTTCGAAGCTAAAATCGATATTTACATCGTGTTAAAACTTACATTTTCAAAGGTTCTGTAAACCAAGGACATACAAATTTTTACTCCCACATTGAGAAGCCAACATTTTAAAGCTCGCTACTTTCTCAACCTGATGCAAACAAATATGCAACACCTTTAACTAGCGCTCGCCAGATACACTCAAACTCAACGCCCGCTTCCGTACTTCGCCTTCTTATCGCTGCCATCCGCACAGCACAACTAACGGTAATCAGTTATAATATCGCGAAGCACATAACTTTTTATTGCATTATTGCGCAGCGCAGTTGGCAGTGGCGGTAATTTCATCGTCATTTTGCATTCGTAATGACTCAACACTTCGACAATTTTTGTGGGGCAACACGCCCTCCTCACTCCGCCCTCCGCCAACTCCTAAGTGGCTGCGTTACGATGAGCTTGGCGTGCTTCCGGCGTAATTACGAGCGCGAATTGAAAAGAAGCAGCGTTCGGCACACACACACTGCCACCGACCGACATGGTGACAAAATTATCGATGCAACAAATGTCACCGCCGCTGTCACAGCGTCGCCAAACGCCCGACTAACGCAGGCGAAGTGAAGCGAAATGAAGTAACGAAGTATGTACTTTGCCCAGGGCTTGAAGTCCAACCACCGTCGTTGTGGTGCCGGTGCTGGAGATGGTGGTGGTGGTGGATCGGGTGCTACATATTTCGTATGCAACTCATGCACGCTTGCAAGTGTGGCATATTCAGTCGCTGCCAGTCATGTACTCCGCATAGAATTATTAAATTTGCTTCAATATTTCGCATGAACTCGCACGGGCGTCTACTTGTTTATTATGTCTTGTATTTTTACGTGGTCATATATGTGAGTTTATTGGTCCAACTTCAAGTGTGGTGGTTGACACTCGTGTGTATGTACCCGTTTATGACGGAAATAAATGTTTTGCACCCCACTGAACTAAGCAAGACTTTGATGAAATTGTCTGAAACATACAAATTGACAACGGTAACTTCATTAAAGGTGTGATTGAAAGCAAGGTATTGACAGTTTGTTGTACAATTTAGGAGTTGAAGTGGGAGATTAACTTCGAAATTTAGTTTCTGGAGTCGATCTTGGTTCAAACTTATTACCTCATCACGGTCTTAAAGGTTGGAGACACGACCCAAGTCAAATCAGTGATGGACTACGGAATAGCAAGAGCTATATCAAACAAGAGTACACAATTTTAGTATTGATTATGCCCTTTCATATTTGAGATATTTTTATTTAATTCGGCACTTTACATTTATTTGGACTATGCGAACATATGTATATCAAGTGGCTGCCTTTTTGGCCCCAGAAAAATGGGTTTTATTTGGAGGGATCATTTACTTTTCAAGAGTGTTATAATTTATACTGATGATATCGTTTGATCCGAGGATTGCTGGTGAGTACTCTGATTTCCAAAAAACTTTACAAGAAGACCTTATGACCCTGTCAAGCGTGAAGCAAACTGAGGAGATCAAGAGATCAATATTTCCACTTTTTGCATCAAACGTAAAGAGATTTTTTTGCAGAATCAAGGGAGTTTGATTCGCTATACTGATATAGCAAGCAGTCTTCTTGAAACCAGTATCCGATAAGTCGATTTTCTCGTATTTGCGGAAAGATATAAGGATCCAACCATTTTTAGATTTCTATAGATTTCTATCGCCTTTTTCGTTTTTTATGAAAGTTATGGTTCCATTTTGTGGTAAAGAATGTTCCAAACCAGCCACCTTTAGGTGATTAGGTGAGATTTTCTATTCCCATTCGCGAAAAATGCGTCGATAGAATTAACACAACTGAAGTATTACCTTCAATATAAAGCATCTCACGTTCTAAGGATAATTAACTTATAGCCTTTTCGCACAGCCAAATTAATTGAATACATTAAGATGATAATTTAGAAAACAGTTTTTGATTTTCGCACAGCCGGCTACTAGATTAACGATCAGTTGTTATAAATTTTTATTTTTGCAGTTCAAAAGAAGTTGGTAAGTTTCATCAGCTGATTGCTAATTTATTAATAATCACAGATAAATTGACAGCGTAGACAACTACCTGTAGAGTTGCATTCCAGTTTCAACTCGACTTGTATTCGACTAAGAATTAATGTAGTAAAATAATAATTTTATTTTGTATGGAAAATCGATCTAAATCAGCGCTTTAATCGAGCAAAGGCCAATTAATTGCTCAATTAACTCCAACTCGGAGAGTCTATGTGTCTTCATTACCGTAAAGTTAGGTTCATATAAAATTATTTATTTTATATATTTCTGAAACGAAGCACTCCATTTAATAAAACTAAGAAAAACTTCCCTTTTAAGACTTCACATACTAAATAAATACTTCACTAAGTAAAAAAAAGTCAAAGTTCATTGAAACATTTATCAGTTTGTAATATTCAAATTTTTCCTCCACCCTCACTCTCCGCCTCACATCCCTCTCCAAAAAACGGAAATGTGCGAACACAATTAAATTTCAGGACAGGACACACACAAGTCAATAAACTGAAATTCGCGTTTTTGAGCGCCGTCCCATCGTCCTTCGGTGCCATTGCGAACTCCTCCCCCTCGCAGGCAGGGCAAAAATTAAATACATTGTGAAAATGCGATTTCGCTGTTTACTTATGCGCGGACATGGACATGTGTAAATGCCGCCCAGACACAAGACAGCGGGCGGTGAGTGGGGGTTGGTTGTTGCATTTGTTTGCACAGAGGTTTTTGTGCGGACATGTATGCGTTACAACAACACATACATAGAAGCGCTTCACTGCTCATATCTGAACTGAGTGGTTGCTCATTTATGTATTTTGTATTGTGGAAAATGATATTCACACATCAATCATAAAGTACAAATATTTGCGATATTATTATTTATTCGCTCGTTTTTATGGCGCACGGCATTATTGCAACGCATTGTATGCATACGGTACTTTGTATATATATATATATATGTATACATAAATGTATGTGTGTCTCTGTCCAATGCTTTTCGCAAATTCTAATATCTGAATGGGCGGGTGGGGTCTTCAGAATTATAGCGCGCGCTGTAATAACCGTTTAAGAGCGTCATAAAAATATGCGAAAATGCGCCAATACATTCATTGATGTTTTAAACCGTTATCGATTTCCCTTTACAACAAGCGCAGCGAATTATTAGCACTTCGAATCAGCAAAAAGCAGAAGCAATCTTCACTGCCGATGCATATATGTATGTTTGTTTGTAAATTGTGTGGAGATTTCATTGCGCCATGTTTACAGAATTATGACATGATAATGGGCTGAGAGCATACGCATAAATTGTGGCAAGCTTAAATATATATACACATGCATTTTATGGGAAGCAATATTACCAGAGAACAATTTGTTCCATTCGGAAGTACAATAATCCTTTGTAAGGTCATTGATATTCAAGCGAAGGTTTATCGCTCGAAGCATAAAATTTTACTAAAACTGAACTTTAAATCAAATGGAGGCACTATATATAAACCTAAATGGCCCTACTATGATTTTTTCCTCACTTTCTTTTCGATTTGCAACCTTGTGACTTCTTTTATATGAGATAATAAGCAATTTTATTGACAATTGCTGCATAAGCCCTCTCTATACCAATATTGAATGGGACGCTTCAACAATTCTTCGAGCTAATGAAAGCAAGAACAAAAGGGCTAACTAACGCTCTTGAACTAAACATTATTTATGAAGACACACTTCCATAGTTTGTTCTTTTTGCCTTCGCCTGCTGCTTCCAAGCAATTTTCAACCTACTTTGTCTCCAATTCTAAATACACACGGTCCAACACATTGTCAGCGAAATTAAGCGACTGCATAACAAGTGAGCGAGAAAATTCCCAGAACGTTTAAGAACGTTTAAAAATGCTTTATGCAAATTTTCTCTCTGACTTCCGAAGTAATTTCTTAAATATTTGCATACATTAAGGCGCACAAGCGAAGCAAAACAACGACATTGCAACAGAAAGAAGTTCAGCACACAGCAAATGTTCGTTGCTTTTGTAGAGCGTGTTGTTTTTGCTCGCACTTGCTGACGCACTCGTTAACATGCCCCCCGACTGTGTGTATGTGTGCTTCAAACGAATTGTTTATGTATGCACTTGACTAGACTTCGTTGACGGATGCACTCGTGTATGCAGCAAAGTGCGTCCGTTTGCAATGCTCCGAGTGTCATGAGTACTTCTAACAGCAAACAACAAAAAGCAAACCAAACACGTAATGATCATCTTTTTCGTCAAGCAGCCATCATCGTCGTCGTCGCCAGTCAAGACAAAGCTGTAAACAACGACTAAAACGTTTGCCGTTAGTCTATGGCAGAGGGTAAATACGATTAGACCAGCAACAGCGTCATAAACCAGATCGGTGTGTTATCGTGTTTTACTTTCAGTCGGTTTTCCATCTATGCTCTTTGGTTTCGGTGGAAAGACCCTGTAGGAAAAGGGGGAATGCAGAGTATGTTCCACAGAAAAAGAAATTCTTACCACAGACATGTTAAAAAAATCGGATGAAACCACAAACTAAAAACTGTTGGACTGAAGTTATATAAAAACAAGTAAGGAAGGGCTAAGTTCGGGTGTAACCGAACATTTTATACTCTCGCAATTTATTTATTTAACTTTATTAATATTATATAATACACAATTTGACCCACATATTCGTCATATATATTGTATAAAGTACATTGAAAGTTGGAAACCGTAATATTAGGTTAGAAGTACCGAGGTCATCATGTTCGATATATGGGGCCTTGAAAACCTATGGTCCGATTTTGGGGATTTTTAGAATGGGGCTGCCACACTATAAACGTAGTATTTGTGCAAAGTTCTGCACCGATATCTTCACTAGTGCTTACTTTATATATTGTAAAGTAAACGATTCAGATCGTCTTCAAAGTTCTGGTATATAGGAAGTAGGCGTGGTTGTGAAGCGATTTGGCCAATTTTCACAACATATTATTGGGAGGTAAGGAAACTATTACAAACCAAGTTTCATTGAAATCGGTCGAGTAGTTCCTGAGATATGGTTTTTGACCCATAAGTGGGCGACGCCACGCCCATTTTCCATTTTGTAAAAAAATCTGAGTGCAGCTTCCATCTGCCATTTCTTATGTGAAATTTAGTGTTTCTGACGTTTTTCGTTAATGAGTTAACCCACTTTTAGTAATTTTCAACCTAAATTTTGTATGGGAGGTGGGCGTGGTTATGATCCGATTTCTTTCATTTTTGGACTGTATTAGGAAGTGGCTAAAAAAAACGACTGCAGAAAGTTTGGTTTATATAGCTTTATTGGTTTGCGCGATATGTACAAAAAACTTAGTAGGGGGCGGGGCCACGCCCACTTCCCCAAAAAAATTACATCCAAATATGCCCCTTCATAGTACGATCCTTCATACCAAATTTTATTTCCATAGCTTTATTTATGGCTTAGTTCTGGCACTTTATGTGTTTTCGGTTTTCGCCATTTTGTGGGCGTGGCAGTGGTCCGATTTTGCTCATTTTCGAAAGCAACCTTCCTATGGTGCCAAGAAATAAGTGTGCCAAGTTTCATCAAGATATCTTAATTTTTACTCAAGTTACAGCTTGCACAGACGGACGGACGGACGGACGGACGGACAGACAGACATTCGGATTTGAACTCCACTCTTCACCCTGATCACTTTGGTATATATAACCCTATATCTAACTCGTTTAGTTTTGGGTGTTACAAACAACCGTTATGTGAACAAAACTATAATACTCTCTTTAGCAACATTTGTTGCGAGAGTATAATCACAGAGAGACCTACTAAAATATTAACTATCACGAAATCTCAGACACTGTTTTGAGATACCCGTTCTAGGTGAAGATATATACGAGCTGTAAGGTCTTATATGGTATGCTCCATATACCACACAAAATGAGATCTCATAGAATCAAGCCCAACTTCTAAGCTGTTTATAAGCTTTGACGTATAAGGTTTGACTAACATCCCTTGAGACTTGAATTTAAGGCCCGGCCGAAAAATAAACCAAAATCGTTAAAGAACTAGTTTACAACAAAAGGTTTCTAAATTCTGTTCTAAATTCTATATCTGTATCATCAAAATTCCTATTATATATCTGAAATAACAAAATTTCCAGCCATTAGCCAAATCTTTAAGAGTCTTGAAGACAGTAAGAATCTTTATTATCGGATAGTATATAAATATAACGGGTGATTTTTTTGAGGTTAGGATTTTCATGCATTAGTATTTGACAGATCACGTGGGATTTCAGACATGGTGTCAAAGAGAAAGATGCTCAGTATGCTTTGACATTTCATCATGAATAGACTTACTAACGAGCAACGCTTGCAAATCATTGAATTTTATTACCAAAATCAGTGTTCGGTTCGAAATTTTTTATCGACAAATTTTGTTCAGCGATGAGGCTCATTTCTGGTTGAATGGCTACGTAAATAAGCAAAATTGCCGCATTTGGGGTGAAGAGCAACCAGAAGCCGTTCAAGAACTGCCCATGCATCCCGAAAAATGCACTGTTTGGTGTGGTTTGTACGCTGGTGGAATCATTGGACCGTATTTTTTCAAAGATGCTGTTGGACGCAACGTTACGGTGAATGGCGATCGCTATCGTTCGATGCTAACAAACTTTTTGTTGCCAAAAATGGAAGAACTGAACTTGGTTGACATGTGGTTTCAACAAGATGGCGCTACATGCCACACAGCTCGCGATTCTATGGCCATTTTGAGGGAAAACTTCGGAGAACAATTCATCTCAAGAAATGGACCCGTAAGTTGGCCACCAAGATCATGCGATTTAACGCCTTTAGACTATTTTTTGTGGGGCTACGTCAAGTCTAAAGTCTACAGAAATAAGCCTGCAACTATTCCAGCTTTGGAAGACAACATTTCCGAAGAAATTCGGGCTATTCCGGCCGAAATGCTCGAAAAAGTTGCCCAAAATTGGACTTTCCGAATGGACCACCTAAGACGCAGCCGCGGTCAACATTTAAATGAAATTATCTTCAAAAAGTAAATGTCATGAACCAATCTAACGTTTCAAATAAAGAACCGATGAGATTTTGCAAATTTTATGCGTTTTTTTTTTTTTAAAAGTTATCAAGCTCTTAAAAAATCACCCTTTATATCTTAGTGTAACTTTACGATCTCCTCGAGTTTGACGAAATTTCGGCAGTTTCTAACTAGTATCATATCTTTCCAATTCAGGCCCTCCCTGCAGGGTTCACCACATGAACCCTCACATATAAATATGTGTGATTGTATGGCTAAGTGGATTATCTAACAATATGCAAACTAAGGAGCAACAACAACAAACAACAAGATCTACTAACAATAGTCGGTTACTGCACATAAGAAAAACAACAACAATAGTAAGCAAAAGAAACATTAGTGCAAACATATACATAAAACCGCCCGAGGCTATTGAGCCACTCTTCTTGCAGCACGCAGCACAAGGCCACCATGGTTATGGGCTAACCACCAACCAAGAGCATGCAAACAGCAGACAAGGACGATGCTGCTGCAGCTACTTTCTCTTTACACTTGCTGCAGTAAAACTGTAGAAGAAGAAGAAACTCTTTAAGTTGAGGAATAATAAAGTTCTTGTCAAACTACCGGCTCGAGGCGGACCGAGAGGCAGTCATGCAAATCAGGCGGAAATGTTGCGACTTCCTCGTTGCATGCATGGCGAGCGCTCGAGGAGGAGGAGACAGCAGCGATGGAAGTGAGGACGTAGCAGCAGCCACAGCTGCCATGCTGGTTGGGGGAGACATTAGACGTCGGCAGGAAGCTGCAAAGAACCAGGGGCTATAGTGCGCACATTTACAGAGTGCTATCTGCAAGGACATCGCTGGCGCATTCTTTGTGTGCTTGTATATGCTAGTGCTGCAATGAAGATGATTAGCCCAACCTTGGCAGGGGTGCGGCCCTACATACCACAATTTAAATACCGCACATACATCTATACCAAACCGACTGACCAACAACTGGCATAGCAGACTGCTTTCTCACAATTTTTTTTTTTTTTTTTTTTTTTATAAATTATTTGTACAATACTTAATATTCTACAAATAAATATCTAGCAGCACTGGCAGCAGAGGCCTTCGGCTGTCTGTTATGCTACATACATATGTATGTTTAATGTAATCTTAAAACAGAAGTGAAAGGATGGGTTAGTACTTAGGAGGTAGGGTTAGTGAGTTAATTAGAGTAGCTATAAATCTTTATATTCGTCAAAGTAGATATGTTTCCTTAAGAAAATTATAAATCATATTCACATTGTTAGCGGTGGGCTCATTCAGAAGCTGGAATGGATCGGCCGAATTAAAAATCTCAACTCTAATTATTGCAGTTATAGGGCAAGCGGTCAATATGTGTTCTAACGTTGCGTTTTCGTCGCAGAATGGGCAGTTTCCATGAGAGGCACGTTGCAATAAATAAGCCTGTGTAATTATGGTGTGTCCCAGACGTAAGCGAGTAAAGGGCCTGATGGCGCGTAAGGTGATGTCGGCAGTGTAGGTAGGCTTGATTCTGAACGGGTTGATTTTAGAATAGTGATGAATATATCCACTCCAAATATCTTTTGCTGATTTTTTCCTTAGGCGTGTAATCTCAGTTATAATGTCTTGTTTTGTGAAATAACCGAAAGTTATGGTTGGTGTATTTGCTGCATTTTTCGCAGCTGCGTCTGCTTTTTCATTACCGGATATCCCTGTGTGCCCCGGGATCCACATCAGTTTCAGTTTGTTTGGATATTTCAAAAGATTGTTGCGTATGGCGACTATTTCATTTTGTGTATTTTCCGGGGATTCTATGGCTTCGATGCAAGATTTGCTATCGGTGCATACGATATACTTTCCCCTGGTGCACTTTACATAAGTAACTGCTTCTAATAAAGCGACGACTTCGGCCGTAAATGATGAACATATTGTGTGGAGAGAGCCGTGTCGAATCAAGTCACCATTTTCTTTTGTGACTGCGAACGTTGAGCTGTTTGCTGTTTTTGAGCCGTCGGTGTATATAAAGTTCCAACCGTAACTGGAGTATTTTGACTTCTCCGAAGCGAAGAGTTGCCTGTATTTTTCGCTTGAGGTCTTATCTTTCGGCAGTTGCAGGGTCTTAATAGCAAAGGAAGTATTTTTTATCATCCATTGTGGACGAGTTTCAGGACCAAGAGAACATTTATAGGAAGGTAACTCAAGTTGCCTGGCGAAGTTAACGCATCGCGTGATGGCTGACAAGCACTTAGGTTTCCGTTTCCTCGAGAGAGCATTGTGGACGTCTTTGGCGAGAATAGTGTTGGTCGTGAACAGAAGCTTTGGTAGTAAACGTCTGGTGCAGTCGGTAGTCCTGTCTATTATAGTTGGCAGGCCAGTTTCAGCAAAGAGATTCTTTAGTGGAGTTGTTGGAAATGATCTAATGCTTCTGCGCATCGCCACATGGTAAGGGGAGGAGAGTATTTTCATTGTAGAAACCGGGGAGTTGCCGAAGATAGGTAGAGCGTAGTCGATCTTGGAAATCACTAGAGCCTTGGTGACGTTGATGAGCGTTGATGGATGAATTAAACTTTTTTTCGACGTTAGATATTTGATTATATTTAGTCGAGTTAAGAGGCAGTCTTTAATATGCTTACAATGGGCCTTAAAGCTATATTTAGAGTCTAGTACTAGCCCTAAGATTTTAAGTTCATTTACCATACTAATATTAATATTGTTAGAATAGGTTAGTAAACCTGAGCATGTTCGTTTTTTACAAATGTGTAAAGTTTTTGATTTTTCGTAAGATATAGTAGTTCCTGATGATAGGGACCATGTCGAAATTTCGGATAAGATATTCTCAAACAGTTGGGCTGTATTGGTGAGGTTCGCATTCTTTGTGTAGAAAATTACATCGTCAGCATAAAGCTGGCACTCGATGCCGCGATGGTTGTAAGTGAGTTGAGTAATCTCTTCAAAAGCTAATATAAAAAGGAAGGCGGATAATGGAGACCCTTGCGGGGTACCGTTGTCAAGTGAAGCTATGGAGGATAGGAAACCATTTATTTTTACTTTGCATTGCCTGTGATTGAGGAAGTTCTTGACAAATTTCTTGATTTTAGGGCCTAGTTTCCACTTATCTAATTGTCTCAGAACGATATGGGCACCAACACGGTCGAATGCTTTCTGAAAATCTATTGCTAAAATTGAGACATGGTTTTTAGAGGAAAGAGCGCTTGATATAAAGTGATCTAGATGCAAAAGAGCATCGATGGTGCCATAATTCTTTCTGTATGCGGTTTGGTTGGGGCTTATGAGTTTTCTTTTGTTGCCATACCACATCAGCCGGTTAACTATAACTTTTTCAAGAAGTTTTCCCAAACAGGCTAAGAGCGATATCGGCCTATAGTTGTTGACATCAAGCGCTGACTTATTGGGCTTCAGGATAGGAACTATACACGAAGTTTTCCAGGCATGCGGATAGCATCCGCTTTCAAATATATTGTTATAGAGGTTGAGTAAACGTTGCTTAGCCTGGATAGGCAAGTTTTGAATGATTGGATAGGTAATTTTGTCAAGACCAGGGGTTTTGCCTTTAACGGACGAAAGGGCGAATTCGAGTTCCGTTAGTAAAATTTCCGACTCTAGTTGCTTAGCGGGAGGCGATAAACGGTACAAAATAGGAGGTTCAATACTTATTCGTTGAGATTTTAGGTTGCGGAAAGTGTCTGAGAAGCTAGCATCGGAAGAAGAGAGTGACAGGAAAGAAGCAAAATGGTTGGCAATATCTACAGGAGCCGTTAATGGACCGCTTTGAGTTTGAATGTAGGAAAAAAGAGGCTGTTTAGGAGATCCGGTTAGCATTTTGATATCATGCCATATTTTCTTTGGGCTAGAGCGGGGGTTTATGGTCTCTGTGAGTTCTTCAAACTTTTTCTTTTTATAATGTTTGGCAGAACGTCGTAATAACGCATTTGCCTTTTTGTAAAGGAGCAGGTTTTCAGCTGAGCGTGTTCGATTGTATTCATACCATAAAGTCTGCTTTGTTAGCCGTAGACTGGACAAGTCAGCGTTCCACCAAGGAATATTTTTCCCTACTTTTTGTTGGGAAGCGTTCGAGGGATGGAAAAGTGAGAAGCGGTACGTATGATTCTAGAAATTTTAGCAGACTCCTGGTTCGAGTTGGAGAAAACTTGCGTGGTCTCGCAAAGATTGTTGCATATTTGTCTGAACTTTTTCCAATCAGCCTCATCAGTTTTGAATTTAGATGTGAATTTAAATGTACTCGTATTTTGATTGTTGTGCGGATTTGTTTGTATGAATATTGGGAAGTGGTCGCTGCCAAACAAAGAATTTAGCACTTGCCATGTGCATTGGGGGGCTATATTAGTAGAGCAAAACGTGACATCAATATTGGAGAAGGTGTTGTGGGTAGAAAAATGTGTGGCGGATCCATCGTTAAGACAGATAATATTGGATGCAAGTATCGCATCTTCAACTTTTTCGCCTCTTGCATTTGTGTGCGTAGATCCCCATATTGTACTCCAGGCGTTTATATCTCCTCCTAAAATAAGTGGTTTATCTAATTGGTTTATCAATTGCAGAATATCAGAAGAAGCAAAATCTTGTGTGGGTGGAATGTAGATGCAAGCTGCTGTTAGTTTTGTTGGTGCATTGATTTCAATGGCAACTACTGAGAGATTAGAACGAACAGGTAGTACTTTGTGGGGTAAGCTTCTTCTTATTAAAATAGCAGCGCCTTGTTTTTTTGTTGTTACGTGCGGGAGATTGTTAAAATAGCCTACGTAGGATTTTGGCGTGTGAGCGGGTTGATTATGTGGAATATGAGTTTCATTAAGGAAGATCATGGATGGAGTGTAAGAATTGATAAGAGTTTCTAGTTCGTGATAGTTGTTGGCATAACCGTTCATATTCCATTGTATGATCGACAGCATAGCGAAAAAAGTAAAGACAAGAAAGAGAAAAGGGAGAAATATAATTAGCTAGTGAGTGGGGAGAGAAAATTGAGTATTGGCAACTATGAGTGAACTATGCTTCGCATAGCGCGTCTAGTCGCGTGAAGAAGAATGTTTAAGACTTGAGCTATTAGCGAATTGCGCAATGTCATTTAACTTAGCGCTTGCTAAGGTGGAGTGCATTGCTTCGCTGAGCTGAGAGTTTAGAAAGGAGGGAAGATTGGTATTAGAACTTTGGGGGGATGGGGATGAAGCGGTAAGGCTTATTACATTTGATTTTAATGAAGAGGTGGATGGTGAATAGATTGGAGGAGATATGGGAGTGATGTTTGTATTATAGTTTGTTGTTGTAGTTTTTTCAGTGGGTATATTGATATTGTTGTTTGCTATAGGAGCGGGTCGCTTAGTAATTTCAGAGAATGATTGAAGAGGAGTGGGGGAGGGAGCTTGCGCTCTGTATTTCTTTGCTGCTTCGCGCATACTGCACTTTTCTTCCGTTTTTATTTTTAATATTTCTTTCGCTTGTTGGAATTTTGGGCAACTAATTGAGGACGCGGGATGTTCACCAGAACAATTTGCGCACAATAATCTTGAGCATTTTTCTTCTTCGTGCGGAGGGAAATTGCAATTGACGCATGATGGAAGATTTTTGCAATGCTTTAGTGTATGGCCAAGCTTTTGGCAAGATTTGCAACGCATTGGGTTGGGGAAATATGGGCGAACAGAAATTTTCCTCCATGCAACATCTATTTTTTCGGGAAGTTTGTAGCTTTCAAATGTTAAAAGTAACGCACCTGTTGGTGTTAGAACTCCTTCAGTTTTTCTCTGAAATCTGTAAATGGATGTTACACCATATGCTTCTAAGCCTTCGACAATTTCGTTGTCTGGGACGTGATTGAGGAACGGAGCGAAAATTGTGCCTTTGACACTATTGAGTTGCTCATGGTATTTTGCTTCGATTTGGCAGATGCCTGAGAGGTTTTTGATGTTAATGAACTTTTCGGCAATTTTTTTATTTTTCGCAAGTAGCAAGAGATTTCCATCTCTCATCTCTGTTATTTTCACATCTTTACTTATGGCGTTAAGGGATTTATGTACCAAAAAACATGAAAAACGTGATAGGGGCTTGTTGCTGTCACACGATTTTAATACAATGAACTTAGGATCGTCGTTCTTTGTAATGTTTACAAGAGGGAGATCAGGAAACTGTTCAACAGATTTGTTGGCTTTTTTCCTTTTTGATTGTGGACTAGAGGAAAGCAGGGCAAACCTGTTTTCCCCTAGGTTAGTAGCCCCGGGGGGCATGATGCACTTTTAGTTTATTAGTCACTTGGTAGAGTATACCTTTGTTCGCACAAACAAAAGAAACACGTGGGATAGAGCGCGAAAGAAAAATAATTAAAGATAACTGCACTGAAGCGGGTGAGAAAATCAGACGAGATCCGCGAAAGAGAGCAAACGTATGCACACGGCGAGGTTTAGTCGATGACTTTTTTTTTTTTTTTTTTTTTTTTTTTTTTCTCACAATTGATTCGTCCCATTGCCCTAGTTTAAGCATAAAATACTAATTTATTAAATTGAATTGTACAGCCCGATGTATGCTTGGGCTTGATGTATTGTAAAGAGCATTGAAAGTGAAAAAGAATGAAGATTTACTAAGATTTACTATCTTATTTAATTTGATTACAGCATTCTTCACTTTTCTATGGCATTCGATGATAATCTAATTACGGAGTAGTTTTCTGGAATTATGGCTGTGGCGAAGGGATTGCCAAGGAACCAAAATATGCCCAAAATTTTCACAAATTAAATGTATGCTTCTAACAATTCTAGTTTTGTGATGGAGCTTGTTTTGTGGATATATTGACTACCCTTATCTACAGACGAATGCTATTTGGAAACTATGAGAACTGACTATTCGAGGTCCGACGATGAGCTCGTGATCTTTCCGACTGTCCGCCTGCCCCATATTTCATATAGAGCCACTCTTCAAATAGCATCATCTAGTATCGGAAGCTTGTGAGTATTTAACCTACTTAGCGAAATTAGCATGTATAACTAATACAAGATACCAGCTCTCTCAGATAAAGTTCTTTCAGACCAAAGCCTCTCCAATCACTGATGGATGACAGAGACTACCGAGACTTCTAAAAGTTAGGGATGCTCATTCCGAGTCATTGTTCAATATGGATCCATACGATGCTTTAGATGTTTCGTATCATCTTAAGCAACTTTGAGCCAAACTATTGTTCTTTATACAATTAGAATTTTATACGAACTCTCCGCCGGACTTTAAAAAAAGGCAGCTAATCTTTTAGTCGAAGTTTTTTTTGCACTCTTACTGGAAAATTATTGTTTATCGAATAAGTCATCTCAATTAAGCAAGTTGCCGTTTCAAAATCGTCCTTGAAGTGCCACCGCCACGAAATGGAGGTAAATACATACCTATTTTTTACCCAAACCCCTTGCCTTTGGTACAAATTCAAATATGCTTTGTCGGCTTTGTGGTACATATTGCTGTCTAAACACTGTTGTTGTGCGCCTACTTAGGAGGCGATCGTTTTTCAATGTCTGATTTATTTCCTTTAACTGTCATTCGCTTTCGCAAACACTTGCAGTGTAAAGTTTCAATTCACCAACCCAATCACACTAATGAACCCATTTAGATAATGTTTCTTTCCGACTGTCTCATAAGCGTTGGAACAAAAGGTAAACAATTCATTACACTAAAAAAACATTGAAAAGTATCGCTTTGAGGTTACAACGCACTCGGTATTTTTCTTCTTATTTGTATATGTATATATCTATATATATACGAAATAGACTATGAAAATACTAACTACGAGAGTAGCAGGATAACTCAAGAATATTTTGAGAATTCTTTGGTACCCCTTTGTGATGGTGTTAAGACCTTTATTTTAAGTTTTGAGACACCTCCCTTATTATTTACAGACATTCAGTATTAATACAAGTGATGTCGAGTATTTCGGACGGATTTAGATGACCTAAAGTTATGAGAAGAGTACATATTTTGCATCATCAAGTTTTTTACGAATATTGAAGAAATAAAGCTATGAAGCTAAATCTTCGCTTAGCCTTGTTATCCGTTGGTCTTTTGAAAGACTTTCAGTAGATTTTTTGGTAGTTTTGAGCAAAATGATTTTATTTTTCCGAGAAAACCTGTTTTAAAATGCTTGGTCCAGGTAACAGTTCAAAGAAATTTCTATCTGTCATCAATTTAGAAAGACATATCAGGATGTTGAGAAATCCTCTATCGATTGAAGTTAAGATTACTGAAATAAAGCGTTTTAAGGGGTTGTGGACAATAAAATTTTTTATTTTTTATTTATTTACAGGTGGCAACTCCTCTTCAAAAAATTCTACTTTTAATTATATTATTATTTCGGCTTCTACTGTTTTACCACTAACTTTTAAAATTAAATTTTTGAAACAGGTGGCAACTCTTAAAAAAAAATTTAATTTTTTATGTTTGCTAATTTAGTACTTTTTTAAACAATTTTATTGAAAAAATTTAAAAAGGTGGCAACCTTTCTACCGTTCTATTTGTATATTTATTGAGCCGCTTAGGCAGATTTTTCTACATTTTCTTAAGAATTTTCTTTTCAAAAACGATATAACTTATCCAGCCAACCTTGTAGTTACATATATACATATTTATATTTACGAATAGGGCAAGTCTCTGCGTACAACAACGTATATATGTGTATGTAATATATATGTATATACAGGTGCACATACACACATATCCACGCGCCTATATTTACATTAAGGTTGGCATACAGGCCGGTTTGTTGTTGCCAATGTTGTTATTGTCATTAATTTTCCTGACATATTTGTTACTTTGGCGCACCTTAAAATGCGAAAACACACATACACACTAACACAAATACAAACAAGAAGGTGTGCAAACAAATTTATATTTATTGTTCTGTCTGTATGTAAGGATGTATGCGTGTGTGTTGCTAACAAACAAACTTCATTCATTAAGACCGGACGCAATGCGCCATGAGACGACAACTGACGACATCGCATATATACGATCTACATATTTACTCATATTTATAGTATATATATACTATACTCGCTTCATATGTGCAAGTGTCCTGAGACCCCTGACCCCGCTAGACCCGCCTGCAAAGAAAGCATGCACAGGTGTAGACAATTTAGAATTTCGCATTGCCAGCAACAACAACAACACCAGCGTTGCTTTTCATTAGCAATAACATGTTAGCCAACAGGCGCCAGTACTCAAACGCTTCCGACGCAGTTTAAAGCCGATTACCAAATATAAGGTCAAATAATAGGCGCTGCAGAAGGCCGCGGTAACGAAGCGAGTAGCAGCGTTAAAGCACCAGTTGCGGCGTGTCCACCGCCGTCTCCGTCTGCAACTGCGGCACGGCTAAGTGTTGAGACCTTGAACGCACACGAGTTGACGTGGTGACGAAATGTCTGCCAATAAAACGGTAAATATGCGAGTCCACGAGGCGGATTGCATGACTTCGCGTAATTTAGCGGTATACATTTCCGATAGCATAAAATTTAATGTTTTCTGAACGGCTTTTCGTTGCTTTTAGTTACTTTTAGTTAGGAATGTTGGGCTTTGTGTAGTAGCAGGGGCTGGCTTTATGTGGAGCGGAAAGTTTTTAAAGTCTTTAAACCCGAATTAAATTATTTGGTAAAGTTTTTCAATTAGATTCAGCTCTCGCCTTTAGCGCCCAATTATTCTCTCAAGACGATTCGAGATGGAAATCAGATACTCAGTTTTCCCATTTAAGGATCGGAGCTTCGGAATCGGTGAGATGACTATAATACCTTTTCCGAATAATACCTTGGATGGGAGTGAGATAGGGGTTTCTGGTCAACCCTCAGTTTCTTAACTTTAATGGTTGGGAAGAAATCCGGTGTGGAGAGAACAACAAATATACTTTTTTCTCATAAGGTATTGTCAAAATGAAGGGTTCCAAGGTTGAGCTGTATACATACAGATATGAAAAATAGCGCAATTTAAATTATTCCCCAAAAAGTTTCAAAGAAAAGTAAAAGCTCTTCATCAGATATAGCACATCATGAGATACTGGAAAAATTGGAAATTATATTGGTTGAATGTTTGAAGAATACATTTGGGTCTAGCTACCAAGTTCTCCAATTTAAAGCAAACTAGGCAAAACACCGTTAATCATTATTATTAGCGCCGCCACAAACAAACCGTTAACACGAATTTCCTCTAATTACCAACATCTAACATATTCCGGCTCGCACATATTCGCATGTGAATTGGGAGTCTCGTACATGAAGTGAATTATACAAGGCTCCTGATTAGCCCTAAAATGAACTCACACCCAAACGAAATTAATTCGGCATTATTCTTCGCTACGAACCGCGAACACCGCGGCTGGCAGAGAGAGCTTTGTGTTTGTTGAATTTCGCGCGTGCCTCGGTGGTGGTGGTGTTTGGTTGCCTTTCAATTAGAAGTGTCTGCTTTGTGGCCAACAACGGCCTGGTAACAAACGAAAGAACAAAGCGATCGCACACAAACACACGCATATCGCTTGTACACACATAGGAGTATATGCCAGTATGTCGGCTCCGGTTCGTGGGTGGCACGAGGGCACGCAAAACCGTTTGAATACTAAACAGCTTTTAACGAGTGGCAGAGTTGGGTGTGTGCGGGGCTGTGGATATGAGTGTGTGTTTGCTTGTGCAAAAGGCGAACATTTTTAGGCTCGTAAAGGCTTGGGTGTCACTAATGAATACCAACAAAGAATACTTTCGGAAGTGAACCAGCGAGCACGTTCAACACGTGCCCGATATGCCAGCACTATGTACACGGGGAAGTATGTAGCCTTTTTTCGACTCCCGCTGGCAGCTCATTGTGCGGCGTGTAAATTGTACTTGTTGCTGGTGTTGTTGTCAGAGTTGCAATTTAATGAATTTTAGTTTAAGAGTTTCTGAAGTTCTGCCTAAAAACTAATTTAAAATTTAGTGAACAAATTTTGTATTTTCTGGCAATGTTATTTTAATGAAAAATAATTTTGTTGTGTTGCCACCTGTTTTTAGTAAAATTTATATTAGAATAAATATTATACAAATATATGCATAATATATGTAATTATAAATGCTTTTAGAGGCTTGAATTTAGTTTATGCTGGAGCAGAGTTGCCACCATTATTAAATTTTTACTAAAGGTTTTCTTAGTGTTTAGAATTAGAAATTATTTATAATAATTTTCTTTTTAAAACATTTTTTTATTTCCTGGCAATGTTATTTTTATTGCGTTGCCACCTGTTTTTAGCGAATTTTGTTTTAGAATAAATATATGTATAATATTATGATAAATGATTTCGGAGGCTTGAATTTAAGTTTTAGTTAGAACAGAGTTGCCACCATTTTAACAGTTTATAAAATTTTACTAACGGTTATCTAAGTATTTCGAATAAGATAATATTTAGTATCATTTTGATTTTCGGTCAAATATTTTATAATTTCTGACAATATTACTTTCATAAAATAATAATTTTATTGCGTTGCCACCTGTTTTTAGTATTTTTTTTAATAAATATTAAATTCTAATAATAAAATATTATAAATGCTTTCAGAGGTTTGAATTTAAGTTTTAATTAAAAAAGAGTTGCCACTTTTATTAAAATTCAGTAAAAAAAATTTGATTTTCTTTAATTTATTGGACTTTAATTTATTAGAAATTGATTTGCATTTCTAACACCAACACATGACTGATCAGTTTTTACATAACACAAATAAATAAATATGTATTTAACTGATTACCTTATGGCATATAATTTGCTCATTACAGCATACATATGTACATACATAAATGCCAAAGCAAAAAAAAATTATGTAAATTACTAAATTTACAAGTGCTAATCGCAACGCAACGAAATCGATAATAAATTAGCATTTAATTTAAATAACAACATCAACTGACTAACTGCTTTCGAACAATATTAGCTCAGTTTCTGATTGAAAAACTAAATCAACTAAGCAAACAAACCGCAAAACGTTGAAATATTTTTTTAACGCATTTAACAAATAAATCGTGTAAATGTGTGTTTAGTAGGCACAAAATAGTTGAGTAAAAATTGGAATGCAATTTTAAATAATTAATTGGTAAAAAATGTATTTCTAACTGTCTTTTTTTGCGAGTGTAGGAAATCAGTATTAAAGTCAAATTCACAAATGAACGCGCAAACTAATGGCCACAAAAATGATAAATGGTTTCATTGAGAAAAAATTTTAACTAAATTTTTAAGCGCAGCTAATTTAATTAAAATGAATAGTATTATTATACTCTCGCAACAAAGTTGCTAGCAACAAAGTTGCTAAGAGAGTATTATAGTTTTGTTCACATAACGGTTGTTTGTAACACCCAAAACTAATCGAGTTAGATATAGGGTTATATATACCAAAGTGATCAGGGTGAAGAGTGGAGTTCAAATCCGAATGTCTGTCTGTCCGTCCGTCCGTCCGTCTGTGCAAGCTGTAACTTGAGTAAAAATTAAGATATCTTGATGAAACTTGGCACACTTATTTCTTGGCACCATAGGAAGGTTGCTTTCGAAAATGAGCAAAATCGGACCACTGCCACGCCCACAAAATGGCGAAAACCGAAAACACATAAAGTGCCATAACTAAGCCATAAATAAAGCTATGGAAATAAAATTTGGTATGAAGGATCGCACTATGAAGGGGCATATGTGGATGTAATTTTTTTGGGGAAGTGGGCGTGGCCCCGCCCCCAAATCGGATTTTTGTATATATCTCGCAAACCAATAGAGCTATATAAACCAAACTTTCTGCAGTCGTTTTTTTTAGCCATTTCCTTATACATTCCAAAAATGACAGAAATCGGATAATAACCACGCCCCCCTCCCATACAAAGGTTAGGTTGAAAATTACTAAAAGTGGGTTAACTCACTGACGAAAAACGTCAGAAACACTAAATTTCACATAAGAAATGGCAGATGAAAGCTGCACTCAGATTTTTTTACAAAATGGAAAATGGGCGTGGCGTCGCCCACTTATGGGTCAAAAACCATATCTCAGGAACTACTCCACCGATTTCAATGAAACTTGGTTTGTAATAGTTTCCTTACATCCCAATGATATGTTGTGAAAATAGGCCAAATCGCTTCACAACCACGCCTACTTCCTATATACCAGAACTTTGAAGACGATCTGAATCGTTTACATTACAATGTATAAAATAAGCACTAGTGAAGATATCGGTGCAGAACTTTGCACAAATACTATGTTTATAGTGTGGCAGCCCCATTCTAAAAATCGCCGAAATCGGACCATAGGTGTTTAAGGCCCCATATATCGAACACGAGGACCTCGGTGCTTCTAACCTAATATTATGGTTTCCAACTTTCAATGGACTTTATACAATATATATGACGAATATGTGGGTCAAATTGTGTATTATATAATATAAATAAAGTTAAATAAATAAATTGCGAGAGTATAAAATGTTCGGATACACCCGAACTTAGCCCTTCCTTACTTGTTTTTAAATGCATTATCGGCTCAGATTATATGCGTCTGTTTCTATGCACGCTTAGTGATTGGTTTCACCAAGGCTGCACGCTTGACAGCAGAAAAAATACGATAAGCGATTGATACTAATTAATATTGAACTTATTATATCCAATTAATTTGTGGTACAATCTTGTGGTGGAAAAAATTAAATTCGCCTCCCCACAAGCACCTTATCTTCTCATAACAGATTTACTCCATGAACTGTGTTTAGGTATAATAATCTCCAGTAACCAAGTTATCAATAATAGCTCAATAGATTTCATTTCGGGGTAGAGAAAACTGATCCAAGACAGTTTATTTGAACAATGAGGGAAGGCTATATAAATGATTGCACACAATGGAAGTGTATGTAGCGGTACAAACATTAACCACGTTTCAAAATCCACAAATTTAACTCTAGTAGCGTTGTATTTACCTCACAAAAAGCTAAAAGATTTATATTTCAATAAAAATTATGCATATTGTAAGAACATTTCAAGGTCAATACTAAATATTTCCCAGAACATTCTTTAACCACATTGAGTAGTTTTCAACATAATTATAAAAAATTATGCTTCAAGTTTTGACTTTGTAGGAGTTCAAAGGTAAAACAAGTAAGGAAAGGCTAAGTTCGGGTGAAACCGAACATTTTATACTCTCGCAAATATTTTCGGTTAAAATTTACCCTTAGGCGCTGAGTTTAACGTGTCCGATATCTAGGGTCTTGAAAAGTTATAGTCCGTTTTCGACAATTTTTTCTCAAGTGAAGCAAGAGATGATATGTACTATTTGTGTAAAGTTTTATTCCGCTATCTTCATTGGTTCCTCTTGTATACATTATAAAGTGAAGGAATCAGATGGAATTCAAAATTGAGTTATATGGGAAGTTGTCGTGGTTATGAACCGATTTTATCAATTTTTCTCATGTGTCATCAGGGTGTCAAGAAAGTATTATATACCGAATTTCATTGAAATCGGTCGAGTAGTTTCTGAGATACGGTTTTTGACCCATAAGTGGGCGACGCCCATTTTCCATTTTGTAAAAAAATCTCAGTGCAGCTTCCTTCTGCCATTTCTTATGTAAAATTTAGTGTTTATGACATTTCTCGTTAGTGAGTTAACCCACTTTTAGTAATTTTCAAACTAACCTTTGTATGTATGGGAGGTGGGCGTGGTTATTATCCGATTTCTTTCATTTTTTGAATGTATTAAGAAGTGGCTAAAAAAACGACTGCAGAAAGTTTGGTTTATATAGCTTCATTGGTTTGCGAGATATATACAAATAACCGATTTGGGGGCGGGGCCACGCACACTTCCCCAAAAAAATTACATCCACATACGCCCCTTCATAGTGCGATCCTTCATACCAAACTTTATTTCCATAGCTTTATTTATGGCTTAGTTATGCCACTTATGCCACTTTATGTGTTTTCGGTTTTCGCCATTTTGTGGGCGTGGCAATGGTCCGATCTTGCCCATTTTCGAAGGCAACCTCCTCAGGGTGCCAAGGAATACGTGTTCCAAGTTTCGTTAAGTTATCTCAATTTTTACTCAAGTTATCCGTTGCACGGACAGACGGACATTCGGATTTTGACTCGTCTCGTCACCCTGATAATTTTGATATATATAACCTTATATCTAACTCGTTTAGTTTTATGACTTACAAACAACCGTTGGGTGAACAAAACTATAATACTCTCTTTAGCAACTTTTGTTGCGAGAGTATAATGAGAGCCAAGGAATGCGACTCAAGATATAGGAGAATAATTGGCTGAAATATTCAATGTCTACAATGAGGAGTTAATGTATAACTTTGTACATTCTCCGACATCTCTGGAAAAGCCGGGATTGACGGCCAGGAAGGTTTTGGAGTGTATTCACTTTGAACTGCTCCCATATGGCCATACGCTTAATTCTACCATCTACTGTGAACAACTGGACCGCTTGAAGCAGGCGGACGACCAGAAGCGTCCAGAATTGTCCAACAGGAAGGGTGTAGTGTTCCACCAGTACAGTCGCCAGACGACACTCTTCGTTGATGACTCGACAGAAGCTACGGGAGCTCGGATGGGAGGTTTTTCGCATCCACCATATAGCCCTTGGTGATGTAAAGTTGAACTCAAAAGAGGCTTGTGAAAAGTGGCTGTCCGAGTTCTTCGCAAATAAGGAGAGGGGCTTCTACGAGGGGGTGTTATGAAATTGTCGTCTAGATGGAAACAGATTATCGAACGAAACGGAAACGGAATCGTGAAATACTCAACTGATATTAATGAAATTCGAGATACAATTTACACGAATTTGGATGATATATTCTTTTTCAATTACCTATGCCAAACATACAGTTTTAATTTTTTTTTATAACCTCTCACTAAATGTATACCTTTAAGACAATAAACAATTTTGGACTAAATATTTAGAATTTTTTATTAAAATGAATTATTGAAAATAACCCGTTTTTTTCCTACGAAATGCATTTAAACCTGTTATAGAAAAATTAGTTTTTCAAATTGAACTGAATTGAGCTTCAGTTTCTTCAACTTATTTCTTTTTTCATTTCATAAATTGGAAAATAGGATGGATCTTTGAGTGTCGTATCAGAGTCAGAAGTATAAAGTAAGTCGATGCCAAATTAATGAACTTAATCGTTGCCAAGATGAACTTTTCCAATCGCTACTTGACAAAGCACTAAACAATTATTCGAATATTTTCATACAACTCTCTTGGCTTTATGTAGTTTTACGTGGTTCTTTGAATCTGTATCGGCTTAGTGCAGAAAAAACAGTTGAAAATTTGACCAAAAAAGTACCAAAATGCTTAGAAGTAGAACCTTTTAGAATTCACTATATCTTTTATGTGCCTTTAAACCCGGACAGAGCGAACAGACTCAAAACTTCATAAGCGCCCAATGCGAAGAACGGGTAAAGAAGAAAGCGAAGATAATTTGCCGAAACAAGAAAAGAGCTGTATGTTTGACATATATACAAATCAGTACATATGTAAGCAGATAACCCACAAAATAGGTGTAAAACACGCATCATTTTCGATTGGGTTGTCAAATTCGCATACCTAAAAGACATTACGCGGAGTATACATAAGTGTTTGTATATCCAAGTATCAGCGTGGTCGCAAGCCGGCGAAATGTATGCATATTGCACAGCTGCTAGACGACGACGACGACGACGCGTTGAACTTATTTAAATTGGTCTGTGTAGCTGGGCGTTTTGGTGATAACAAAAATAACAACAGCTGGCCATTAATTATTAATCGTTCAACTAATTTGCAAAGTTTTTAGCGAAACTGTTACGAATTTTAATGAGTCCATAATAAATGCGACAACTCAGCGGTAGCGCAGCGTCTACGCCTTATCAAGATGGCTACAACACAAATTATGTGTGGACTAGGTGAATATGCAAAAATGCACGTCCCGATTGCGAGATGTGAACTTGAATATTGCACGACTTTAATGGCTTCGATTGCTTTTGCGAAAGCTCTAGTGGTAGGTGGACTAAATGAGTGAACTTAATTTTTTGATATAAAATAACCGCTGAGATCTGCAACTGACATCACAAACAGTTCACTTCTCTCAAGTTGAGCATCACAATTCCTTCAGTTCAATACCAAAATGCGTGCCTTCATTGTGAGTAGCATTGATGGACTAGCTTCTAGCGCTGAAATAAATGTATATTAATTATCCTTTACTCCATTCCGCAGGTATTAGCTTTGTTCGCCGTAGCGCGTGCTGATGTTGGTGGTTACAACTATGGTTCCCCACTTGGATCCTTCCCATCTGCTGGCGGTTCCCTGGGTGGATTCGGTGGCTCCCTCGGCAGTAATGGCGCCGCACAATTGAGCGCTCCCATTGGTGGCGGCAGCGCTGGACCCGTGAGCAGTGGCGGTGTTGGTGACTTCGGTAGCCCACTTAGCGCACCCGCTGATGTCGGTTTCGCAGCACCAGCTGCACCTGCTGCACCAGAATACCAAAAGGAATTCATCACTTACTCCGCACCTGAATCTGAATTCGATGATGATCATTCTGTGGGTGACTTGTCTGGTTCGTTGAAGAAGAACTTGCGCGTCGTCTTCATTAAGGGACCCGAAAACAATGGACTCTCCGATGCTGCCCTCCAATTGGCCAAACACGCCGGTGAAGAGAGAACCGCCATCTATGTGTTGCAGAAACAGAACGACATCTCTGGCTTGGCTCAACAATTGCAGAACCTCAACAGACAGAACACCAACAAACCCGAAGTGCACTTCGTCAAATACCGCACACCCGAAGATGCTGCCAACGCTCAACATGCCATCCAACAGCAATACAACGATTTGGGTGGAGACTCCGTGTCCCATGACGGTGGTGTGGCCCCAGTCTTGAACTACGCTTCTCAAGCCCCAGCTGCACCTGCCGCTCCCTCAAACTCGTACATCCCACCCGCAGCACCTGCTCCAGCACCAGCACCAGTTGCACCAGTCAACACCTACATTCCTCCCGCAGCACCCGCACCCGCACCAGTTGCTCCAGCTCCAGCACCAGCACCAGTTGCACCGGTCAACACCTACATTCCACCCGCAGCACCCTCTCCAGCTCCAGCACCAGTTGCACCAGCCAACACCTACATTCCTCCAGTCAGCCAGCCACAGGCACCCAGCAACTCCTACTTGCCAATCTTCAAGTTCTAAGTTGATCCCGGGAGAATGAAACGTTTGGAGAAATGCTCTTGCAGAGTATACGATATAAATTAGACAAATTCCCCGCTTACCCCCTCATTGTATAATAATGTTCATGAATGTGTGCACAACTAGTTTTATTTTGTACATAAATAGTTAATAAAAATCAAATTAATTCAATTTTAACAAACTTCGCTTAATTCAGTTATTTAATCGCCGAACAAATTTACATTCCAGCCGCGCATAACCCTGACCTTCGTCATGTGACGTCTGCTGCTGGTGAACACATGTAAAATGTTGCTGTGTTATTATCTCTGCGCAGCTTCATTTGGATGCAGAAAATCAGCGAAAAACATACAACAAATTAAACAAGCAAAAGAAACAACCAAAGTGAGTTGAGCATCTTCAAAAAATTAATATTCAGTTCGCTTATTAAGTGATCTGAAATGAGTTAAAGTAGATCAGAAAAGTCAGTTGACAATTTTGATGAATTAATTAGTGCTTATAACTAACAGTAGTTAGTAACAATAGTTGTATCTGACTCGCCAAGTGTTGGAGAGTAACCAATCGAACAAATTATACCAGTTGTTCAAACAGACTGGTCGAACTAACTGAACTAATATGTATCGTCGGCAACATTCGGTAAAGAAATACTTTAAACCACAAAATAGAGCATTAGAGTCCATACATTACGTGTTCTTTAAACATTTATAATTTAATTCAAGTTGAAATCAATAAAAAACATATTGAAATGCTTGACAGTAATTTGTCTTTTGAGCTATTGACAATGGTAAAACTGGCATAAACATTGTAAAGACAACTTGGCATCGGTTATACCACTTTAATGAGGTATCCGCATACTCTCTTGTATCGAATTCAACTCAATAACATTCTTGTTAATTTTGAGACAAATTTTGACAAGAGACAAATTCACAAATTTTAGCGAGCAGAGAAATAGTGAATCGAAGACTTTTGGTATTTTTCTACCGTTGAATATGGTATGATGGTAGAATTAAGTTGCTTAGAGCGGATTCAAAAATAGAGTACAGTAAAAGCTCTTTATTCGCGGGGTATATGTTCCATAAATATGCCGCGAATACTGAAACCGTGAATACTGGATGATAATTTATATGGGATTGATTATAGGGGATATGTTCCTAGGTGACAAAAAAACAAATAGGTATATAAAAAAATTATTTAATTGAAGTTTTTGAACATTTTAATTAATTATCTTAGGGCTTTGGCAATGGTTTGAAGAATTTTATAATTTTTTCTTGCTTAGCAGTTTTCAAAAGCTCCTTCAATTCAGACTGATACACAGCAGTCGCATTAGCAATTTGTCTCTTAAAAATTAGACTTCGTTCCATAGATGGATCAATGTATCATAAAGAAATCGCAGAGCTCATTGCCATTCTTAAACCTTCACTAAGATTTTTCAAATTGAATGTCAAAAAAGTAAAGAGTTTATTGGTTCCATTTATTTTAAAGTGTTTTGTGAAAGTTTTTTTTAAAAATGAAATGAACAAGAGTTCAGTTCCATGTGAGCCCCTTCTATAGGGAAATATTACCAAAAGTTCAAAAATATTGCGAAAATAGTGGAATATTTAACATTTTCTTGTAATAAGATCTATTTTACTTTTTTATTAGTCCATTTGACAAGAATATTGGGTTGGATACCAATTGGAATAATTTTATTATTATGTATGTACTTATTAGACCCGTGAATAAAAAATGTTTAGTCGCGAATATAGAAATTGGGTCTCATTTTTTAATCCGCGAATAGTGAAAACACGAATAAAGGAAGCGCGAATAAGGAGCTTTTACTATATATCTCTAATATAAGAATGGATGGATGATGGAAAACTACTAAAAAATAAAAGTTTTATTTTACTACATTAATTCTTAATCGAATAAAAATCGAGTTGTAACTAGAGCGCGATTCTGCCGGTTGTTATCCACGCTGAAAATTTGCTTGTGGTTCTGCTGAAGAATCTTACCAACTTCTTGTGAGCAGTAAAAAAAATATATAACAGCTATTCGTTAATTGAGTATCCGGCTGTGGGAAGGACAAACCTTAGTTTCTCTATTATAATTTTAATGTATTAAATGAATGTTGCTGTGCGTAAAGACCTTTCTTAACACAATTTGAGATATACATATTGTCAGAATTTTAAGCCAGTCAGACATGTGGTATAAAAAGTAGTTTTGAGAAAAAGATTTAAATACATTTCAACTTTTAAACCTTCGTCTTCTGTCAACACGAAGTTCAAGCCACTGAAATACATATACTTTATAAAAGTTTGTATTTTCAGTACAAAACCTTCATATAGCTTTGGAGTGAAATTAGTTATTTTGTGAAAAGTCTTGAGTGGTATTTTATATTCCATTAAGTTTGAAACGTGGATCGTGATATAAAGGGATTTCAGAATTCAGGTGTACATGCATATCATAAAAACCACTACAAATCGGTGACACCCTTTGAAGCACGAACTTATTCACTCTTTACTGTTTAATTGCTATAATAATAGGTGGTGCTTTCAATTTAAGCGCTCTCAAACTAAATTACATAAGTGGCAAAGCATTTTATTTAATTATATATAATTGTCTTAATTTACTATATATAAACAACTCGGTTGAAACTGGACTTTAAAAAATCGTTCTGAAATTATCACACCTCACAACCCGTCACTGTAAACATATACATATATTTAACGCCATTTACAAAATATACATATATCAGTAATATTCGAATACACACTTTCATCGTATTAAAAAGTTATGCTGCCAAGCTTTCGCTCACCGGATTAACATGTCTGAATATTGTCATTTGGATATTACTTTTTTTGCTATGAAGCTAATGCGGGCATGGAGCTCGCTAGCAAAAACATTACTATGCACAAAAACGAGCTGCCGACTAATCCACTTACGGCATCGGCAAAACATCAACAGAAAAGCAAAAACCAACAACAGCAAAGTGTGAGTGTGTGGCGTTAAAAGGTGGGTGTGTGAAAGCTATTAATTTGTAAAAGTGTCAATTAATAGCAGCTGCTTTTGAGCAGAAAGTTGAGGTGTGTGAACCCAGACAAGGCGACGCTTCGAGGATTTACGAGCGAAAATAAATTAGTAAACTACATTTACATTATATATGATTAGTTGAGGAGACTTAGTATACTACGCAATATAAATTATATGAAAAAAAGCGCTTTGGCATAAACAAAGTGAAATAAGAAGCTTTAAGTGTGTGCGTTTAATAGATAAGCTTCAAAAACATAAACTTCAAGTATAACCCAATTTATCTAGAAACTCGAAATGCACATCTTTTTATTCTCAACGCTTAAAACCACAGCGTCGCAGGCAGCGGTCCGCACGTGTTGGTCGAGCTCGGCGCGTGTAGCCAGGCGTGTTAAAAGCTGGAAGCTGCGTGCAGCGGAAAAGTCAATGCACAATGTGGAGTGTGCAACCAAACTGCGGCAACTGTTGCTGTTATTGTTGCATTTTTTGCGTTTTTTTCCCCTCCAACTTGTTTCAACGTTTTGTCTTTATTTTGAAGCGGTCAAAAAGTACTTTACACGTTGTTGCACAATTTATGATTGTGCAGCGTGCAGGCGCTTCCTGTTGCATTTTTATCGCAAACACGTGTTGTAGTTGTGTCAGTGTGTCCGTCTTTCTTGCTCGTTGCCTTTTTGCACTTGATTTTCGGTTTGCTATTTTAGTACTTAGCAGGTGCTGGTGGGAGCTGCGAAGCAATGGAATACTCATAAAGGCGCGTACACATGCCGCTTACTTTAGACCGATAGATAACCCAATAAACCAAATTTTGGTGGATTCGAGAATATTGAAAGAAAATTAAAGTGTCCTGTGTTTGGGACTTATAAAAGAACAAGAAGAAGGATCTCTATATGCCATCAAGTAGGAAATAGGTTAGGTTAGGTTGTATAGCTGTTTCCCAGAGGCAAACAGACTTAGACTATGAAAGACAGTTAGTTGTAAAGCCAAGATCACGCCCTTGATTAGTTATTAAGACTTGACGAAGCGACCTGAACCTGACCTGAACAAATCTGTAGAGATTTTCACTTTTATATCTGCTAGTTCGGGCGTTTGTTCAAGAAAGTGAGATCCAAAAAGATTTGTCTTGATCTCGCAAAGGCGGGTGATGATTCCACCTCATCCTCTTTCAGGCGGCTTCTTTAGCTAGCATCTATCGGGAATAAGAACGTTTAATCGACTTGGTCGACTTTGGAGTGCAATTTGGTTGTGAGAGACTCAAGCTGAGTCTGGAATATATAATATATTATAGTCTGGCATACATTGACTTCAAGTTATCGGAATATGAAAACGATCTCAACGGATCCAAAAAGGAGTGATCATACTCCATCTGGAGTCACAAAGAACGAAACTGGTCTATGTGTAGCTTATTGGCCTAACAGACTAACCTCCCCTAACCTCAAAAACACCCAAAATCACTTCAAACAGTAGTTTCTTAACATTCAGTTTCCTATTTCTTAACCTTCTTTTGAAACCCGAAGGAGTGATTTGTCTCGAAGTACGACTTAAAACAACTTTCTATCGCTCACTTGGTTCAGTATCACACTCTCTCACATTAGAAAAAAACCAACAACCCAACACTTCCTCCCAGAAAGACTTGTTCTACAATTGAGCACACACACACAGTTGGTTTGCTCTGTTTAAGTAAACCTTTTTATCGACGGCAATTCTGCGCGCACATGTTTTGCAGGTGTTAAAACAAAAGTAACCACAAGTTCCCGACCCCACGACCCGACTGCGCACCTTTTCATTCAATCAAGCTGCCTAACTGCCTGAGCCTTAGCACCTAACTACTAAGGAAACGCTTTACGCCCAGCGGCACAGGTTATGTGTTAAGGGCAGCAATTGTATTCAGTCCCCTTGTCGGTGGGCTTCACACTTCGCTGGTCAACGTTTCACGTGCTTGATGGTGGCAGTGGCGATGGCGGTAGCGCGCAACAGGAAGCTCGAAAGTGCTCGAATGCATGCTTGACCAAGAGAGCAACGAATTGTAAGTAATTGCTCTTGAGGATTTTTTAGTTGTTTGCTATTGTTGTTAACCATTGTTGTAGTTGTTCAACTGGGTATAAGAAAATTAATTTCATTGTTTTTTCAAGAAGATAAAGTGCAACACTTTTTTGACTTTTGTATGCTCATCTTTTTATTGATTGCGGGGTTCTTTTGTAGAAGATCTTGAATAATGGTGAATTTAAAGCGATTTTTATTGCTTCAATATCGGTTCTCGATCCATTATTTTTCTACTGTCTATATTTTGAAGGAATATTAACCTTAAAAGTACTTCGTAGTTGTCATTGTTAGAGACATGTCCCAAATCTATAAATGTGTGCCTATCATCGGGGTCTAGATTGGTTATTTATTTTGAGACTAGAATACATCCTCTATCTATGGAGAAGATGGATCAGGGCTAACAGAAGAAGACGATTTCAACCTGCTATAAGTCCGAACTTACTTATATGGACCATATGCTGAAATAATCTTATATATAGGAAGGTAAGGATCGATAAAGATTTTGCAACCAGTTTTTTAAAAGTTCTCTGATCCATCTAAAGAAAACTGATACTCAAATATGTAAAGATTAGTATACTTAGCGCTCTTAACGTATGTCTATTTATAAATCTGACTACGAAACAACTAAACCAATAACTGGAAATTTCGAGTTATATTTTTGCAGGCCGTAGAGATTGTTTCCAGAATTTTACAAACCGTTAGATGGCGCTGAAGTCTAATTAGTATGTATGTATGTGATTGGCGTTGCAACCGTTTAGCCGGTTATAGCCGAATCGACGATAGTGCGCCATCTCTCTCTCTCCTTCGCAGTTCGGCGCCAGTTGGAGATCCCAAGTGTAACCAGGTCGCTCTCCACCTGGTCCCTCCAACGGAGTGGAGGCCTTCCCCTTCCTCGGCTTCCTCCGGCGGGTACTGCATCGAACACTTTCAGGGCTGGAGTGTTTTCGTCCATTCGGACAACATGACCTAGCCAGCGTAGCCGCTGTCTTTTTATTCGCTGAACTATGTCAATGTCGTCGTATAACTCGTACAGCTCATCGTTCCATCGTCTGCGGTATTCGCCGTTGCCAATGTTCTTAGGACCATAAATCTTGCGCAAAATTTTCCTCTCGAAAACTCCTAGTGTCATCTCATCTGATGTTGACATCGTCCAAGCTTCTGCACCGTAGATCAGGACGGGGATGATAAGCGACTTGTAGAGCTTGATTTTGGTTCGTCGAGAGAGGACTTTACTGTTCAATTGCCTACTCAGTCCAAAGTAGCACCTGTTGGCAAGAGTTATTCTGCGCTGGATTTCGAGGCTGACATTGTTCGTGTTGTTGATGCTGGTTCCCAGGTATACGAAATTATCTACGACCTCGAAGTTATGACTGTCAACAGTGACGTGGGAGCCAAGGCGCGAATGCGCCGACTGTTTGCTTGATGACAGGAGATATTTCGTCTTGTCCTCATTCACCTCCAGACCCATTCGCTTCGCCTCCTTATCCATGCGGGAAAAAGCAGAACAAACGGCGCGGTTGTTGCTTCCGATGATATCAATATCATCGGCGTACGCCAGAGCTGTACACTCTTGTAAAAGATGGTACCCTCTCTGTTTAGCTCTGCAGCTCTTATAATTTTTTCCAGCATCAGGTTAAAGAAGTCGCACGAGAGTGAGTCACCTTGTCTGAAACCTCGTTTGGTATCGAACGGCTCGGAGAGGTCCTTCCCAATCATGACGGAGCTTTTGGTGTTGCTCAACGTCAACTTACACAGCCGTATTAGTTTTGCGGGGATACCAAATTCAGACATCGCGGCATAAAGGCAGCTCCTTTTCGTGCTGTCGAAAGCTGCTTTAAAATCGACAAAAAGGTGGTGTGTGTCGATCCTCTTTTCACGGGTCTTCTCCAAGATTTGGCGCATGGTGAATATCTGGTCAGTTGTTGATTTTCCAGGTCTAAAACCACACTGATAAGGTCCAATCAGTTTGTTGACGGTGGGCTTTAGTCTTTCACACAGTACGCTCGATAGAACCTTGTATGCGATATTTAGGAGGCTGATCCCACGGTAATTGGCGCAGATTGTGGGATCTCCCTTTTTATGGATTGGGCAGAGCACACTGAGATTCCAATCGTCAGGCATGCTTTCTTCCGACCATATTTTGCAAAGAAGCTGATGCATGCACCTTATCAGTTCTTCGCCGCCGTATTTGAATAGTTCTGCCGGTAATCTATCGGCCCCCGCTGCTTTGTTGTTCTTCAAGCGGGTAATTGCTATTCGAAGGAGGATGGGACCATGTGTAGAAGTTCACGCAAGTGAGGAAAGTTTTTGATTGTCATTCACTTGGGAGTGGCCAGAAACGATTCTTCTCCACATGGTCCAAGCAGCTCACGACTTCCGGTTTTAGACCAAGTATCCTCTGGGTAGCCAACAGACATCCGTCTGAAGGCGAGCTAAAGTGAGAAGGCGAAGCCCGCTTATGCGGTTGTGCGTTGGGTTTGGGACCCACCACATAAAAACACCCCCCAATGAAAAATCTACGAAAGCCTCGGATGAGACACCCCCCTTTTGATGACGACCCCTGCAAACGTTTTAAGGATAATGATATAAGGGCATGCACCTGGAATGTCCGGACCCTTAATTGGGAAGGTACCTCTGCCCAGCTGGTTGATGTCCTCATACGACTCAAGGCTGACATCACCGCCATCCAAGAAGTGCGATGGACGGGACAAGGACGGAAGAAGGTGGGTCCTTGTGACATCTACTACAGCGGCCATATAAAGGAGCGCAAATTTGGTGTTGGATTTGTGGTGGGAGAGACTCCGTCGCAGAGTCCTGGCATTCACCCCGGTGGATGAACGTCTTGCCACAATCCGCATCAAAGCGAGGTTCTTCAACATATCGCTGATTTGCGCCCACGCCCCAACGGAAGAGAAGGACGATGTGACCAAAGATGCTTTCTATGAGCGCCTAGAACGCACCTATGAGCGCTGCCCCGCCACGATGTAAAGTCGTGCTTGGCGATTTTAACGCCAGGGTGGGTAAAGAAGGTGTCTTTGGCACAACAGTCGGAAAATTCAGCCTCCATGACGAAACATCGCCAAACGGCCTGAGGCTGATCGACTTCGCTGGGGCCCGAAATATGGTCGTCTGTAGTACCAGATTCCAGCATAAGAAAATACATCAAGCTACTTGGCTGTCTCCTGATCGAAACACGCGGAACCAAATCGATCACGTTGTGATAGACGGAAGACATGTCTCCTGTGTTTTAGACGTGCGTACGCTCCGAGGACCAAATATAGACTCGGACCATTATCTGGTCGCAGCGAAGATACGCACCCGCCTCTGTGCAGCAAAGAACGCCCGTCAACAAACACAAGGAAGGTTCGACGTCGAAAAGCTGCAATCGCAACAGACAGCCACGAAATACTCTACTCGACTTGCACTCCTGCTCTCTGAGAGCACTCATCAGCATCTCGGTCTAAGGGAACTGTGGAACGGCATCTCAAACTCGCTGCGTACCGCTGCAGCCGAAACAATTGGTTTTCGGCAACGACAAAAAACAAGCTGGTACGATGAGGAGTGCCGTCTCGCAGCGGAGAGAAAACAGACTGCCTACCTCGCAACGTTGCAAACGACCACAACACGTGCGGGATGGGATAGATACAGAGAGCTGAAGAGGGAAGCGAGACGCATCTGCAGACAAAAAAAGAAAGAGGCCGAAATGCGTGAGTACGAAGAGCTTGAGAAGCTGGCAGACAGAGGGAATGCTCGAAAATTTTATGAAAAAATGAAGCGACTTAACGAAGGTTTCAAGACCGGAGCATCCTCATGTAGAGACCAAGGCGGTAATCTGGTAACCGATGTCCAGGGCATACTGGGATTATGGAGGGAACACTTCTCCGACCTGCTGAATGGTAGTGAGAGTACAACACCAGGAGATGGCGAACCCGATCCCCCAATCGATGACGATGGAACAGATGTTCCATTACCCGACCATGAAGTCTAATTAGTAGGGAAACTTATATTCGTGGTATAATGTAGATGATATTCGAATATGAGATATTGATGAGAGTAAGGAACCAACTACTCAACCTTTTCCGTGCATGCCAATTGTCATTACTCATTTAAACTGATTACGATGAAGGGATACAAATCTCTTCAGAAAAGTATTAAAATAAATGAAGCGCCACTGAGGTTTTCTAACCAATATAATTTCTATTATTAGTCTCGTTTGTTTCTTGTTTTTTGATTTCCCCCACTTTCGACCCACTCTCGTAATTTGTTGTTAACAAATTATACTTCGGAAATCGCGTGCCAGTTGTAACCGTAATAATTTTACAACAAAAGCACATCCTTCGCTTGATAATCTTTACTTATATAAATACATACAAACATACGGTCAAAGGCTTGTGCCACAAATCGAAATCCCCACCTAATAGATGTACATATAATACACGTATTTAGACCCCTAGGCAAGGGTCACTTTAATTTAGTGCCCGGTTAATCGTCTGGCTTTTAATTGCTCCATTTTATTACAGTTTTCTGCTTCGCTTGTAGCCGAGTTGAAGCGTTTCATTGGCGTTACTTCATCAGATTGGCAAACCGATATTACCATATCGAGACCGAAATGCGAATGCGTATGATTGCTCTCAAACACACACATACATTCACTCACACACCCGTTATGCATACGCATATACAATGCATGTGGCGGTTCGTAAGAATTTACAGCTTTTTTAGGGCACAAACGTTCGCAATGTCACGCACCATTTGCGTGCCGAAATGTGTGCAAATTGCCGTGTATTTGTATACAAACCCAGCCACATGCCTATGCGGGTCACTAACAGTGGTCAGTGATTTCTCAATATTAGTCATTTGCAGTTGAGCCAACCCTAGCTCAAGCTAATGCTAATGTACTCGTACTGCTGACCGTCGGACTTAAAATTTTATATTCCACATTTTGCTGGCAACATATGATGTTGTACCGTTATAAAAGCGCAAATACAACTACGGCAATGCATAAGGTGTATAGTTAATGGAGAACAAAGTCCAAGGTCAGTTAGCACAGGGTTGGCAAATCGTTTTGTGAGTAAAGTAGATACCTTTGTCACCCATGTCTATATATTTGTAAATATTTAGAAATACATGTATGTATGTTTCTTTCTATATTTTCGGGTATAATCATTTGTTGTTGCTTATAGCTTTCGTAAAGTTCAAATAAATGTATTTTTAGCGCTGTCAAGCAATTTGCAATTTTGCGTACAACATTTGGGTAAACTGTAAAGAAATATTTTTATAATCCATTAAAATCCGAATGCCTTGTACCAAAGGGAAACCATTTCAATGAGCTCTTTCACATAGTTCGTTTTCGGTATATAACAAAAGTTTATAATGACTAAAAGTCCTCCATCTTTCTTTATTCACTTAAACTATTTCAATTATACATATATATATATATAAATGTACTTTGGAAAATAAAGGTCAAAAGTTCACAGAGAAATTAAAATAGTTTAAAATTATATCAGGTTTTTAGAAACATCAAATGGAGAGGAGTACTTTAATTATTGAATAGTTAAGTCGACCGAATTAAATACTTCATAAAGTATTAATTTGCAATTATGTATGGGTAGGTATAATTGGTCGTTCCTATTTGGACTTTATTGCTTAACCAATATTTTCTTCCCTTTGAGGCTAATTAATGTGTAGGCGAGTAGAACCTAGCAGTCATGTAGCTAAAATGCTTCGAGAATGAGAAGGCTTCAGTTATATTACTCGATTTGTAATGATAAATAATCGGCCCTTGAGAGAAACTCACTCCATGGTTACCTCGAAAAATCAATTAATCTTATAAATCATATTTTAATGGAACTCCCAAGATATAAAAATTTGTGTACTTAGCCTTTTTGATGTATGTCCATACTCATATTTGACTACGAGACTGCTAACCAGTTGCTGAAACTTCCAAGTTTTCTACCCCCGAAGAACTCGAAGCTACTTTTACTGTAATTTTAAAAACCGTTAGATGGCGCTGTGGTCTAATTATTACGAAAATTCATATTTGTGTTCATATTCGAATATTCGAAACATAGATTGATGAGAGTAAGGAACAATGCGAACATACTTTGAGGACCAGAAGCGCTCAGGCCTTCACTCAGTTATATTACTCCATTTGTATAGCGGACCCGGTCAGGCGTTGTCCTGCATGATATTTCAAGCTATTGGGATATTAAACAAAGTATTTTTTTTTTGTCGGGACAAAGTGGAATTAATATCTATAATTGGATTGAAGATTTGGTACACCGACAGTAGCGAGATCCAATTATAAAATATTTCCGAATCAAAAACAATTTTTTATATCTTTGCAATTTTGTATACAGTAATAATAGCGCCATCTATTTTTGGCAAATATAAAACATCAAAAAAAATATATATAAATTTAAAATTAATCAAATACACTATTTAAATTGGACCGAATGATGTCTAAAATAGTAAGACAGTTGAAGCGCTAGAACTGAGAAGTTCCAGACATTTTTAAATTCTCTGGAATCCGATGATACTTTGAATAATTTCATAAGACCCTCTTCGAAACGAATCTTAATTATAAAATATATTATATGCATAATATAAAAATCTAAATAAAAGCTAATCTTAAATTCTATAAGCTTTTCTCCAACCAAATTGTAGGTAATTTTTTCTGCTCTCACCTTAAATGCACAATCGTACTTAAATGAGTAGATATTATTTATTTTCCAAACACAATACAATTTGCAAGGTCAAATAGCAGCTGGGAGCGTCTTCTACAACATTCGCACTGTGGTGCAACCAATAACCCTGAACCGCATTGTATCGGCTGTGGTATGAATAGTAAATAACGAAGGCAGACAATGTGTTCTAGTAAATATATATGTATATAGACATTTTCACCTATAAGGTTATATACATACATATATATGAAATAGATAACTACTATATACACACAGGGAGAATTATAAACATATAGACATTGTCTACACCCCCACCACACACACCTTGAACAAAAACCGTGGAATTATGGAGCTTGAGGCATGCGCTATGCGCTACCTCAACATTCCAGCGCCAGAATTTGAAGTTAGTTGAAGCGAATACTTGTAGATATTGGAAAAGTTTACCGTTGATTTTTAATATCGCAGGTGGGTGTAAATAATTTATGGCATTAATTTACGTCTCGCATCCAATCGTTCGAAGAAACAGCAGCCAAAAACCGAAAACTAAAGCACACACAGCGCCGACAGCACCGAACTATGCACCCACATATACATACATATATACTATATGTATTTATCGACATAAGCATATGCAGTGTAGACGCCAGTCACACGGGTCACACATTCACAGCAAGTTCCCAGCGATGAGCGCACACATGCCACAAAGTTGGGGAAGAGCAATCAAGTGAGCGAGTTTGTGTTTGTGTGCTAGTGGCCCGGTGAATACATTTATTTGAAGGCTACTGTGTTTCGCTGCGGTGTCTTTTCGAAAAGATAATCAGAAAAGGTCAATTAGGTAATTTAGAAAGGGTCAGCTGTAAATATTTTTACTTTTTACAGATTTTAGTACTAGACGTTGGCATCTCTATTGTAAATTTGTTTTTAAATATTAAATAAAATGTTTTGAAATATATAATTCTCGTTTGCTTTATGGGAGATTTTCTACAGCACTTATTTGGCAAATATTTTTTTACAGGTGGCAACCCTGTTTCAAAATAATTCTGAGTTAAAAACTTTCCGAATCGTTTTTTCAATCGTCTACTTTTGAGAGAATTGATTTAATTTTATATTCAAATAAATTTTACTGAACAGGTGGCAACTCTATTCCAAAATAATTTCGAATTAAAACTTCCCAGGGATTTTCTCAATCGTCTACTTTTGAGGAAATTGATTTAATTTTATATTCAAATAAATTTTACTGAACAGGTGGCAACTCTATTCCAAAATAATTTCGAATTAAAACTTCCCAGGGATTTTCTCAATCGTCTACTTTTGAGGAAATTTATTTAATTTTATATTCAAATAAATTTGACTGAACAAGTGGCAACTCTATTCCAAAATAATTTCGAATTAAAACTTCCCAGGGATTTTTTGAATCGTACACTTTGGATAAAATTGATTAAATTTTCTATTCAATTAAATTTTAATGAACAGGTGGCAACTCTATTCAAAAATAATTTTGTACTAAAAACTTTCCCTTGAGTTTTATCAATCGTCTACTTTTGAGGAAATTGATTTAATTTTATATTCAAATAAATTTTACTGAACAGGTGGCAACTCTATTCTAAAATAGTTTCTAATGAAAACTTCCAGAATCTTTATTTCACTCTTCTAGTTTAGATAGAATTTATTTAACTAACATTAAATTTTAGTGGTAAGATGGCAACTCTATTTCAAAATTTGATTGAATTGAAGTACTTTACGGAAAAAAAATCGATTGGAGATTCATTTTTAAAAAACTCTATGCTATTCGAAAAATGCTATATCCATATCCCGGAACCTAGAAGCAGACTTATTGAGGTTCGATATTTTAACTACGTTTACTTCAGATTGCTCCATTATGCTGTTTTTGCCCTGTTACCGACGTCGGAAATGAATGCGTTCACTATAATACACACACACACACATATGAACGCATTTGTTCCAGGTGAAAACTTTTGAAAGTTACCTCAATATTGCGGCACTCAAGCGAAGTTGTTGTTCAAAACTGTTATAAGCATATAGATGATTGCATGTGTGTGTGCATGTGCAGACAGTCAAAGGGTAATGGAACTAGGTCCCGCATGTCTGGCTATGTATGTATGTACATGAGGGTTAGGGAAATTAGTAATTTTCCACATGAACAGTTTCGAACGCCGCCCCCTTTTCAAAAACATATAAAGGGAATTTTGACTTGGCGCTTAAGAAGTTAAGTTTTTAATTTCCGCGTTCATAAATCAAAATCCCGAACATAAATTGACTGCAAACGATTCACTGCTGACGAAAACAGCAATTAGTTGAAGACTGTGTGTGCATGAAATTGCTAGAAGAGTGTCTCCATTCTGGTGGAGAAGGTGAATTTGATGGTTTCATTTAAATTTTTAGGTGATTGCAAATCATTTTTTGGGTAGAAAGATACAAGAATTTGAAAAAATAAATTAAAAAATGTTAAACACTTTGACAGTATACTCTTTATAAGATATAAAATTCTCGCGATAAGTTCAGAAATAAATTGCAGTGAACCGATAGATGTCGCTCTTAGATTTCATATTTTAAACTAGGTATGTGTAGAAACAAAGCTATGGAGATTCAATAATTTTCAATGAATTTTCTCTCAATTGATGGAGATTTGCTTTAATATTGAGGCCATTGATGGCGCTGTTGTCAATGTTTCGAATATAACTTCTTTTCACCATATTAAGAGTGAATTCGTTGCACTTGTGATTCTGTGGCAACTTTATAAGGATATTGCAAACAGAATATCCTTAAATTGTAAGCTTTTAGTAACATTAAGCCCCCTGTGTGTGGATATTATAACCCGCCATTTATTACCATTGCCATACACTTACCTATGCTTCTTCGATTCTCTCGGTTTATTGTCGTAGTTACGCTGATGTATCTCATGAGTATCATAAACTTCGTGCATATTGGCCAAGGAGCTGAAGGGATTATTGTAAATATTCGCTGAATGATGATGACCATCATGATGGTATGAGCTATGCGAAGCGAAATCGTCTACAGAGAAGCGCAGAGAGAGGAGCGAAAGAAAAATAAATATTATAATTAATCAAAGGAAAACTAGCAGGTTAGCATAATTAAATACGTGCATATGCTTAGTTAATCTAATTAATAAAGTTTCTTTATGACTTTTTATGAAGGCACACTTAGGGTTATATCTTTCAGAGCCCAGTAGGAAAAATCGCATTACATGTTTTTAATGAGAAAACTCTAAAGGAGAATGGATTTCATAAAATCTATTTAATAAATTTTTTTCTCAAATATATATAAAAAAAAAAAACATTTTTTAGTCAGAGCATATTAACGAAGATATCATTCAATTTCCCACTGGCCACGCGATTTCACCGCCTGCATAACTCCATTAAAATATTACGTGCACATAAAAAAAGTTGAAGGCTCATAGCAAATACGGGTTATTACTGCATTATTATTACCTTCACTTTTACTAAGAATTTTATTATTTTTCCACGACCATCGCGTAAGCCGCTTTTACCGTTTACGGCAAGGACATGTAATTTCGGAAAAATAATTCTCCATTCTCTTTATAAATCAACCACTTTGGCGCACGTTGCTACAACAAAATCAAACACGTGCACAAATATTATATAACCATTCATTATTTACATTTGTTGCACATCTTGCCAAAGTGCCACTGAAGCACAATGATTGTCCGTTACACTTGCAGCGTCCACTCTCCTTCACATATATTACTCAGAAGGCAGTTGAATGTCATAGATAGCAATGCTAGAGCTAGAATCAAAGCTGGTACCAGCAGCTGCTCAATTGTGCTACTTCATTGGCCATGAAGAAAAGCATATAGACACACTTACTCATACAAATTTCAACATATTTTATTTGTCGTATTTGTCAGCAGATCATAAAAAATGTTCACATTTTATCATATTAGACGCAATGACCACTTAAAATGCACAGCATTGGCTAGTCAACAAATCAGATTTGGTTATTTATGCGGACAACGAGAGCAGCGGTAGGTCAAAGCCGTTGAAAGATTTTTCAAATAGAAGTCAGGGATGTTATTGATATGAAAATGTTATAACACGATAAATTCACCAATAGATACTTTGAGTAATCGATTATTTTATGTTCTTAGCGGATGAATTTTGACTATCGAGTAGTTTCTCTGTGTTTTTTGATTATCTGATCATTAATTATTTAATCGATAGATTTATCGATTTTGATTTTCGATAATATTGTTATCGATTTTGGTAGATTTATCGATATATATTTTAGAATGTCGATTAAAACTTGTATTCATTTTTATATTCTTCTTATAGTATGTTTACATATGAAAATAATCTCGTTCTAAGCTCGTTCAATAATCTAACCGTTTACATATAGCCAATTGAGATTATCAATTGTCAAATGTGTTGCATTTATTGTTGTATTACACATATTTCTCTCGCTGTCGGCCATTGTTGTTTACATTTTCATTTGACATTTCTCCTTTTCTTCGCAAAATTATCGATAAACCTAGGAATAACACCGAAAATCTAGTTGTATAAAACGAGATAATTTTATAATCTCGGATTATCCAGAGAGGAATTTTGTATGGGAAATCTCGTTTCTTAATTACAGATTATCGAGTTAAGCTCGTAAATGGAGATAATCTCGTTATATGTAAACATAGTATTATTTGAAGTTATGTGCAGTTATTTTTATAATTTATCGATATTCCCTATTTATGAAGTGTAAGTACGATTATACCTATCGTTTTTAATCGAATTAATTTTAACTTTCGATTATAAATTTAGCGATTTTTTCATTGTTGTTGTCGTTACAATTTATTATCTCCACATTTTGAATTATTTTTTATTTTACTCACCAAGTCTTCCACCGCTCCTCCGCAAGCTCTTGTCGTATCGATCGATCAGATATGGTACATGGAATTCTTGCTGATGCTGATTATGGTATTGTGGTTGATAGTATTTTTGTTGCATTTGTTGTTGTATTTGCTGTTGTTGTTGCGTTCGCCGATGACCTTTATTTGTCATTGAATAGGCATGATGCGTGCGTACATATTTATCTTCCACCTGGAAGGGAATACATGCTAGTAAAGCTCTTGAAAATATATTTAGTTATCTGATGATGAGCCCACTATCACATAACTTCAAGCTGACGAGAACCCAAAATAACGTAGGTTCTTATGTAAGTACTTAGGAAGAAGCTAAGTTCCATAAATGATCGACTCTCTTTTTCATGGTGAGATGTGTTTCAAGACCTTATATAGTGGTGGAAAGTTCAACTTGACGTTCCGGAAACATATAGGAGTAATGGAAGGTTATTCGATATTAGAAGAATATCTCTCTATTACTCTCTCTCTCTCTCAACTATCGTTCGTCTATATATTTCTTGTGGAAACAGAAACTTCCGTCTAAAATAGTCCCCGCAATAGCATTTGGACCATCCTAATGATGGAATGGTGAAACAAATTCTTATTGTGGTATTATGGATTTAAATTTTAAATATTTTTCGATGCAAAGAGCAAAAACATAAATTTACCAATTAATCTGAGATAAAAGGCTCAACTTTTTACCAACAATTTCTAAATCTTCCAACTGGCAACACTGACTAATAGCTATTTATTCTGTTCATGGTACTAATCCATTTCGATTGCTTTCCACCAATGAATCATCAATGATAATTGCAATATTTTTTTTACGCTAATGTATCCCCCCAAATAGCAAACAAATTCGGCATCACTGGCAAAAATTGCTCTGTCAAACTGTCCACTCACCTTCTTGCCGTTGATGAGCCACGTGATGTGCGGTGCCGGAAATGCGCGGGTCGTGTTGCATAAAGCAAATAACTTTTCGCCGATGACAAATGGCATACGCTTCCGGAATTTTATGATGGGCGGTCCAGTTTGCGGTACTAAAAGTGATACAAACACAAACAATAAAGAAATGAGCATATTTTATTACATTCTCTGCTGGCGCACTTACAGAACACGGATAATAATTCATCCACCGACGCCTCCGTGTAGATGGGCGCGTCCGTTGAAACCTCACAGAAAAATTGCCCAGACAATTCAAAGTCCACATTTTTTAATGTCACCTGCGTCTCGTTGGAATTTTCCCACTGTTAAATATTCAAATTAAATGATGATGTAAATGTAGTAAATGCCAATCTATGGGGCGGCGCATAAATATGTACCCGTATATATGTATGTAGTTGTGTGTTATTATCTGGTTAATTTAAATAAAATATGTGTGTCATTAATTTTTAATCAAGTGGTTTAAAACGTAAAAAAGTCATGAATGGTGAATTATGTGTATTTATTTAAGTATTTTCTTTTATAAAATGTGTGAAATGGTGGCGAAAAAATGTTGTAGCAATATGGTATTTGCTGCTGTTATGTCAACATATTGAGTTGAAGTGTTGAAATTGCAACATTTTTTCGACACTTTGTGGCACTGCTGTAATGTGAAAAATTCATTTTTTTAAATATGTAAGTGTTACAATATGTAATATGTACAAGTTTTCATTACAATAACGACAAAGTCGAGGTACAGATAACAAATATCATATTCAAATAGTCTTTTAGGTTCTGATAGGTTATTCTACAATTTTTATACTCTCGCAACAAATGTTGCTAAAGAGAGTATTATAGTTTTGTTCACATAACGGTTGTTTGTAACACCCAAAACTAAACGAGTTAGATATAGGGTTATATATACCAAAGTGATCAGGGTGAAGAGTGGAGTTCAAATCCGAATGTCTGTCTGTCCGTCCGTCCGTCCGTCCGTCCGTCCGTCTGTGCAAGCTGTAACTTGAGTAAAAATTGAGATATCTTAATGAAACTTGGAACACGTATTCCTTGGCACCATAGGAAGGTTGTTTTCGAAAATGAGCAAAATCGGTCCACTGCCACGCCCACAAAATGGCGAAAACCGAAAACACATAAAGTGCCATAACTAAGCCATAAATAAAGCTATGGAAATAAAATTTGGTATGAAGGATCGTACTATTAAGGGGCATACATGGATGTAATTTTTTTGGAGAAGTGGGCGTGGCCCCGCCCCCTACTAAGTTTTTTGTACATTTCTCGCAAACCAATAGAGCTATATAAACCAAACTTTCTGCAGTCGTCTTTTTTAGCCACTTCCTAATACAGTCCAAAAATGAAAGAAATCGGATCATAACCACGCCCACCTCCCATACAAAAGTTAGGTTGAAAATTACTAAAAGTGGGTTAACTCACTAAAGAAAAACGACGGAAACTCTAAATTTCACGTAAGAAATGGCAGATGAAAGCTGCACTCAGATTTTTTTACAAAATGGAAAATGGGCGTGGCGTCGCCCACTTATGGGTCAAAAACCATATCTCAGGAACTACTCGACCGATTTCAATGAAACTTGGTTTGTAATAGTTTGCTTACATCCCAATGATATGTTGTGAAAATAGTTCACAACCACGGCTACTTCCTATATACCAGAATTTTGAATTCCATCTGAATCGTTCACTTTACAATATATAAAGTAAGTATTAGTGAAGATATCGGTGCAGAACTTTGCACAAATACTATGTTAATGAGCTGTGACAGCCCCATTCTGGAAAAATTGTCAAAATCGGACCACGACTTTTCAAGGCCCCTGATATCAAACATAAAGAACTCAGTGCCTAAGGTTAATTTTTCACCGAAAATATAGGTAAATCCCTCAGATATTTTAATGTAATTCATTCCCTCTGAATTTTTTTCTTATAACAGTTTCTCTCTGTACCTGAAATGGTAAAAATCGGGTCATAACTTCCGCCAGATCCCATATACCTAATTATAAGTAATATTAAATTAAGTGAGCGTGAGTGAAAACGAGTGAAATCGGTTTAGGAATTACCTCAGTCCCCATATACTATTTATGATGATTTTCGTTATTCTATTGAACTTTATACCCAATATATGGGTCGAATTGTGTTATCTTTATAAAATTACATCAATAAATTGCGAGAGTATAAAATGTTCGGTTACACCCGAACTTAGCCCTTCCTTACTTGTTAAATATGTAAGTGTTACAATATGTAATATGTACAAGTTTTCATTACAATAACGACAAAGTCGAGGTACTGATAACAAATATCATATTCAAATAGTCTTTTAGGTTCTGATAGGTTATCCAACCAATTTTTTTTTACAAATTTTTTTAAATTTTTGCCCATTAAAGTAACAGAGTGTTACAGGTTTAAAAAAAATGTAGGTTCCATTAGATCCAGAAAGGCGATTGGTATTAAGCCAAAGATAATAAAGGTTCATATACATAGTTAGTCATTTGTAACTGAAGCTGAAGCCACTCTGCTTCGGGCAAATGTTGGGCAAACTTGTGTGTATCCACCTCAATATGAATCGTGAAGTTCTAAGTGGTTCCAGCTGGATAATATCTCACATCACTTTATTCTGAAGATCTTAGGGGCATTGGATAAATAAGG